>OZ024912.1:81424391-81489974 GCA_964017125.1 Flabesymbios commensalis | reverse complement strand
AACAGCTGGAACTGACAGTCATTGAGTAACATTCTGTCATTCAAATGTTCTGTTTTCACATTTTATTTCGCATACTGAATGACTGCTAACTCTGATCATGTAGCCATTTCTTTGCAAATACATCTTACACATATAATTATTGAGGGGTTTTATAAACGCGGGGCATTTTCTGTCCCCGCTATTATATTATACTCTGCATGCTACTTGCCAAAAACTTCGTAACTATTTCACCAACATTTGATATGCCACTTTGAAGACCACAGAAAATGATTATTATAATGCAAAAATTGAAATAATTAATTATATGTGTACTTTAATACTGCTAAGATTTTAAGGGAGATTTTAAGAAAATGAACTGTAACTAAAAATACATAATATTAATTGTACCTGGAAGTATAATAGTATATTTAATGATTTGGTGCACACCAATTAAATACTTTTAGTTACAACTTAATTATTTTGTACAAATTGCCTTTTACAAGCTTTATAAAATGTTATTATATGGGATAAACATTTATTCTCACTCTCTAGCAATTAAATATCAGTTACGTAGATTGTCCCAAGAAACAACACCGTCCACGTGACAAAATGCAACATTGAAGACAATTGCCTGAAATTTAACCAGTAAGGCCTTTTAGTCGAGATGGATTAAACCGATATTCTGTGCACACCCTGTGTTGTTCGAAGCTGTTTTTAAATCGTTTGTCTTACTAAGGAACTTAAAACAACAATAAGTTGACCCACACTTGACCTCTGAAATCATATCGTTCCAGCAGTAAACACTTACAGCGCGGGGGTGGACTTCAAACGTCAGAAGTTTTGAAAGCCGGAGACACATCCCAGCAAACATGAGACGTTGGGCCAACGTTGGTTTACTGTTGGGCCGACGTCTCATGTCTGCTGGGATAACAGGTACTCAAATGAAGCGGAAAGAGCTAACTTAGACGAACAGCATGGTGACCCTTTTAGTCCAAGGGGCTTTTTAGCGAACACCTTTATAATGACAATTAGTACAAAATTATTATTTTGTCAAATATATTGTGTTGTAGTTAGTCAAGGTGGCGTCCAAGATGGCTGCCTGCGTATAGCCAGATTTAGATAATTGTGTAAATTAGTTGATTGTAGCTGAATTTTCTTTTGTAATACATTATTAACTAGTTATATGGTCAGTAAGCCATCTCACATTACGTTGATTTAACCATTTTAAAACTATGGCGACCAGCAATTTGGCAATAATAATGAAATCTGGTGACCATCTACGTTTAACAGTGAATGAAATTACTTAGTAAAAATATGCCATCTCATATCCCTCGTAAAAATGTGAGCCACCTTCAGCAACAGAAAATGATTTACCGTGATATGTGTTCCTTTACATGTCGCAGTATCATTGACGGAAACAATATCCTTGTAATGTATAATAATAATAAAATAACAAGTTAATATTGAAGATGTTTTACTCGTGGTCTATTTTGCTCAGGATTACTGAGAGTGCAGAGTGAAAATAACGTACTAGCCAAAAAATTCCCATTGATCGATTTCAGGCACGACGGCTGGTTTGGGTAGGTTTGGAAGATGACATTGCATTTAGGTGAAATGTCATCGTTTGCCTATGGTGCTTGGTTTTGGGAGGAGGTGTGAATTTTTTCTCAGTTAACCATTTAGTAGTGTCACAAACTTCATAAACAAAACAGGGACGTCAATGAATGTATGGGTATATCAATGACAATGGCAACGAATTCCTACAAGAATGTAGCTCCTACAAGAATTCCTACAAGAATGCCACCCATTATAAAGCTCATACGGGCTGTGCTGTTCTATGGGGCTCGATGCAACAAAATCCTGGAGGCGAGTTTTATTATCAGGACGAACAAGAATTAAATTTAATTGAAGTTTGCATTTCCTATTCTGTAATGTTGCCAGAAGATTATGTTCCAGTTCAACCGAATAATGCATAGTAAACTGAACTGTGCGAGAAATATTTATTATCAGCCGACACAATCTAGAATAGCCTTTTCATTAATTTACATCGAATTATTACGTATTATACAAGTTTCAATACATGTTAATCATGTGAAACACGACGCAAAACAGCAGTTTGAATGCGAACCATGCTGTAAGATCTCTGGTGTCCAGAAGGAGCTGATGTACTCATCGTATCACCTGTCAGTTAGAATTTATCTTCGGCTGTGTGTCATAAACTTGGTTTGGCCATTGTGAAGGTCTGAGAGAATCACCAAAAAAGGTAGGTGGAGCACATTATGCTGGATGGCAGCTAGACATCACCCAGTTTTGTATATTCATAAATATTGAATTATTCGTGTCGATAAATAAACGTCAGTAACGTTAATCTGCCATATTAGCATTTTAGCACTGGACATATGAGGGCATGTCCTCGTATGTTTCTGACTAGGTTAATTTTGAGATCTTGTAAAAAATGCATACTTGGCGTCTGGACTACACTGATTAAAATCTTTAACCCTTAAAGCGCTGAAATATTTCCATATGCACCATGGTTTTAGATTTGAAATCATGATAAATATCTTAGGCTGATCATTCCACTTCATTTGAATATCTATGTTATGGGTCTACAGTCATTATGAATATTTTACTATTTCAGTGCGGGTGATCAACTTTAGACGTTAAATTCTGACGTCTAAAGTCGGTCCCGAGTTTTTTTTCATTTTTCAGTAACACATTATAAATACCACATTTTAAACATGTTAACGATAAAACGTGACATCAATCCAATCAGAAAGATTTCAAAATCGTTGACCTCCCATTTTGTCAAATCTGAATAATTTTCAGTTGTGAATCGCGTCAGCGAGACACAATACTAGAAGTGAGTGAAAATTCCAATTAAAATATTTTGCGGTTAACGTGTAAACGCTGGATCGTTTATATACAACAGTCCAGCAATAAATCAACATTGTACCAACGTCACATTCACTGGGTTATCAGGTTGTTATTAGCTGACTTACAGTCTATTTCACTAAGTGCTGGGAGTATACTTTATTTAATTTGCATTATTTTTTTCTCGGATTGTTTTTGCATCCTCTCCCACCATCTCTGAAAGTTTGATGGACTTTTATTGTGTATTTTCCAAGTTAGACCATTTGACATGTAATAAAATATTAAAATAACAGGTTTCATTTCACCATTACCGTGGAACAAGAATTGAATTACATGTCAAATCAAACTTCGAAATACATAACAAAATATCCATAAATTTTCAAGGATATTGGGGGAAGATGAAAACATGACCAAGAAAAAAATCACACAAAAAATTAAATAGCAACCAAGAAATTTAAATAAGGCTTCTCCCAGCATTTGGTGAAACAGACTGTATTTCTGCCGGGTACACATATTCCCCGCGGGTGATAGCCATAACAGTGGCGTATCCAAATATATAAATATTATATATATTATCTTCGGGTTTTTTGTTCTTCTTCCAATCGAGAGTTAAGGCTAGAAAGTTCCAAAGCCTCGAAAGGAGCCTTGTATTACATTTATATGTATTGTTCCAATTGAAAAATAAATATGTTTAAACGAAGCCTAGACAGGCTATGGAGCTTTGTTCTACTTACTGTCTAGGTTAAATGTTGTTGTGTTACTTTTTGTTGTGTTACTTTTTGTGTGACTTATTATCTAGGCAGATTCTAGATATTTTATTCCTTTCTAGGGTTAGGGTCTGGATATAGTTCACACTAACATCATAACCTTAACCCTGGACAAGAAAAAGAGATTTACTCCTACATTCCTGTATTATCAACGCGTTCCTTATTGTTTCTAGATCAAGTTAAGGTTAGGAACCACTACTTTTATCTTAGACAGATTATGGAGATTTTATTGTCTTCCTGTATTTTCATGTCCTTTATTTTCTCAGACAATCTATGAGATTTGCTTTTCTTCCAGTCTGGGGTCTACATTAGGAAAGTCCTAACCCCAGGCAGGCTCTGGGGATTTGCTGTTCGTCCCGTTTTTTTATGTCCCTCATTGGCTCTACACAGGCTCTGGAGATTTGCTCCGCTTCCTGTCTTTCCTCGGGTTGATGATGAGCCCTGACCCCGCTGACCTCGCCGTGACCCCGCTGTGGTCCTCCTCCAGGGCCATATTAGCTGACCCAGAGTTGACCCGCACCCCCCTGTTACCTGGGGAGATAGGAGGGGTGCTACCCGGGGTGCGAGGACTGTATGGTCCCCATGGTAACGTCTGGTTGTTATGGCGAAGCTCGTCCCTCAGCGACAATACCACCTGGAATGAAAATGATAGATGGTTAGTAAGAGTTAACGCCTCTTAGCTCGTCCCTCGGAAAGTACCATCTGGAATCAAAGTGATAGATAATGAATAGGACCTAACGCCCCTTAGCTCGTCCATCAGTGACAGCCCCACCTAGAGTCAGAGTGATAGATGTAAATATAAGCGAACAACGAAACAAACAAACGAACAAAAAACCGAGCAAACGAACGAGCGAACAAAGGAACAAACAAATGAACAAACAACCGAACACACGAGCGAGTGAGTAAGGAAATGAGTGAACGAGCTAACAAACGAATGAACGAATAAACGAACAAACAAACGAACAAACAACCGAGCAAACGAACGAGCGAACAAAGGAACAAACAAATGAACAAACAACCGAACACACGAGCGAGTGAGTAAGGAAATGAGTGAACGAGCTAACAAACGAATGAACGAATAAACGAACGAACAAATGAACAAGCAAACACAATAACAAACAAACAAACAAACGAACAAACAAACAAACAAACAAACAAACAAACAAACAAACAAACAAACAAACACACAAACAAACAAACAAACAAACAAACAAACAAACAATAAAACAAACAAACAAACAAACAAACAAACAAACGGACGAACGAGCGAACAAACGAACGAACGAACGAACGAACGAACGAACGAACGAACGAACGAACGAACGAACGAATTATACCTGAGTTAATGTTTTCATTTCATTCTGGTTTTCTTGAGCCAGTTTGTGTACCAGGCTAACGTTAACGTGCATGGCTTGTTCATCGTTCTTACTCAGCAGCTGTAAACAAAATATAGACATACGTACTTCATTATTTCTCAAAACTATATTCACACAACACATCGTCTTTCCAGCGATGCCTGATGTAGAGCTGGATTCCGAAGAAAAATGTGTGTAACTTTAGGAAATATTTAAATGAAACGGAAAGAGCTAACTAAGACATTTATGACGTTTTTAAAATATATAACCCTCTGTATTATATGTCAAATTATTTTTGCATCCTAATATAAGGGTCATATATGCATAAATCTTTTATTCTGACACGTATCAGCTTAAGGGTAATACCTATAAGATCTTATATTCTGGCATCTAGCACTCTAAGCCTTTCAGAGCGGGGACCGACTTCAGACGTCAGAATCTGACATCTAAAGTCGATCAAAGTCTTATTTTTTTTTTGCTTTTTAATATGACCATATGATGTAAACATGTCCATAGACTAGAAGTTTTTTTAATTTGTGTGCTGCGCATTTACCAGTTAAGCGAGATATAGAGACAAAATTGCCGTATTTCTTATTTTGGACATGCATGTCCGAAATAAGAAATCAACCTATTTTTGACCCATATTGTTACATACCAAAATATGTAGGCCTATTTGATGAACGCTTTGTATTTTCTTTGGAAATACAAAGCGAGATATAGAGACGAAATTGCCGTATTTCTTATTTTGGACATGCATGTTCGAAATAAGAAATCAAGAATGTCGTCTCTATATCTAGCCTAACTAGACTAGTAAATGTGCAGCACAAAAAAATTGCAGTTCTAGTCTATGGTCATGTCTACATCATATGTTTACATCATATAGGTTTATGGTCATATTAACAAGGCAAAATAAAATCACTGATTTTGTTATGATTTCAGTCTGATTGAGTCGCTTTAAGTGTTATAGGCTACCTGTAAATCTTGTATTCTGGCATCTAGCAGCTTCTGGCTTCTGTGTATGGCCTCCAGTTGTGCTGCTCCTGTCGGTGGGCGCGGGTTCGAGCCGCGCTTCATGCTCGCCCTCTTCATTGTGGCACGTCTGGTGAGTTCCCTCATCACCTCCGAGGCCGAGGCTGATCGGGGAATCCCCGCTGACGCCGGTGACGTCACTTCCATTGGGGAATCACTTCCTGTCAGTGTAATGAAACACATCTCGTAAAAAATGAGACTTCAACCCTTAGAACACTGATGTCGACTACAGTAGACATTCTGTGTTTTTATAAGCACCTGTATAACCAGTTGCTAAAAAGAAAATATTCTTTCAGTCTTGAAACACTGATATATGTTGGTACTTAAATTTCGCAAAGCACACACATTTTCAGTCACTTGAAGTTGTGGATCGCGGTTGCGAGACACAACTTCAAGTGACTGAAAATTTAAATTGAATATCTAAGTGCACAGCTGGATGGGATAGGGTCAGCATATGCTCATTGGTTTTCTATACAAGGTCGGTAACTCACTGAAATCGTGGAAGCAGCAATCTCAACATACTAGGCCTATTGTTCACGCCCGCACGCTCAACATAGGGGATATTTAGCGCCACTATTCTATCGTTTAAACCCAAAAGGCAGTAACTTGTCAATATAATAGTAAGCTGAATACTGCAGTGTATTATTCACGAAATGTCTCATTTCGTTGGAAATAGTGCTTCTGTCAGAATCGAGCACGTAAAAGGATTATTAATGGACGTAAATTATGAGATTTTAGTTTGAAAATTCATCATTAATTCGCTACAAGAACTAGATATGCCATGGTAGCATTTGTTTGGTAGAAAACAAAAGTCTACATAGTCCATTTCTCATTTTAAAATGACGAGGACTTGAAAGTTTTCTTCTCTCAGTAGAAGTCTAGACATGGCAGTGATTGTCACCGCATAGACACATCCCAATTTCCCGTGTCTCAGTGCTAGGCCTACAGGGATTAATCAAAGACCAGTTGAGAGTCAATGTGTGTTTTTGTAACATATTGTTCAATATTTTCATTTTATCTGACATAAAACACTAAGCCATGTACAATAGTGCTGCTATTGTAACATTCAATTCAACCGTTACATATAACATAGAGTTGATATAATGTTATAATCCTTTCAAACATGTGCAATAATTACACCGTCATATCTGATATTATGTTATAATCCTATTAAACATGTGCAATAATGACACCATCATAGGCTAGCAGATATAATGTTAGCACCCACTCAAACACATGCAATAATAAGTACATCACAAAGCAGAGATAAAATACAATATGACATTCAAACATGTGCAATAATTACACCAACAGAGCTGATAGGCATATAGGCCTAACTGTATAAGGTTACCATCCACTAAAACATGTGAAATAATGACACCATCAGAGCTGACACAATGTTATAATCCACTCCTCAAACATGTTCAATATCCACATCACAGAGAAGATGTAATGTTACCACCCACTAAACCATGTGCAATAATTACACCATCAGAGCTGACACAATGTTACCACCCACTCAAACAATAATTGCATCACAAAGCAGAGATAATGCAATATGAAATTCACACATGTGCAATAATTAGGCCTACACCGCAAAACAGATATAATGTCACCACCCACTCAAACATGTGCAATAATTGCATCACAAAGCAGAGATAATGCAATATAACATTCACACATGTGCAATAATTACACCGCAAAACAGATATTATGTTACCACCCACTCGCACATGTGCAATAATTACATCACAAAGCAGATAGAATGCATTATGCCATTCAAACATGTGCAATGATTACACCACCAGAGCCGATAGACCTATATGTTACCATCCACTCTAACATGTGCACAATTAAAATCTACTCTGCCATATTTACAACATCAGAGTTGATACTCTGTTTTAATCCGCTCAAATATGTGCAATAATTACATCACAATACAGAGATGATGCAATATGCCACTCAAACATTTGGAATTGTAAATCAGCAAAGCTGATATCATCATTTGACATTTAACACTCATCCATACCCAACATTAAACCAACATTAAATCATCAGTTTTTCCACGTTTTATGTTTACTTGGATACAGCAATTAACCACGTCAAGTATTTACATCATAACATAATATATTCTATCCAGGAATGCTGTATTAGTCCAGTTGCTGCTCTTATATGTTCAATGAGGACCTGGAAATTATGAGAAGTGTAAGATGTTTTGACGGATTCATATTATTATTATGTCACTGAAGCCAGGTGGCAACTTTGGGCACCTTTTTTTATTAGCATAATTAAAATAATTAGCATAATCAGCTTAATCTGCATCACGATCCAAGGTGAAATGTTACTTTTGAGCCAGTGGCTGCAGAAAAAATAGCCAATATCAAACTTGTGTTTAGGTCAGATAAAAAAAAATCACTTCTGATCTTATATGTATCCTCTGCTTCGCTGATAAAAGTTTTTTTCCTCCGTCCGTCTGTCCGTCCGACCGTCCGCCCGTCTGTCTGCCCGTCCGTCGTGCTGTCCATTCATCACTGGCCTTGGCTAATCGATATATTAATAACTGTTTCAGCTACAGTGTTCACTTTTGTAACTGGCGAATATCTCGTTGAAATTCAAACATGGGTGACCTTGACCTATTTTTGCAGATCGTACAGGTCAAAGGTTACGCTTGCCTTATTTCCTATCGATATATAAAGCACCGTTCTAAAAAAACGTTCGAGTTACAGTGTCCCAGTCTGCACCACTGGTGTATCTGGTGAATATCGCGAATATATCAAGTTGAGACATAGGGGACTTTTACATATTTTTATGACAATGGGTGACGACTAAAGGTCAAGGTCAATGCTATATAATTTTTTCAAATTTATATTTATACAACAAATGCGAGAGTTTGCTGTATTGTGGTGCTGTCGGTCAAATGTTTCAGGGCTTCAAGATTTTCTTATTATTTTAGTTACAGGTCACGATTAAGCAGAATATGTCAAGGTCGTCAGACATCAAGTGATGTAACTGTATGTATAGTTGATACAGGCACACAAAACGAGTAACTTTTTCAATTGTGTGTGAGGCTTTGTTAGCACGTTTTCTCATCATTGGGCAGCAGGGAAACATTCGACTCGTCTCAGTGTTTCAGTACGAACTCTCCCCCTGTAGGCCTACAACGTGCGGGGGCCCTAGGGTAGTGGTTAGCACCACTGTCTTTCACGCTAGAGTTTGGGGTTCGGTTCCCGGTCTTGGCGGTTTGAAGTTTCTTCCCCATTCACGTGTAAAACTCAGTATTGTGGGGAGCCCCCGCGACCGAGAGGTAGCGTGCTCGGCCTCAGACCTCCAGGGCTCGAATTTCGAATCCTGTGTCTGGAGGACAGTGTCATCTCATTCATCTCATCATCCTCAGGAGGTTCTTCTGGCCCAGTTTAGGATATATATGTGCACAAAGGTGGAATAAAACCCCATTCATTTCATTTCAGTCTTAGATGATTGTTGCAATTCACCATCTTCATCTATCCAGTTGTCTGCCACCGGCAGAACCTGGATAACCCGTATATGTGCTAGGAGTTCAGAACCCCCCTCCTCCCTCCTCCTCCTTGGCCAATTCACAGTTGATTCAAGCGGCCCAAACAATTTGACCTGAGTGTGACCTCCACACTGCAGTCAGTAAACGGGTGACGTCATAATGAATATTCATGTTGCTCGCACCCCTCATTTTCGTACCCGCTTCACACACACCTGTTGTCAAGGTCAGACTGGTAGTCTGACGGTCAGACCTGATACGGCAAGATGCAATCCACTGACTAGGACAGAATCATAGGAAATTCATGTCAAGGAGGAAGAGGAGGAGAGAGAGGACAAAGTATTGGGGAGGGAAAACAATGAACTGTTAGATTTTTAGTATATATATAAACTTATCGTACATGCAGTTTTAGGATGGTAGAATATGTTTCAATGGTTTGTTATATCTGTGTTGTTCACACCTTGCCAATAACACCCAGGTAGACTGTGTTAATTGTATGGAGAACTTTTGTGAGCAAAATGATTATTTCACTATTTGTATTGAAACAGGGCCGCTGTCATATGGTGATAATTATGTGGACCTCCATCAGTCTTTAATTTGTGTCGCCCACGACGCGAAACCCCTGTGTTTTGCCAGCAAGTATATAGCGCTGTTTATTTACGTATGTGGGCCTACTGTAGCCCGTGTGTAGCTGCAAGGTAGACCAAAAATTGAATGAAAGTTGCCTTTGAAATAATTTCTACCTCTAATTTGCACCAGAATGCAGTTAGAGCCTATTTTTCAACATTTCTGCGGGATGTGCCCCAGCCCCCATATTACATTTAAGGATGATCGTTCAGTACCCCCCCCCCCCTTGTCTTAGTTTGTATACGGACCTGTGAATGACTCAGCGGTAGGCATATGGCTAATCATCACCCTAGAATTGGTACTTACAGAAGAACCCATTTTGGCCTACCATGCATTAAGGCCTATGCTCACTGTAGACAAGATTAGACTATATAGTGGGTTTTGGGGTATTTTCGGGTATAGCAGCTGTACAGGTCTAAGGGTTTGGTCATCCACACTACATACACTTATTGTAATAGTGAAGCAAAAGAACCAAACTGTTTTAATGTTTGAAGTATAACAATTGTTGGCCTATGTCTACATAGCCTCTAGATAATGAGCTGCAAGACAAATATAATTGTCATTCTCGTGTTCGCTAACACAATAATTACATTTTATAATCTATATCAATATATAACGTAACTACTAGGCCTACCCCCTAAAAGAAAACTCCTATAGATATGTACATATTTAGGCATACACTCAATTCTGTTGAGTCTAACTTCAGATTAAATTGCAATTTATTTATATCTAACGTTACTCTTTTACACTGATTAGGTCGTGGGCGTCCTGGGCACTGCCCGTTTCATATTAATGGTCAGTTTAGTTTGGTTTGCATCATAATTATGACCTTTGACCAGGATCTCTTTATTACCATCAACCTCAGAAATGAATTTCTTAGGTCTGAATTATATGGAAATGTGGTATTGGAGATTTGTGTACGTCAATTGGTTTAAAATTAACATTTGGCATTACTCCCCATTGCTAATTATGCTAATTATGTTAATCATGCTAATTAAAAAAGTTGCCCAAAGTTGCCGTCTGGGCAACAAAGCTGAATTTGTTCATTAATCCATTGGGAACATGAATCAATCAAAAAACCTTACACTTCTCACAATTTCTAGGTTCTATGGACGGCAACTGGACTATATGCTCCTAGAGAAGTTTAAATAGTACGAGGATGAGCAGATCGAGTGACCTGTGAAATTATGATGTAAGGCTGCATGAGCTGCCCTAGATTGGATATGTGCGCCATTTAAATACTGTAGATCTAGTAATATTCGCGAAGTTTTAATTTTCGCGAATTTCGCGAGGATGGTAAATTCGCGAATTCAAGAATCTCGCGAAAATTATTATTATAATAACGCTTCTGAAGAAAAATAAAAATTCGCGATTTTCAAACTTCGTGCAAAGTCCCAAAATCAGAAATTCGCGAAAATTTGAACACGCGAAAATTACCATATCTACAGTAATCATATAATAATAAAAACTATTATTATTATTAACACAAATATGAGAACATACACGTACTGAATAATGTACGTTCATGTTAAAATGTTAACAAGCACTATATAATTCCAAATGACATACGTTACAAATAGATGTTGGTATAATTACCTGAACTAAATTCTGGCGGGAGCTCCAAAACTGAAAAAAAAAATATGTAAAACTAACCTAGAATAATTTAACCCTTTGAGGCTGAGATTCAATAATGCTCACACACTAGAAGTTGACGCGATTCACAATTTCAAGTGGGTCAGCAGTATTCATATATTATTTGTTCAATTATAAACCTACACTCAAAGCAGTGTTCCCACTGAGCTGGATAGTGTACCACTGACGTCATAATCTGACTATATGGACGTTTGATTTGGACGTCTATAGTCTAATGTCGATCCCCGCACTTAAAGAATTCAAAATCTATAATAGCCGCAGACAAGCAGAAAGAGCTGACTAAGACATTTATGATGACTTCAAATTAAAAAAAACAGCTGGTTTCTTGGTTCATATAAAAAATATGGGCTGAACACCAGTCTGGGTGGTCATTATAAATATTCAATCTCTGCACTGAAAGAATTGAATATTTATAATGACCACCCAGACTGGTGTTTAGCCCATATTTTTTATATGAACCAAGAAACCAGCGAGGCACCACCAGAAATAAACTGGGGTTCGGGGCACCACCAGAAATAAACTGGGGGTTCGAGGCACCACACGAAATAAACTGGGGTTCGGGGCACCACCAGAAATAAACTGGGGGTTCGGGGCACCACAAGAAATAAACTGGGGTTCGGGGCACCACCAGAAATGAACTGGGGTTCGGGGCACCACCAGAAATAAACTGGAATTCGGGGCACCACCAGAAATAAACTGGGGTTCGGGGCGCCTCCTGAAATAAACTGGAATTCGGGGCACCACCTGAAATAAACTGGGGTTTCGGGACTTTGGGGAACCACCCGAGAATTTGTTTGTGTTGCTGATCAAGTTGTCATTAAGTATTTGTTCATTCAATTAAATCTGGAATTGCTAACATAACTTCAGCTTAAAATGATATATTTGATATATATATATATTGATGATATATATTTATATTGATGAAAAATAGGCACCTCTCACATTGAATGATTTTATTAAAAGAACATTGAATGGTCGACTATAACCAGACACTCACTGAACTTCTCCGTCGTCTCAGGACTAATAGGTTTCTCCTCCACCAGAGGTCTCAAGGCATTCTTGTCGTCGATGGAATCTGAAAGGGTGACGTCCTCAGGTCTTCCTGGAAATAGAAATATCCGCATGAGTGTATACCCCATAATTTAAAAAACAAACGAATGACGGCGGTGATTAGCTGATCTCGTCTTGTGACAGTCTGAGCTACTCTTTCGTTTATTCTGGGTTGAAACTTTAAGCATTGATTTTATTTTCTCACTAGTATTTATAATGTGGTAAATACCACTTGATTTACACGATTAGTCGTCCCTTAGATATCAAAGGGTGTATCAGCCACTTTATGAAGATGCAGATTCACCCTTTCAACGTCAAGCAAACTAATTATTGCATACCCTCATAATTTACCTGTTTCCATTTCTTTAACCTCTATCTTTATTCTGTACAAGGAGACGAGAAATGAGCTTCTTGATTTACATGTTGCCATCGAAACCCAAGTCTCCGGCCGTCTGGGCATGTCTGGGGGTAAATCCCCTAGACATGCCCAGAACCCTTTATCGGGCGAGCGAAGGAAAACGTCCTCAATAACTCAACATGTCCTATCACCTCCACCCTCACATTATCATCTGTACATCTTTCATCTCATCAATTGACTACAACGTTTTTATCGTATTATAATGTCACTCAAATGACGAGCAGTGAATAAAGCAATAATTTACTACTACTTCTACATGTTTCCATTTTTCTGCATCTGTTTTAGTTTTGTCCACCTTGGATATGAAAGGGTGTATCTGCCACTTTGTAAAGTGGTAGATACACTCTTTCATATTCAAAGGGACGATAAACAATCCTACAATTTACCTGTTTCCATTTTCTCTGCCTCTGTTTTAGTCCTATCTACTTTAAACAGGTACCTTCTTATCAGACACTGTATTGTGTCGGCGTATGTTGTGGTCTTTGTCAGCAGTGTGCTCGCCGACTCCAACTCTAGGTTTATGTTTTCACGGCGACGCTGTCACAAACAAACACATCATCATCATAGAATTAGTGTAGGCTTGCAGCGTGTGTATTCACATAGCATGACAATCGTTCAGAATTTTCTATTTATTTGCTATTCCCTAATTATCATAATTTGCTAAACTCAATTTGCTTATATCTATTTTGATAAGTTGTGTAGTGCAGCTTTAAAATGTATACCGGTATATCACAAAATTCTTTATACATGTATATAAAATTGTCCACTAATTTCAGGCCATCGTGTGAGCCGTTTTTGTAAAGGTCTCTCGTCTATTGTATCTTGTTTCCAATAAATGCTATTCTTCTTCTGGGGGGGGGGGGGATGGGTGTCACCTCCGCGTGGTCCCCCCTGGGCAACTTCTTAGGAGGCCAAGCACACCCAAACGTTTTTTGCCTTTCATCGAACCAGGTTTTTCTATTTTTTTGACGTTTTTTGTGTTTCCTTTCCGGTGGTTCAGGGTTTTTCACTGAGGTTGTTATGTTTATTTTTGAATAGTTTTCAGTTCAAATTCTTTATATATTCTTTATATATTCATATTTATATATTTTATATATTTTTTCATTGTACTTGTGGTGCCTTATAGTGCTCTCACGGATTATGATCGCTCTGTCGTGCTAACTCTCGATGACAGACCCGATCCCCAGCTGTGGGGGCATTGTGGGTCTACTCATAATTCCTCTATTATTTGTTTTTTTGTGTGTTTGCAGTGGTTTCTCTTTGGCATCCTGGCGATGGACGGGATGTCCGAAAGAAACCATTGCCATATAATTATTTTTTCACTTCATTGTTTTAAAGGTTTCTCTGTGGCATCCTGGCGGATAATGCAGCGTGTCATAGAGAAGCCATTGCCGTACAATTAGCCTGTGGTGACTTACGCTGTCCTCACGGTTCGTGATCGTTCTGTGATGTTCTTCAATATCACAGACCTTATTACCAGCTGTGGGGGCACTGTAAGTCTTTAATTTTTGAGAATTTTTTGTGGTTTAATGAGTTCTCTGGCCATACTGGCCGAAAAGTGAAGTAAAGGAGACATTTACTTACTTACTTAATGGTTTCTCTGTTCATTGTTTATGTCATTCATATTTATGTCTAAATGGGTTTACTTTTTTTTATTATAGTATATAGTATTATAGTATATATTATATATTTGTTTTGACTATGACACTGTTTTGACTTTGACTTGTAGTTTTTACACAATCACTCCAATTTCATGGAGATATAGTGACTTGAAAAGTCGTTCATTTTATAATCACTTCATATTTTACATTATTTATACTGATATTTTTATACCCATTAAACTGTTGTAGTGCAGGCGCTTCAACATGTCATCAGACTCGTTACATATAGGTGCCAGGAGCATCGTCATCTTATCATATCAAACACTTTATACTGAATATTTTAGTACTAACATGCTTTTATTAGCTTTGTCTTTCCTTTACTACTTTAACTATACAATATGGGATATTGTAATACCTGGAATTTTCACTTAAATGGCCATACTGACCGAAAAGTGAAGTAAAGCAAAATATAATTCCAATTTCAATATTCTTCTTCTCAGCCTTTAACTTTACGTATTTTAAGCATGTATCATATTTGTTGGTTGTGTCGTTGTAACGTCACTCTTTTGTATATTTTAAAATTAATTCATGCGACAACTCATTGTCTCAACTTGTGATGGTGTTGTTTGAAATGATATTTCAGTTGCCACTGCCTTTTTTACACTGCAGTGTGACAAGTCCACTTGGCAAAAAAATATTTCGATTATAGGCCTTAGGAGGTCCATTTCACATTTGTTGCAGGGAACCATCCATATATTACCTGAGAAGACTAAAAAATAATCAATTGAAACCTAAAATTTGTATTTTTTCCTCCCCTGACGCCCCATGTATACTTCTCACCTCGAAGTTATATGTGATTGGCTCCTCTTCGTCACTCTTCAGTAGATCACAAAGGAAGCTGTGTACATAGCGCAGTGACTTAGGTGAAGGCACCATGTTAAAGGGCACAGGTAAGGTGCCCCCCTCATCTATATAGTTCATCCACAGCTTTGTGCGGGCAAACTTCCACTCCACATCTGCGTCACACTGAAACACGATGCAAGGTCAACTTTATATATATAACCTTTCTGTTACATTATTGTGCATCATTCACAATGGCATATGTTTCAATAAAATGCATAGTGGCAGATCCAGAGTGGGGTTGGGGGTACCTGTGTATATTATGACGTACCTGTGTATATTATGACGTACCTGTGTATATTATGATGTACCTGTGAATATTATGACGTACCTGTGTATATTATGACGTACCTGTGTATATTATGACGTACCTGTGTATATTATGAGGTGTATATTATGACGTACCTGTATGGCCTCGAATGAGTGGCTCATCATGGCAATCAGCATGTTGACCAGCATGATGGTGACTGTCACCTGATACACGGCGAACATGAAGTACCCGACCCGATCCACCATCTCTGTACTGTGCTGATCTGTAACAAGGTCAGGTCAACTATTATAATGTCAGATCAACAATCACTGTACTGTGCTGTTCTGTAACAAGGTCAGGTCAGCTATTATAATGTCAGATCAACCATCTCTGTACTGTGCTGATCTGTAACAAGGACAGGTCAACTATTATAATGTTAGATCAACGATCTCTGTAATGTGCTGATCTTTAACAAGGTCGGGTCAACTATTATAATGTCAGGTCAACCATCTCTGTACTGTGCTGATCTCTAACAAGGTCAGGTCAACTATAGTAATATCAGGTCAACTATCTCTGTACTGTGCTGATCCGTAACAAGGTCAGGTCAACTATTATAATGTCAGGTCAACCATCTCTGTACTGTGCTGATCTGTAACAAGGTCAGGTCAACTATTATAATGTCAGGTCAACCATCTCTGTACAATGCTGATCTGTAACAAGGTATGATGTATACAGCGCGGAGGTTGACTTCAGATGTTAGAATCTTACGTCGGATTCTCCACAGTCGGTCCCCGCACTGTAAGAGTACAAAATTAATATTTATGATGTCCACAGGCCCATACCATAGGTATTCAAATGAAGCAGAAAGAGATAACTAAGACATTTATGATGATATAAAATTGAAAAAACCCGTTTGGCTGCGATGTTTTTCAAAATTAATACAGCGCTTTAAGGGTTTATATTATGCATACTGTACTTTTATGGTGCTCTGGGACGTTGATGCTCAGCTTGTCCAAGGTAACCAGACCAAATATGGAGAAAAACAGCGTGATCAGAGTAGATGGCAAGCTAAAACAAAACAAACCACCCCCTTTGGATATGAAAGGGTGTATCTGCCACTATGTAAAGTGACAGATACACCCTCTGATATTTAAAATAATTACCATCTTTAGACATCAGAATGTGATGTCATCTATTGATGTCAGATTCCGAGCCCTAAAGACGATGCCCGTGCTTAAAGAATTAAAAAAATGATAATGGTCATACACCCATGGGTATTCAAATTAAGCGGAAAGAAGCAAAACATATATGATGATTTCAAATTGAAAAGAACTTTCGGTCTCCATGGTTTACACAAAAATATTACCGCGTTGTAAGGGTTAAATTATTAATCATGAAAGTCATAGGCATAAAATTGGTAATGCAATCAATCATAGTTCATAGTTCATTTATTCAGCTTAGACATAGTCTTTGAACATTTTACAATTTATATAATACATGCATGTACGAGGAGACAAAACGAAAATAAAATAATTGAAAGTGTGATCCATTGGAAACTTGAATATACAAAATCAGCAACGTTACGAATAGTTTTGACATGATCTGTTGACATGTGTATCTACCACTGCCACCCAGTTGTAGATAGGCTACGCTCCATAGCCTCGAAAGTCACAATATAGCGCCACATGTCACATGGCAGTATGGGTTATGTGGCGCTCAGATTTTGCAGCATCTCAAAAATTCTGAAAAAAACTCCTTCCATGGTTTAGGTGAGAGGGAAGTTCCCACTGACCTGACCTGATAGTCAATTACCCAAGTGGAGGTCAAAGGTGATCAGTGTCTAGACGTGGACATGTGAAACTGTGTAGGAGTGTACAGATAGTCAGGGTATTTCCCACTGTCCTGGTGCTGAGTCTTCGCCAATTACCGACGTGGAAGTCAAAGGTGATGAATTTCTGGACAGGGACAGGTGACGCTGTGTAAGAGTGTACAGATAGGAAGGGTATTCCCGACTGTCCCGGCGCTGGGCCGTCGCCAATTACACAAGTGACGGCCAAGGTGAGCAGTGTCTATACAGGGACAAGTGGCCCTGCTAATGGAGTGTAGTGATATATCATCCCCTTGGATAAAAGGGTGTATCTGCCACTTCAGAAAGTGATAGATACACCCTTTTATATCCAAGACCTTAAGAAGTGATGTAGGGCCTACGAGCTAATATACCATAAAAAGTGTACCAACATGAACAGTTACAACAATTTTGCTGCTATCATTGAAAGTAATAGGGAGGGGCAAGTGGCGCAAGTCATGCATAGGCCCCTACATGCCAGGTTCGAGCCCTGCTGACCATCTCAATGTGACTAGGCGATCACGTTAATGGCGGCCTCGTCGATTTAAGGTTGAAACCAGTGTATCTACGTTTATTTCATTCAGGGACATGTACTGCATACTCCTCCACCACCTTTAAAACTAACCCTTTCAGCACAAGAACGATTTTAGATGTTAGATTCAGAATCTAACGTCTAAAATCGATCCTTGCACTGAAATAATTTAAAATTTGCAATGATCGAAGACCCATAACAAAGGTATTCAAATAAAGCGGAAAGAGCTAACTAAGACATTTATGATGATTTCAAATTGCTCTGTATGGTTTCTAATATGCTATTTCAGCGTTTTAAGGGTTAAATGTGGAATATGACATGATGACATGACATATTGACTTCACAATAGTGGTAATAGCTACCTTTGGAAAGCGTCGGCAGCTGATGTGTTGTTTTGCTCGTCTATGATCAGGGAACCATAGCTGTGGTAGAGATTAGACATGCCCACCATGAAGGAAAACAATACCTACAACAATTGACGTCTTAATCAGGACTTAACAAAGAGTTTGTTGCTCCTTTCCTATATACAATGCAAGTGTTATTGTCCACAAGACAGGCCCATACCAGAGCAAGGCCACCGCGGTGTCAATTGACATATAGAAGACACACACAGACCCTCACAAATTATTTAAAACATAATATAAGGTAGAAGAGTATGTATTAAAGGTACTGTCAATTTATCATGGTTATATAGTACTGTATGTATTTATATTTTATGATATGTATTTTATGTATGTAGGCCTATGTCTCTTACAACGCATTTCTGAGTGACCATTTTATTATGTGGAAGAGAGAAAAGGATTACTACTACTACCCGGACCACAGTCTGCTACATAGTGATCTCTCCTGTACACTGTAATGTACATTACAGTGTACAGTGTACAGCAGAATGCATATTACACATTACAGTATACACTGTGATGTGAATCTTACATTCAAATGTACAATGTGATGTACAATTAACATTAAACTGTACAATACACATTGTATTGTACATTTTACATGTACACTTTCAGCGTGGAGACCGACTTTAGACGTCAGACTCTCACGGTCCCCGCACTCTAATAAATACAAATAATTTATAATGATTTCAAATTGAAAAACCCCTTTGGACTCTTGGTTTATACAAAAATATTTCAGCGTTTCAAGGGTTAAAATATACACTGTACATTACACATTACATACTTACCAGTAAGAAGAGGACGATGAACCGTGCTATATCCCCCAGCATCCGTCCCAGAGATACCTGAAGCGGCCCCATGAGCTCATGGGCAGGCATTATGTATGTAGTCCGCCCAAAGCTCATCACGTTGGCAACGGCAAACAAAATGTCTGACACTATCTCTGGGTCTTCTGGCAGCCAATCAAAACGTGCTGTAAAAAATATATATTCTGAATTATAAAGAAGAAAATTATTTCAAACAAAAAAAATATCTTTAAAAGATAAGATAGTGGCGGATACGGTTTAAAAAATAAACAAATCCGAGTAATTTGCACCAGCTTGAAGTTGTGGTTCACGGTAGCGAGACACAACTTTAAGTGGATAAAAATTAAAAAAAACATAAAGCAGGAATAGGGGTTTTAACGTACATGCCGCTAGGAAATATGTGTATTTCCCCTCCTGCTGCGTCTCATTCATGAAGCTTTCCATGGCAATGGTCAGTGCCTTGGGGTCAGTGTTCTGTAGAATGCTCGTCATTCGCTGGGTGGCGTTGAAGTATGCATTAGCCTGTGATACCCTGTACTGTGAGACAAAGCGCAGAGAGTATGATGCCATGTACAGCCCCAGCAAGCCGAAGTCCATGTAGTTATAATACTGAAGGAAATGCTCCCTGGCACCGGAGAAATAGATCTGCTTACATTCTATCCATGTTAACCCTGTAACAATGTAAACAATTATAATAGATTTATCGTTATGCATAGCTATTATTAGGGAGCACTTGCTTCAGTATTATTCCAACAACAAGTCATTATAATACTGGAGAAAATACTCCCTGAACGGCATGCTTACATTCTATCCATTCTAACCATTTTAACTGGCTGAGCAGTTGTACGGTAGTAACGCTGTATGCTGTACTCACCCACGACCCAGAATATGATGAGCAATTGTACAGTAGCCATGCTGTATGCTGTACTCACCAACCACCCAGAATATCATGAGCAGTTGTACAGTAGTCATGCTGTATGCTGTACTCACCCACCACCCAGAATATAATGAGCAGCTGTACAGTAGTCATGCTGTACTCACCCACCACCCAGAATATAATAAGCAGTTGTACAGTAGTCATGCTGTACTCACCCACCACCCAGAATATAATAAGCAGTTGTACAGTAGTCATGCTGTACTCACCCACCACCCAGAATATAATAAGCAGTTGTACAGTAGTCATGCTGTACTCACCAACCACCCAGAATATAATAAGCAGTTGTACAGTAGTCATGCTGTACTCACCCACCACCCAGAATATAATCAGCAGTTGTACAGTTGTCATGCTATTTTTTCCGGATCTCAGCACGTTGTCCAGGGTGTTCTGCTGAACATCTATTCTCTCCTCCGCGGTCGGGTTTAGAGAGCTCCTATCCGGTAACAGTGTAACCACGCTGGATGGGTCGTCATGGATACTGTAGTGAGTTCTGGCATTGTCAAGTCTGTAAAACAGGAATGTCACTATATGTATTATTTTACATTGTCTATATTTAATTTGTATTCTAATGTCGGACATAATGAACTTCACTTTTTTCAGATGAAATGTGGCTTAAACTTTCATGATATGCAAATACCGCGACATACAATAGCTAGGCTACACAGTGCAAATGGAGTAGTTCTTCCCAGCAAATTTCAAAATGAGAAAGAAATGTCTCAAAAACTAAATTATTGAATTCATTAGGCATGTACCACAAAGTATATTAGCAATGTCTGTGTAATTTAATTGTTATTGACATTTGCTCAATGTATTTAAACAGTCCTAGCAGCACGCAGTTTAATACAGATCTTACCTGAAAGTGGCGAGAGCGAGGAGGAGCAGGAAGACAAAATGCGAGATGCTGTGTGTGAGAAACTTACTGACTGGACACCTCATCGCCTTAGAAACCTGGAATAAACAGAAGAGCAAAATGTGAGGTGCTACGAGAGAGGAACTTACTGACTGGATACCTCATGGCATTAGGCCTGCACACCTGTAATCAACAATTGCTATAACGCTTAAATATTGTTTACATAAACCAAGAGACCAAAGTTTTTTTCCATTTGAAATCATCATAAATGTCTTAGTTAGCTCTTTTTGCTTCATTTGAATACCTATGTTATGGATAAACAGCTAACTAAGACATTTATAATGATTTTAAATCGAAAAAAACACTTTGGTATTCATGGTTTATGCAAAAAATATTTCATAGCTTTAAGGGTTAAGCTGTTGCTGTACAATGCCACCTATGGCACATACCTTAGTGTTAGGGTTGATGATGTAGGCCAGACAGAGTACAGGTAAGGCAGGCATCACCATGGTTACCAGTAGCAGCTTTCGCCATGCCGGAGCTGATTGTAAAAAACCCATCTCTCTGCCGTACCATATACTGGTCAGGTACTGCTGACAGTTAGGGTGTGCCACAAACTGGTAAAAAGTAAAACGCAAGAAAACTGAACATTCACTCAGAGACTGCAAACCTCTGCTGAAACTAATGATCTTATGATGCTATAGGAGTAGTATTGCCTTCTTTATAAAGTCATGGGTGGTAAAACTTCACTGGAGATCACCAATTATGACATCATAGATTCAACCTATTTTATTCATTCCTTAAGTTGAGCAGGCTTAGTATCAGTAGCCTGCACAACAGTAGTGAGACTATGATTCATCAAGTAGACTTCCATACAGGGAGGCCTACTTCAAAATGTAGTTTGTGTATTTAAGGGGAGAATTGGCCATGCCCCCCAGACCTGACTTTTTGAAAAAATCAAACAAATTGAACAATGTAAAAAGAATAGAGTATTATATTGTGATCCTAAGTTATCTACATTTTATTGACACATTGTATCACCAAACTCTTAGGCTGCTGTACAAAGCCAAAAGGCAAAATCTGCTTACTTTCCAAGTAAGCAGATACTGCCTTTTGGCTTTGAAGAGCTTTGCAGAGTCTACAGAACCCACCTTTTTCTCGTCATATTGTATTGCCATCCTGAGTCTGGCCAGAGGATCCTTCACGTCCGTGTTCTCTTCGCCCAACACGGCTTCCACTTCTCCTGTACCCCGGCAAAGGTCCATCATTTGACAGGCAAAGTCCATACATTGATCGACCAAATCCAGATACTCACTCTGCCAACAACGTCATAATGACAACATCATAACGACAACGTCATATTGCCCACGTCACATAAATATATTGCAGCATTGTACAATGAGAATGTTGTGCAATAAATAATGATAACAATATATGTTCACTACAATTTCAAGCCTGGATAATATTCATATTGAATATATATATCTGTACGAATCAGAAACCTACAATATATCATAACTTGCATGAGAATAAAGGCCAAGGTGAACAACTGCAGAAAATAGGCCTTAAAAGGAACAAAATCATTGCAATTTTGCGGGACATGGTTTGCAAGCCTATGTTGAACTTTCATGACAATTGTGACTGCCATTGCAATGATAAAATTTTCAAAATCACTTGGAACACAATAACATGTAACGTACTGACTGATTATACATAATTATAAGCGTTCTTCTCTTGCGATCATGTGTGTTTTTGTTAATCCTTCAAGCACTGAATAAAAATAATGATTACAATTTAATTTTTCACCCCTTAAAGATGTGTCTCGCTACAGCGAGCCTCATATTCATATGAGTGAAAAATACTCATATATTCTTAATTTGAGACTAAACATTTGCAAATCTGAATTACTAAAGACCCATTTTATTTGAAGTAACAGTGATTTTATGTACTAACAAAACAGATTAAGAATGAGTCACGCTTAGCGGGGTGGCTTTGCTATCGGAGCAATTTTTCTTCCCCACCTTTTATATAACATATTATTTACCATGAATTCTTTCTCCACTTGTGAAACCTGTCTCATTTCCTGTCTCAGCTCAAACGTTGACATGATGGGATCTGGTGATGAGAGGGCGATATAAGCGGGACTGGACAGAGCCCTGTAGGCATTAAGGCGGGAGCGGGAACGCTTCAAAGAGTCAGTGTTCTGCTTCCGGAGACAATCCTCACATTGACAATGTATGGCGTGCGGTCTGTCTATGTTATAGCCGCGAGAAAGGAACAACTGTAACAAACAGGGAGCAAAAAGGTAACAAACAGGAAACAAACAGGTAACAAACATATAACAATATGGCTATTATAAATATTTTATTCTTTTAGAGCAGAATCGACTTTAGACGTCAGAATTTGACATATAAAGGTCAGATGCTGATGTCTCAAGTCGGCCCCCACATTAAAATGGTTAACATGTACAATTATAGCCGAAAATACGCAATAAGGTCAAGTCAGTTAGAGGTATTCCAGCTGGTTAATAAACCAAACTTTTATGACTTTTTAAATATTTACCTGAATCATTTCGTGGTCGTTTCTATGCGCGGCCAGGGTCAGTGGGGTGATATCAGGGGAATACTGGTATTTCTCTTCCGTTCTAAAGAAAGGGTCCTTCTTACCAGATCTCTGGACCTAAAATAACACATTATTACATTGACCTGAGCTGGTTGTTATGTTGTTTTCCTTCATTATAAGTCTTGTTAACGTATGCGAAGGTTAATATATATATACTGTAGGTAAATACTAATTGCCAAATTATTTCATTGGAATTTTTACTCCCCTAAATTGTGTCTCGCCGACACGGTTCATAATTTATAGTGAATGAAAATTATTTAAATTTTACAAAATGAAGGTCAACGATTTTGAAATCTTGTTGATTGACGTCACGTTTTATTTTGAAAAAAAACACAATCCCAACATAAATTGGAAATTTCTGTAAAGTCGTTTACGTGTTGAGAACATCGACATCGGTTAAAAACTTATAAAAGTTTAATCAAAACGGAGATTGAATTATCATCATTAAAATAGTGTCGGCATTTCTTGGACCTTGTGGAGATCGCTCAGTCAGCATTTTTTCGTGACGGTGGTTCCCCATAAAACAATTTCATCAATCCACAGCCCACATGTTTACGGTGTGCAGCTGTTAATGGCTAGTAAATCCAAAGCCAACATGTTTACGGTGTGTAGCTGTCCATGGCTAACACTCACCTGTGATTCTATCTTCATGGAGACTGGGTTGTCCACCATCAGCCTCACTAGGTTCAGGCTACCTTTACTGATGGCCTATATATACTCACCTGTGATTCTATCTTCATGTAGACAGGGTTGTCCACCATCAGCCTCACTAGGTTCAGGCTACCTTTACTGATGGCCTATATATACTCACCTGTGATTCTATCTTCATGTAGACAGGGTTGTCCACCATCAGCCTCACTAGGTTCAGGCTACCTTTGCTGATGGCCTATATATACTCACCTGTGATTCTATCTTCATGTAGACAGGGTTGTCCACCATCAGCCGGACTAGGTTCAGGCTACCTTTACTGATGGCCTATATATACTCACCTGTGATTCTATCTTCATGTAGACAGGGTTGTCCACCATCAGCCTCACTAGGTTCAGGCTACCTTTACTAATGGCCTATATATACTCACCTGTGATTCTATCTTCATGTAGACAGGGTTGTCCACCATCAGCCTCACTAGGTTCAGGCTACCTTTACTGATGGCCTATATATACTCACCTGTGATTCTATCTTCATGTAGACAGGGTTGTCCACCATCAGCCTCACTAGGTTCAGGCTACCTTTACTGATGGCCTATATATACTCACCTGTGATTCTATCTTCATGTAGCCAGGGTTGTCCACCATCAGCCTCACTAGGTTCAGGCTACCTTTACTGATGGCCTATATATACTCACCTGTGATTCTATCTTCATGTAGACAGGGTTGTCCACCATCAGCCTCACTAGGTTCAGGCTACCTTTACTGATGGCCTATATATACTCACCTGTGATTCTATCTTCATGTAGCCAGGGTTGTCCACCATCAGCCTCACTAGGTTCAGGCTACCTTTACTGATGGCCTATATATACTCACCTGTGATTCTATCTTCATGTAGACAGGGTTGTCCACCATCAGCCTCACTAGGTTCAGGCTACCTTTGCTGATGGCCTATATATACTCACCTGTGATTCTATCTTCATGTAGACAGGGTTGTCCACCATCAGCCGGACTAGGTTCAGGCTACCTTTACTGATGGCCTATATATACTCACCTGTGATTCTATCTTCATGTAGACAGGGTTGTCCACCATCAGCCTCACTAGGTTCAGGCTACCTTTACTAATGGCCTATATATACTCACCTGTGATTCTATCTTCATGTAGACAGGGTTGTCCACCATCAGCCTCACTAGGTTCAGGCTACCTTTACTAATGGCCTATATATACTCACCTGTGATTCTATCTTCATGTAGACAGGGTTGTCCACCATCAGCCTCACTAGGTTCAGGCTACCTTTACTGATGGCCTATATATAATCACCTGTGATTCTATCTTCATGTAGACAGGGTTGTCCACCATCAGCCTCACTAGGTTCAGGCTACCTTTACTGATGGCCTATATATACTCACCTGTGATTCTATCTTCATGTAGACTGGGTTGTCCACCATCAGCCTCACTAGGTTCAGGCTACCTTTACTGATGGCCTATATATACTCACCTGTGATTCTATCTTCATGTAGACAGGGCTGTCCACCATCAGCCTCACTAGGTTCAGGCTACCTTTGCTGATGGCCTATATATACTCACCTGTGATTCTATCTTCATGTAGACAGGGTTGTCCACCATCAGCCTCACTAGGTTCAGGCTACCTTTACTGATGGCCTATATATACTCACCTGTGATTCTATCTTCATGTAGACAGGGTTGTCCACCATCAGCCTCACTAGGTTCAGGCTACCTTTACTGATGGCCTATATATACTCACCTGTGATTCTATCTTCATGTAGACTGGGTTGTCCACCATCAGCCTCACTAGGTTCAGGCTACCTTTACTGATGGCCTATATATACTCACCTGTGATTCTATCTTCATGTAGACAGGGTTGTCCACCATCAGCCTCACTAGGTTCAGGCTACCTTTACTGATGGCGTGCAGTAACGCCTCCTCTGTGCTCTCCCAACTCACCTATAATAAAAAAACAAATATTATTACCACTTGACAGGGCGCTAGTAGTGGGATATTGCTGTTTATGCGGGCGTAATATTTGACTATTCACCCTACTTTAGGGCTAATGGACTCTGTGTGTGTACGTGCAGTTGCCTGCATAATCGACTGCTAGTCTGGTTTACAAATGGTGTACTCGAGCTGTAGGTACAGGTACACTTGTGATCTATGCGGGCCGACAGCGGCTTGCCAACAAGACGGGTGCGTTGTGATAGACATGTAGGCCTATGGTGTAACTGTAGCTAAATAATAATTAAATATGTTTTAAAGATTCGTTGTCATGTTGGAAAAGTGATAATAATAGTACCAGCATGATTTTGTAGGGCGATAGACATTGTTATTACTTCTCCGCGGATGCCAGCCGGCCTCGACTTCGTCTCGGGCGGCTGGCATCTGCGTGGGGCCAATAACAAGTGTCTATCGCGCTACAAAATCATGTTTTGTTATAGTAATTATCGTCTCCCTAGAATCAACCCTTACAAAGCTGAAATATTTTTATATAAACCAGGAGACCAAAGAGTTATTTTCAATTCGCAATCATCATAATTTTTTTAGCCTCGACCCTTTTCACAGCCAAGAATGTAGAGCTCCTCCTGTTTATCCTATACGGAAGCACTTCAATATATCTGTATACTCTGTATGCATTACTAACATTTACCCTGCGCTTGAATAAATGTCGACGCGCCAATACCAGGCGCTGGCCCAACATTACGGCAACATTGGGTCAATGTCTGTTGCTTGCTGTAGAGAGACATACATAACACACAGACATGACACACGTCATCCATGACCCTGTGTGGTTTGAGGTCATCCTGAGGTCACAATCACACCTGATGTCACTGGACCTCCTGTAATGTGTTTATACAGCCGTTGCCAGGTTACAGGGTCGAGTTGCAAACGCCTATACTCAGAAAACACAAGATATTGAGCCAATGTTAGTTTAATGTTGGCCCAACGTCGCACACGCTGGGCCAGAGCTGGACTAACATTGGTTCATTGTCTTATGTGTTCTGTATAACATACATCAAACACCAGACGTTGTTCCAATGTTGGCTTAGTGTTGGCATTGAACCAACATTGCATAAAAGGGCTCATTTTAGCGAGACATGATTTTAAACACACACGGTGTTATGTCCCATGACATGACCTAGATCCATAGCTTTGTGTGACCTATTCATACTCACTTCATACCTTCATACTTTACCTGCAATGTTTTCACCTAGCAATTTAATACAATGAAGTATGGGGGAGGGGGCTCATATAACATTGTTTTCACCGAGTAGCCTTTCAAAAGGGTTTCAGTGATGTCACTGCGTATTCCACACCCTCTGAATCCACGACCAGGTGCAGGGCGTTACATCCCATGACATAACCTAGATACATGACCTTGTATGATCTAGATACATGACCTTGTGTGACCGATTTATACTCACGTGGTAGCTCCATACACTCTACGTCTTCTGCCGGTCTCGGCGGTTTGAAAGAAACAAATGTTTCTTCCCCGCTCACTCGTAAAGATTAAATATTGTGAGGAGCCTCTGTGACCGAGAGGTAGCGTGCTCGGCCTCAGACCTCCAGGGCTCGAATTTCGAATCCTGTGTCTGGAGGGCAGTGTCATCTCACTCATCTCACAATCCACAGGAGGTTCTTCTGGCCCAATTTAACCTAAATGTGCACAAAAGTGGCCTAAAGCCCGATTCATTTCATTGCATTTCCACGTCCTCTGAGTCCACGACCGGGTGCAGGGAGTTACGTCCCATGATGTGACCTAGATTATACATGACATTGTATGAAATAGATATATGACCTTGTATGACATAGATGCATGACCTTGGATGACCTAATTATACTCACGTGGTACATGAGTAGCTCTATACATTCTACGTCCTCTGAATCCACGGCTAGGTGCAGCGCGTTACGCCCCATGTAATCCACACAGTTAGGGTTAAACTTAGGAGAAGGCAGGTCATCAGACGCCGAGCGCGACTTAAACATGTCACGGAGCTGCATGACGTCACCAAGACGTGACGCGTGAAGGTAGAGACGCTCTTCACTGCTCAACTACAACATAAACATACAGATATAACGCATGACGTCACCTAGACGTGACGTCATCGAGACGTGGCGTCACCTAGACGTGACGTCACCTAGACGTGACGTCACTTAGACGTGACGTCAACAATACATGACGTGACGTCACCTAAGCGTGACGTCACCCAGACGTGACGCATCACCTAGGCGTGACGCGTGAAGGTATAGACGCTCTTCAATGCCTAACTACAATACATAGTAAATACAAGTAGACATTTGACTTGTCCTGGATGACGCCACCACCTAGACGAGACGTCACCTAGACGTGACGTCGCCTAGACGTGACCTCACCTAGAGGTGACGTCTACTGGACATGACGTACCCAAGACGTGACGTCACCGAGACGTGACGTCACCTAGACGAGACGTCACCTAGACGAGACGTCACCTAGACGTAGCGCGTGAAGGTGGAGAAGCTCCTTACTGCTTAAATACAAGATAGACTACACATAAATACATGACGTAACCAAAACGTGAAACATAATACGTAAGAGGTGACGTCACCGAGATGTGACAAGTGGATCGCAGCACAAGTCACCACATCAAGCCCGAGCCTTTATTATTAGGCAAGTGCTTGATGCGGTGGTGACCAGTGCTGAGATCAGGCCATCTCAGTACCAATGAATGATGTGTTCGCCTTTCGCTTTATTCATCTGACTAGTGCTGTATTTTCCCATATCGCACTCAGATGAACCACGTTTGCATCTTATCGTTCATGCAGTGTCAGATATAGTGACGCTGTGACATGCAAACGATGCATGGGAGTGCTATAGCAACCAAGCGGTCTGTAGAACCTGTGGGGGTGCGATATCGAAAAAAACAGCAATAAAACGGTGTCTAGGGTTATGGGAGTGTCACATGGGACAATACAGCAATCAAACATTGTGTAGGATCTACTGGTATGATGAGAGAGTAATTTGGCCAGATTATTTTGCCAGAATGACTACATCAATAGGCTGATAAAAATATAAATCTTATAATAAAACGACTGCGCACGGTGTGAAATAACGGTGAAGATATCTTCCCATTGGCTATGAAAGGGTGTATCTGCCACTTTGTAAAGTGGCAAACACACCCTTTCATATCTAAGGGGACGTTTATAATCCCTTACGGAGGCATAATTATAAACGGAGAGACATTAGGTGCCCACAACAACCGTCCAGCAATTACCATGTCATTCATTTTACATGTGCCTCGTCCCCCACGGACCTTGAATTGGTGTTTGTTTCCGGAATACGAGTATCGTGGATTTCGAGTATCAGAGCGAATATATTGACACAATGTTGGTTCAATGCTGGGCCACCGTCTACGACGTTGGCTCAACATTAAATCAATATTGTGTGAACGTCCAATGTTGGCCGAGAGGAGACAATTCAGCAAGACTAAAATGTGACCCTTTTAACCGTCGGTCCCGCATATATTAGGTTTTTAAAAATTTTTATTACCACATTAAGTACCACATTTTGAAAATGTTAGATATAAAATGTGACATTAAATCAGCAAGATTTGAAAAAAAATTTACCTCCATTTTGCCAAATCTGAATAATTTTCTCACACTCGAAGTTGTGGATCGCGTCAGCGAGACACAACTTCAAGTGAGTTAAAATTCAAAATGAATAATTTAGCGGTTACAGGGTTAACCTTTTCATGTCATTGTGGATACTTTTAAAGCACATAAAGCTCTCGTCCAAGACAACTCTTGAAATGTGTAGGTCAATAGTCGCCCCAGTAGATCAAATTGTTATTAAAACCTATTTAATGATTTTTTTGCATAACCAACAATGTTTGATAGATATATCTACACCCTACAAACTAATGTTTTGTGATGGTCAGTCAAACATTTTCTCGATATTAACAAATTTTCGTGTGTTTATTTGAGAACGGTGTTTGCTTCAGAAATACGAGTGTCGTTGATCTGGAGGAAGCGCTTTGCACAAGGAGACAGGGAAAGGCAATCAATACAAATAAGTCTACCAAGACCATCGATAAATTGTTAGATGCATGGAGGTGTCCTGCTCCCGCGGTGGACATTACAAAGTCACCACTCTACACACTAGCATTCTCACACTCTGTGCAGTGGTTTTCACTATGAGACGTAAATCGGTATCAACCCATATAAAGCCCGTAGGAGCCGGGGGGGGGGGCGTGCGGCCCAGGCCCTCCACTTTTGGGCAAAATTTTGTGCAACTAACATGATTAAGTGCCTGCATATCGCAATCTATTTGCAGTTGTTCATTTGTTGTAACGTAGTTTATAAATGCAACAACAACTTGGTCATAGGCAACGCAAACTATATGCATGAAGATCATTATGACGTTGAGCCAACGGCCAAAATCATCAAAAAATCGGTGATTTTATTTTGGCTTCGTAATATGAACATATGATGTAAATATGTCCATAGACTAGAACTTCAAAAGTTTTTAAATTTTTCTGCTGCGCATTCACCAGTTAGGCTAGATATAGACACGAAATTTTTGACATGGTTGTCAATAATTAGAAATCAGGAATGTCGTCTCTATATCTAGCCTGGTGAATGCGCAGTAGAAGAATTTAAAAAAAATTGCAGTTCTAGTCTATGGACATATTTACATCATATGGTCATATTACGAAGCCAAAATAAACTCACCGATTTTTTAATGATTTTAGCCTGGGCCAGTCCCTTTAAATTAGCACTGGTGTCTTTATTACCCTACTGGGTGTCACTATATGTACTCTGCATCGTTTGGAAGGCGAGATGGGCTGATCTCAGCACAAGTCACCACACCAATCCAGAGCCTTTAGGCGAGGGATTGATGTGGTGACGAGTACTGAGATCAGCCCATCTCGCCGTACCCAACGATGCAGTATATATTTTCTTGTACGAATGTATCGGACTGAAACGGCGAAATCAACCTGAGAGCAGCCCATATCGCACTCTCTCATAATATGCTTCACCGCCCAGTTTGATGTTGCCGTTTCAGATAGATATTCGTACGAGAAAATGCATACTGCATCGTTGGGAAGGCGAGATGTGCTGATCGTCACCACATTAGGCCCTCGCCTAAAGGCTCGGGCTTGATGTGGTGACTTGAGCTGAAATGAGCCCATCTCACCTTCCCAACGATGCTGTATACATATAGTCTCATCATAAACTTCCCACTGAAAGCCAACAGCATTAGTGCTAGAAAGTCTCCTACCTGAACAGTTTCAAAGTTTGAGAATATAGAGCCCCTCGGACTGGGTGTTCCTGACTTGAGGTTGGACGCTCGAGCCATCTTGACACATAGCGTGGTCGCCGCTGTAACACATAATACACAGAAAGCTGTATAGAGGGAGAGAAAAGGCATTATAATCAATATCAGAACAATGCAGTTATGTCATTTTCGATATCTATCAGTTTGATTTAAAGCGATTCTGCCAGAACAAAAATCATCAAAAATCACGATTTGCAACTGTTTGATCTGAAATTAAACAAATGTGAGCATTTTTCACACACTTGAAGCTGTGGGTCGCTGTAGCGAGAAAGAGCTTCAAGTGAGTAATAATAATAATAATAAAGTCTTTATTTAGCGAGGGTACAGGTATATACAACAACGTACAAAATCAATAAAAATTAAAAACATACATACATGTATGTACCAACCCACTGAGCATAGCTCATCCGCCGTGGGGCCCTCATACATAAGCATTAAAAAACATACATCGATATATACATCTATTTAAATAATATAATAATATATACATAACTCGTATGATTCATTTACTTATATAATATAAAATAGTAATAATAGCATATATTTAAATTCGTGTACATGGTAAATCTGACAATCTATTTGGCAGCAACATATAATTTTACAAACATCTACAGAAGAAGTGATCATTTTGAAGTAAAACAATTTATGATTGATTTGTATACATGGAAATAATTGATAAAATAAAATATACTTGGACATTTTTTATATTGAGGTATATTTATATAACTTAGTACGTAACCTCATATTACATAACTTATAAAATAATGTATGGTATTGATATAATATATATACATACATACATATATATACACATATATATATATACAGTATATACATTGTAAACATGACTACAAGCATACATACATAAATTACATTTGAGAGTACAATTAAAGCACAATTGCAGACAGCATATATATTATTTCAAACACAATAATTACAAATCTGATATATGTATATTGTAACTACTTTTTATTTCCGTTTTTTTATTCGCGTACGAATTCTTTTAATGTCGTTGCTTTGCGTGCTTTATCGGATAGAGAATTCCAGATTTTTGTACCATTAAACCTAAGGCTTTTGTGATGAGCTGCTGGTACATGGAGTTTATTGCTTGTCTTCGATCTTAAAGAATGATTTGTGTTTGTGCATGTTGGTTTAAATAAATTAGATATATAATCAGGGGTAAGGTTGTTTAGAGCTTTGAATACCATTGTGGCCTGTTTTTCCTGAACAATTTTATCAAAAGTATCCCATTCAAGTTGATCGAACAGAGGACTAGATGGGGAATACTTATCTGCATCCAGAATACGCCGTGCGGTTTGTTTTTGTAATTTTATTATTGAATATATGTCAGTTTTCTTACATTGTCCCCATATAGTGCAGCAATATTGTAGGTGTGGTTTAATATAGTAGTTATAATACAAAATACGGGTCTTTGCAGGTAAATAATGTCTTATTTTTCTAAAAATAGACAGCTTGAAAGCAATTGTTTGTTTAACTTTTTTTACTTGACTATGCCACGTTAAGTTATTATCGATAAGCACACCTAGGAGTTTTTCTTGTTTGGTATTTTTTATTTGTGTGCCGTTAATATTTATGTTGATGTCTATTTCAGTTTCAGCTAAACGTGATTCTTTTGCTTTTGATAGGATTAACATTGCTTTGGTTTTTTCAAAACTTAAAACCATGCCATTTTCATAGCACCAGTTGTTCGTATGTACTGCTTCATTAGATAAATGTTCTTTGACAAAGTGTATCTCTTTGCCACGGACAGTAATTGTTGAATCATCTGCAAATAATGATGTTTTACCAGATGCATTTTCTAATGGAAGGTCGTTAATATAAACTAAGAAAAGTAAGGGATCCAATATAGAGCCTTGTGGAACGCCATGTGTGTTGCATATTTCGCTTGAATATGTCACATTGATTTTAACAGATTGTTTTCTATCAGAAAGGTAGGATTGAAACCAAAAAAGGGATTGTTCACCAAGTTGATATAATTTTAGTTTTCTAAGTAGAATATTGTGATCAACCAGATCGAAAGCTTTGCATAAATCTAGAAAAAGAACTCCGCAATATTCATTGTTGTACATGGCACTAAGCCAATCATCAGTCATTTCAGTAAGTGCTGTTTCACAAGAATGTTTGGTCCGAAAACCTGATTGTCGAGGGGATAAAAGATTATTCACCAGAAAAAATTCGTACAATGAGTTGTGTACATGTTTTTCAAGAACTTTAGACAAAAGGGGCAAAATAGATATAGGTCTGTAGTTTTCTGGGTCGTCGGTTGAGTTTCTCTTGTGAAGTGGTGTAACTCTTGCCTTTTTCCAGATCGACGAAAAACAGCTGTTACGGATACTGTGATTACAAATTTCTGTTAAGTGTTTCGTAATTACTGGGGCTGATATTTTAACAATCTTTGATTATATATTATCGATTCCTGTCGCTTTATTATTATCAAGGCTGGTCAAAAATTTATAAACAAAATCCTCTGTTATGTATGGTATATTAAAAATGTTTCCTTTTGGTAGTTTCGTTGTAATAAAAGCTTCTAGTTTCTTCAGATTTGGAGATAGACTTTTTTCTTTATTTAGATATTTTTCAGACACACTAGTAAAGTACTTGTTGAAAGTATTTGCTATATCAGCATCATCTGTAAATGTTTTGTTTTCATAAGTTATTGTTTTAATGTTGTTAGAAAAGTTGGATTTGTTGTTAAGTTCATTAAAAACCCTGCATAATTTTTTCGGGTCGTTTTTGTAGAGTTTAATTGATTCCGAATAATATTCTTCTTTTGCATCTCGTATTAACTTTGTTGCTTTATTTCTCCAATACTTATAATTTGGTTCATCTTTGTTTTTCTTTGCATTTTCTCGCTTATTAATAGCAAATAAGATGTTATTTGATATCCACTCTGGTTCTTTTGGTCGTTTTATACGTTTAGTGACTAGTGGTAAATGTTTGTCTATTATTTTAGTAAAAGTAGAAATAAAACTTTGAAGATATTGATTCATTGAGATGTTTTCAGCACCGTTAGTTAACCAGGGGGCGTTTTGTAAGTCCGACAAGAATGTTGCAGAATTGAAGTTATTGTATTTTCGATACGTTATGGTTTTATGGCGACCATCATTTTTGTTATAATCAATATTCGTCATTTTAAAAACAGCAAATACAGGGAAATGATCGCTAATACTATACTTAATAGGAGAGCTATATAAAACGGGAAGATCATCAGAAACGTAAATGTGGTCTATTAGAGTTTCACTGGTGTTTGTTACTCTCGTAGGTTCTTTAATTATCTGGTTTAACTGTATATTAGTTGTAAGGCTGATCCAAGATTCTTGAAGTTTATCTTTTTTATCCGACATGATATCAATGTTAATATCACCCATTAATATCGTTGGTTTATTTTCGGAATAAATTTTATACATAGATTCTTCCATATTAGATAACCAATGTTGTATAGAATCACTATCATTATTTGGTGGGCGATAGACTGAAGTCAGTAAAATAGATCTATTTGAATATTTGATTCAAAGTGTCAATTTGAGCTTCCTTGTTCAATGTGTGCCCTATAACATACGGTTCAAAATATACAAAAGACCTCAACATTTATTTATTTATTCGCCATACACAGTACATGTACATATGAATACATTAGAGTTCATAAACAAATAGTACAATATGTCAGGTTATCTGAGAACAGGCAATATACCTATACAAGCTCAGAAACCATATTACTCACCAATTTCTGGCCTTTTTTTGGACACTTCAAGCCCTATAACAAGGATGCCTCAACCTATTATTCACCAACTTAAAGCTCTCCTTGTACAATTTGAGGGTTCGAATTGTACAAGGAGATCGCAACATATTATTTACCAATTTGAAGCATTCCTGTACAATTTGAGTTTTATGACATAGGGTTCAAATTGTACACGAAAGACTGAAATTGACACATTTACTTACAAACACACAGTGTTTTACAAAATAGCTGTATTTTGTTAATGTAAGGCATTTCTTATACAGGGCCATAAAATTTCAAGACAAAATTGACATTTTTTCATAGAAAAAAGGCGGCTGTTATATTCAAACTGTGTTTAGCTGAGTACAGTATGGGTAAATACAGCAGTCATGAATGAATAAGGGTGAATCGTGCACCGTCATTTCAAAGAAACGAAGTGTTTCTTCCACACCCACCTACTACAATATTGTGTGGAGCCTTGGTAACCGAGAGAGTGAATGTTGCAGCCTAAGATCGCCAGGGCTCGGATTTCAGATATGATCTGATTCATCTCACCATCGCTGTAGATTTCCGTAATCCAGCCTGTAAGTGTTTAAAGTCTCATTCATTCATTCATTCATTCATTCATTCATTCATTCATTCATTCATTCATTCATTCATTCATTCATTCATTCATTCATTCATTTATTTATTCATTCATTCATTCATTCATTTATTTATTTATTTATTTATTTATTTATTTATTTATTTATTTATTTATTTATTTATTTATTTATTTATTTATTTATTAATTCATTCATTTATTCATTTATTCAATATTATTCCGGTTATTCATTAATTAACTTATCTATTAATTCATTTATCTATTTATTTATTTATTCATTCATTCAATTATTCATTTATTCATTTATTCATTTATTTATTCATTTATTCATTTATTCATTTATTCATTTATTCATTTATTTATTGTATGTAGAACGCATTGAATCAAAGCTCAGATTTGTGATTAATCAACCGTAACTGATCAATTTGATCGCGAGGCTCTTAAGAGCGCATCGCGATCATATCGATCTGTTACGCTGAGCAGCGCAGAGCGTTTGTTGTTATTGGGATAGCGGGCTTGTTGATGGGGCGCGTCGCGTCTCAGTATTCTATTATTCAGGGTCCAACATTTCCCGTGATTGAGATGTCGTCGTGGGATAATCTGAAAGTAAACCACCGGGGCATCTCCCATTACACGGATAGAACAGTATACGGGGACATGACAGTGTCTGAAAAATAGACTGAGTGAGTGAGTGAGTGAGTGAGTGAGTGAGTGAGTGAGTGAGTGAGTGAGTGAGTGAGTGAGTGAGTGAGTGAGTGAGTGAGTGAGTGAGTGAGTGAGTGAGTGAGTGAGTGAGTGAGTGTGACCAGATAGATCAATAAGCGGTGGCCACTCGGAAAAATGTCAGCGAACACCGAAAATTGAAACAGCGTCGTATATGGTCACTCAACCTCATACAAACATTGTTGTAATGTTTCACGAATGCTGTGCACCAATGGCTGGGATTATAAGACTATACATCAGAATAACGAGCGAGACGGCTCAGAAAAACAACATACATTCAGCCAATACTGGTTTAATGTTGGACCAACATCGCAGACGGTGGGCCAGCATTAAACCAGCTTTGGGTCAACGGGTATTGTTTTCTGAGGAAGACTCCGACGTTACCCATACCAACAGAAGCCAATAATGCGTCGAGGCGTGAGGCAAATTACCAATGAGGAAATGATGTAAGCCAATAAGTATATAATAATCACTTCAGCTATTGACAAATAGCACAGTTTAAATCAGTAACTGTGTAGTATTCATGTCAGTTATTGCAAAGTACACAGTCATCTTGAAGACAATATCTTCACCACAATCACGGCATTACAAATGCAGCGTCAATATTAGTATTGTATAAATGACTGCTGCAGTAAAAGATTAAGTAAAGGATTAATCCTTGTGCTGTGATGTTATATGGTTTGCAAACTAAAAAATCGGCAAGGATCATGTCTTTGATCTAAACTTTCCTTATCTAATATATCCTTACATTGAATGGAAATGCAGCACCGCATCAATTACATTATATCCCCAGTTATACATTTCGCAGACTAAAAGTTGGCAAGGATTGTCCCATGTTGCTGCTTAGCCGACATCATGCTTGTGATCTAAACTTTCTTTATCTCAAGTATCCTTAAACTGAATGGCAATTCAGCACAAGTCACCACACCAATTACATTATGTCCCTAGTGATAGGATGACTAATCATTCCTTCAAAACCGCTTGACTGTAGATGAAGCTCAGGGGCGGATCTAGCTTTTCACTGAGGGGGGGGGGGAATTTGAAAAATATATATTTAACTGTAAGGAGGTCGAGGGACCGGCCCCCGGGGAAATTTTTGCTTTCCAAAGGCTTTCTCATGCAATCTAAGGCATATTGGCAATGTTTCTCACTCAATATATCACTAAATCATAAGGAGACCCCTAAAAAAGATGATGATCTTTTTTCTAATGACCTAAACCAACCACCCCGCCCCCCCCCCCTCTTGGATCCGCCACTGAAGCTTTTCATTGTTTGTGTCTTCTGCTTGGTCACATAAGTAACATAATTGTTTCTAATAAATGAAATCTGAATCTGAATGGTGCATTAATTCACCAGAAAGCGAAAACAACCATATAATGCAGTAATTAAACCAATGTTGGTTCAATGTTGGGCCATCGTCTGCGACGCTGGCCCTACATTAAATCAACATAAACACTAATAAATGTCTTTTTTGTTTATGCTTCGTTTATCATGTTTTCAGCAATATTATGCCTCCCTTTATGCATTATTCATTTATCTATTACGCTGCCTGTCTGTAAGACAATCATTTACACAGCACTTAATGTTTTCTTCGCTCATCAGTCATTGCATTAATTCTGAGAAGTGATTATGAAGCAGGTCCACCCAGAAAACACAAGGTGCTAGCTAACTATGATTCAATGTTGGTCCAGCGTCCTAGGCGTTGAACCAACATTGAGCTAGTCTTCGTTAACACTTCGTGTTTTCTGGGCAGGTCTACCTTGCTGGGTCATCTCACCTTATCATATTATCATATGTCTAAACCAGACTCAACCATTGCACTACCGTATGTAGGCTATACTGCCATGTGCACTACTGTATGTAGGCTATACTGCCATGTGCACTACTGTATGTAGGCTATACTGCCATGTGCACTACTGTATGTAGGCTATACTGCCATGTGCACTACCGTATGTAGGCTATACTGCCATGTGCACTACCGTATGTAGGCTATGCTGCCATGTGCACTACTGTATGCACAACAGTAGTAAGGCAAACAGTATTAATCCTTTCAAGCCTCAATTGACATTGTCATCTTCATCCACTACAAGCCGTGAATTGCTGTCGTAATTCTCGACTTGTAGTGGATGAAGATGATTTGAAGTGGGTAAAAAATTAAAGAAAATTACCATGTAATAGTAAACCAGTTTCATGTAAATTTTCATTCTAAAACCCCTAGTTGTTGGAAAATTAAGTCAGTTTTCAGGGATGTAAAATGTTATTGGGAATGAAATGACTGTTCAAACATCGAGATTTGTAAATAGCTCGTTTCAAATTAAACATATATGAGTAATTTTTAACCACTTGAGGTTGTGGATCGCGGTAGCGAGACACAATATTATTATGGTTGAAAATCATCCTGCTAAGTAAATAAATTAACTGAGTAGGATAAGGGTTAAGAGTCAACTTGATATTAAAGGGTCGCTAACAAATGTGACCCTTTAATATCAAGGTAATATTTCTCACATGAAACAGAACTACATGCACAATCGCACGTACTCACATGTATGTACTTGTGTAATCTCTCTGTCTCGTTTGACATATTCTATGGTGAATAATCACTCACTCTCATACGGCAGTTTGTGGTGTATAATCACTCACTATCTCTATCACATAGCTATATCCATTGCCACTCACTCACTCACTCACTCACTCACTCACTCACTCACTCACTCACTCACTCACTCACTCACTCACTCACTCACTCACTCACTCACTCACTCACTCACTCACTCACTCACTCACTCACTCACTCACTCACTCACTCACTCACCCACTCACTCACTCACTCACTCACTCACTCACTCACTCACTCACTCACTCACTCACTCACAGACGGACGGACGGACGGACGGACGGACGGACGGACGGACGGACGGACACTCACACATACACTCTCTCAGACACAAACACACTTAGTCTATTTTTCAGACGCTGTCATGTCCCCGTTTACTGCTCTATCCGTGTAATGGGAGATGCCCCGGTGGTTTACTTTCAGATTATCCCACGACGACATCTCAATCACGGGAAATGTTGGGCCCTGCATAATAGAAGGCTGAGACACACTGCGCCCCATCAACAAGCCCGCTATCCCAATAACAACAATCGCTGTGCGCTGCTCAGCGTAACAGATCGATTTGATCGCGATGCCCTGTTAAGAGCATCGCGATCAAATTGATCAGTTACGGTTGATTAATCACAAATCTGAGCTTTGATTCAATGCGTTCTACATACTCACTCACTCACTCACCCACTCACGCAATCACACACTCACTCACTATATCTTTCTCACGTACTTTTGATATCTTCTTGTGTACTTTTCTCCCGTTATCCTATAACCGTATGTGGCATATAATTGCTGTCACTCCGGTGGTCCATTTGTTTTTCTCGGGACAGAGTTTTACATATGAAACACTCACGTTTTCTATATCCAACTTGTCATATTCTGTCTATAAGATGAAATTAACAAAAATGTTTCTTCACCGTTCGTATCCTCCTAAAGATATTGTGGGTAGCTTTCCGTGACCACCCATCCTCATGATGTTCTCCTGGACCAGTTTAGCCTATAGGTGCACACAACGGGCATACATCCTCATTGATCCATTTATTCTAAGACAGAACTTGACATTATAATGTCACTCTATCCAGCAAGCACAATGGGTCCATCCAATGCTGGTTTAATGTTGGGCCATCGTCTACGACGCTGGCCCAGCATTGAACCAACATTGGTGAACGTCCCGTATCTACTGTATCTCTGAATTTGTGTGACATTATTATCCGATCCCGTTCTAGCATCACTCTCACACAGTATACACGTCACTCACGCTGTAGACACGTGTGTGGATCGGTCGTCAGAATTTGTGTGACATCCTATCCCGTTTTGGGCAGGGGCCCTGGTGCAGTGGTTGAAGCTGCTTGCTTGAAAAGTCGGAGATCGCGGGTTCGAACCCCGCTCTGGGATGCATGTTTCAGAGAGAAAAATATTGATTCCTCGCTCATTCGTGAAGATTCAATATTGTGGGGGGCTTCCGTGACCGAGAGGTAGCGTGCTCGGCTTCAGACTGCCGCCCAGGGCTCGAATTTCGAATCGCATGTCCGTGGCAATGTCTCCTCATTCATCTCACCAGGTTCTCTTGGCCAAGTTTAGCCTATATATGCACAAAGGTGACATAGAATCCTACTCATTTCCTTTCATTCATATCCCGCTCTAGCATTACTCTAAACTATTATTCACGTCCGAACCCCGGCCTCTGGCGTGAAAGGCAGCGGTGCTAACCACTACCCTAGGGCCCCCGCCCTTATTCTAATCAGCAAACACAAAACATTTGTATACAATTTATACAATGTTGGTCCAACGTCGAAGACGTTGGCCCGACATTATATAAATCTTATACAAATGCTTGCTGAGTATGTACCTCTCTCTTCTTATGTCAGTCCTCAATATTTGTCAAACATGTTTTTCCCATCCCGATCTGGAATTATTCTAAGACGGTATTCTCAGCCATTATTCACATCCCTCTTGCTGTAGACACGTGTGTGGACCAGTCCTCACTTACTGTATGTATGACTGTATGACGCCCCCGAGATATGATGTCCACAACTACACTCCCCCCCCCCCCCATCTCCATCCCCCATCTCCATCTCCCCCTCATCTCGTCCTAAATCCCTGTACCTATACCCATAGCGGAATCCCGGAAACACTATCCAAACGAACATGAGACGTTGGTCAAATGTTGGTTCACTGTTCGGCCAAGCGTCTTAGGCGGTGTGCCAACATTAAACCAACATTTTTTCAATGTATCTTGTTGCAAACATGAGACGTTGGCCAAACGTTGGTTTACTGTTGGGTCAATGTCGCAGACGGTGGACCAATAATAAACCAACGTTGTTTCAATGTGTCGTGTTTTCTGGGCATGTACCTCCCAGCAAACATGAAACGCTGGCCAAACGCTGGTTTATTGTTGGGCAAATGTCGCAGACGGTGGACCAATAATAAACCAACGTTGGGCCAACGTCTCATTTTTGCTGTAGGCTTACCTATCCCAATAGTGGGATCCCGGCAAGTAATATATCCCAGCAAACATCAGACAATAACCCAATGTTGTAGATGGTGGGCCAACATTAAACAACATTGAGCAATAATTCCTAATCCTTATAAAGATATTGGCAAAAACGAGTGCTGTTTTAATGTTGGGCCATCGTCGTAGACGGTGGGCCAACAGTATACGCCAACGTTCGGCCAACGTCTCATATTTGCTGGGCTATGATTCGAGAAGCACTATCCCAGCAAACACACACGATACATTGAAACAATGTGGTTTTAGCGTTGGCCCAACGTCAACGTCCATTAGAAGACAGTGGACCAACATTAATTGAGACAACATTGAGTTATTACCCCTTGTTTGTTGGTCAGACGACCAAGCGCTGTTTTAATGCTGGGTCAGCGTCGAAATTACGGGAATCAAAATACACACAGTAGATTAACCCAAAGATAAAGACCCATGAAGGCTTTCTCCACGGTGCACTATAAAGAACCCTTGAAGTCATTCGAAATAAGAGTAGGGCATAGTCCCGGCTTCGGGCTTCCTTCTGTCGCGATATTGCCATGATTGTGCAGAAAGCGACGTAAAGCAATATTCATTCATTCATTCTCCACGGTGGCCAACATTGAACAACATTGAACAATAATTCCCAATCCTTTTAAAGATATTATTAAGACAACATTGGGCTATTGTGTGGTGTTTGCCGTTACATGCTCAAGTATTTCTGTTTTAATTCTGGGCCAGTGTCGTAGATTGTGGGCCAGCGTTATCAATCATTCCAAATCCTTATAAAGATACTGACAAAACTAGTGGTTTAATGCTGGGCCAGCGTCGTAGATGATGGACCAACATTAAACAATCATTCTCAAGCATCATATAAAACACAGGCAAACACCATACACTGACGCAGTGCTGGATTAAGGTTGGCCCACCGTCTGCTACGCTGGACCAACATTGTACCAACATTGGATCAATGTATGTTTTTGCCAGTCTCTTCGTTGGCCCATCATCTATAATGCTGGCCCAACTTTAAAACAACATTGGTTCATTGTATCATGTAACAGCACGACGCACTGACCCAATATTGGGTTAATGTTGGGCCAGCGTCGAAGACGCCGGCCCAACATTAACCCAATATTTGCCTATTCCACGTAAGAGTGAGAAGGATTGTTCATATTAATGGTGGCCCACCATTTATGACGTTGATCCAACATTAAACCAACAGTGGATGAACGTGTACTGTTCACTGTATGAGATAAACAGTAGACATGAAACCAATGTTGTGTTAATGTTGGGCCAACGTCGCAGACGGTAGGCCAACATTAAAGTAACATTGCGTAACTCAAACTGTGGCTTGCTCACTATAGGTCTCGACAAAATTCCTGATTTCTTATTTTGGACAACTATGTCAAAAATAAGAAATACGACTATTTCGTCTCTATATCTAGTCTAACTGGTGAATGCGCAGCACAAAAATTAAAAAACTTTTGCAGTTCTAGTCTATGGACATGATTACATCATATAGTCATATTAAGAAGCCATAATAAAATCAACGATTTTTTATGATTTTAGCCTGAGAGAGTCCCTTTAATGGGCTAATAAAAAGGACTAAAAACGACTATAATCGTGTTTAGCGACATAGGGTAAATATGTCTTTCGACTATTCTAAATTTATGCATATTCTAATTTATGCATTGTGTGGGTCCAAATTTTTTTATGTTGTCCTATGGGCAATACGATAAACTAAGAAAAATAAAAAAAATCAATATATCTAACGAATATTTTTATTCAACATGCAATTGTGCCAAAATACACAATTTTGTTGAATAAAAACACAAATGCAATGTCTCATAATAACTGAAACATAGACTGTTTTAACATGGCATTTCTCTTGGAAATAATTTACCCCGCGTTATTTTGTAGCGCAATTGTTGTATACAACGGAATTTATTCATAAACAGACATGAACTCAATATAAAAAGTTGCCAAGAATACATTTTCTGAGGCTTTTAGTTGTCTCACGACAAATGGTCAACTCAGCAACGCCAGTGTTATATAAACTCCTCAAATTGTGTTGTGATACCATTCAATTCATTTGATATACGCAGAGACAGCAGCAAAGTCCCAATATTTTGAGGTAGGTGAAATATTTGTAAACATTGAATTTTAACTGCTATTTTATAACCATAACAATCACCCCTGAAACGTATTCATTATCTGTGTCAACTCAGAAACGCTCATTTAGAAAAAAATCATTGAAAACATGTTAAACTGAACAAAGTGCTTGATAATGATGGCTATCCCCCTACCGCATCGGTGGCAATGATACATTTATTTTAAATACATTAAATATCGTTCCATGTTGTCCGTACTCAACTCAGCAACATTGTTATTTCGGTCAACTCAACAACGTTTATGAGTTGACCAGTCAACTCAGACGTTGCTGAGTTGACTAAATTTAGCTTTCTGTCTCACTAATGTAATTAAGACTAAAAACGTAACTCTATAAATGTAAAATGCAGTTAAAAAAAGTTGTTTTTAATTAAATTAGATAGAGAAAGTATTGGCTTATGTAAACTTTTTTACAACTATAAAACAACGTTTCTGAGTTGAACACAAAAACGTCGCTGAGTTGACTGAATTCTGCTTTCTGTCTCATTATTGTAATTAAAACTGAAATTTTAACTCCATCAACTCAGCAACTATATAATATTCATAATAAAATATCTGTTTTGTTTAAACAAATTTTAAAAAAAGTGTTATAAATACTAACATATCACTAAGCTATCATACAAAGCACTTTATGACCCTTAAGATTTGAAAATGATCAAATATATATATGTATTCCATTGCTGAGTTGACATTTTAGTTTTACGGTCCTTCACAAAAACACATATTTTTTTACAAAATCTGTTTGAGATTAAGCTCTGATATTTTAAATGTGTATCACATAGACCCTACCCTTAATATCTGACGCTACTATATATAATTTGAAAAGACTTTTTTTCTTCAAAAATAAAGAGTGAAAAACCCCTTAAATTGTATTTTCAGCCTATAAGGGTTATTAATACTAGTCACTATGTACGACGTTGAACAAACACCTAACCCCCAGATCACTGAGCTATTCAATATAAAGGGACATGCTCAGGCTAAAATCATCAAAAAATCGGTCAAGAAATGAAATGAATCGGGCTTTAGGCCACCTTTGTGCACATATAGGCTAAACTGGGCCAGGCGAACCTCCTGAGGATGGTGAGATGATTGAGATGACACTGTCCTCCAGACACAGGATTCGAAATTCGAGCCCTGGCGGTCTGAGGCCGAGCACGCTACCTCTCGGTCACGGAGGCTCCCCACAATACTAACTTTCACACGTGGATGGGGAAGAAACATTTTTGTTTCTTTCAAACCGCCGAGACCGGGAACCGAACGCCGGACTCTGGCGTGAAAGGCAGCGGTAAAGAAGCCAAAATAAAATCACCGATTTTTTTATGATTTTAGCCTGGGCAAATCCCTATAAATTTTCAGTCACTTGAAGTTGTGTTTCGCTGCCGCGACACGCAACTTCAAGTGACTGAAAATGTATGTGATTTGTAGGGCGGGGGTCCTAGGGTAGTGGTCAGCACCGCTGCCTTTCACGCTAGAGTTCGGGGTTCGGTTCCCGGTCTCGGCAGTTTGAAAGAAACAAAAAAGTTTCGTCCCCATCCATGTGTAAAACTCAGTCTTGTGGGGAGCCTCCGTGGCCGAGAGTTAGCGTGCTCGGCCTCAGACCGCCAGAGCTCGAATTTTGAATCCTGTGTCTCGAGGACAGTTACATCTCATTCATGTCACCATCCTCAGGAGGTTCTCCTGGCCCAGTTTAGCCTATATGTGCACAATGGTGGCCTAAAGCCCCATTCATTTCATTTCATGTGATTTGTAAAGTCCTAATATACAGTATAAGTCCAAATAAATATTTTTTTTTTATTTAAGACATATTTTACTTTAAACAACTCGTTATGCAAGTGCTAATAACACAGAGAATGTCTACTGTAGTCCACAGCAGTGCTCCGGTGTTCAACCCTTTAAGCCCTCACGATGCATCAAAGCATCATTCTAAATCCCTGCAAACATACTTAATTTTCATACAACTAGGGGTTTTAGAACGAAAATTTCCATGAAACTGGTTTACTAATACATGGTAAGTTTCTTTAATTTTTAAACCACATCTTCATCCACTACAAGTCGAGAATTGCGACAGCAATTCGCGGCTTGTAGTGGATAAAAATCACAATGGTAAATTCATGCTTGAAAGGGTTAAATGTATCGCTTATCTTATGTAATTATAAGACGTCTCACACTCTGTTATTGGGTCCTTATATTTCCATTTCATACTTCACCAAGAATTGTTATATAAGACCCAATTACAGTGTGTAAAATAACAACCCAGTGAATGGTTGAGCGAGCGAGCGAGCGAGCGAGCGGGTGAGTGAGTGAGCGAGTGAGTGAGCGAGCGAGCCAGTGAGTGAGTGAGTGAGTGAGTGAGTGAGTGAGTGAGTGAGTGAGTGAGTGAGTGAGTGAGTGAGTGAGTGAGTGAGTGAGTGAGTGGGTGGGTGGGTGAGTGAGTGAGTGAGTGAGTGAGTGAGTGAGTGAGTGAGTGAGTGAGTGAGTGAGTGAGTGAGTGAGTGAGTGAGTGAGTGAGTGAGTGAGTGAGTGAGTGAGTGAGTGAGTGAGTGAGTGAGTGAGTGAGTGAGTGAGTGAGTGAGTGAGTGAGTGAGTGAGTGAGTGAGTGAGTGAGTGAGTGAGTGAGTGAGTGAGTGAGTGAGTGAGTGAGTGAGTGAGTGAGTGAGTGAGTGAGTGAGTGAGTGAGTGAGTGAGTGAGTGAGTGAGTGAGTGATCGCGTATGTGAGATTGCTCGCTTGCTCACTCGCTAGCTTGCTCGAGCTATGTTTCAATGCATGCTCCCTGGGGATCTGGCAGTTTGTGAGAGCCTCGGTCTGAGGAATGACGTCACAGGGGACTACATTGTATAAGTCAACCTACAAATTGTTTAGCTGACCGCCCTAGCACTGGGATTATTTGGCCTGACCACCCAACACCACTATCACTTCATTGATTGTTTTCTCACTACACAGCCAGCAACAGACCTTGACCCAATGTTGGCTTAACGTTGGTCCACCGTCTACGACGTTGGCCCAGCGTTAAACCAGCATTGGGTCAACGTCTCGAGCTTTCTCGCCACTAGGTGGGGCACGAGTAGCGGGCGTCCCGGGTATAGTGTCGCCCCCTGGGACCTGTGAGCGGAACCCTCTGCACGGTGCTGGCTGTAGTTTTGTGTTTATTTTTGTCTCACCACGGACTCTATTGTCACGGTATTTGTCATTTTTCTGGCGTAGGTTTGCCACGCTTCTGTTTAGGGGGCCACCATCCATTCTCCAAGGGGGAGGGGGTGGAGTCGACCTACTTGTCGCAGACAATTCTTTTATTTCAACCCGGCTCGGCGGTGTACAGAGCTTTCACGGTGCGCTGAAAATTTAAAAAGTTTATTTAGAACAATTCTTAAAATATATTATTTATTTCATGCAGAGTCTGCCTGAAATTACTTGTTTTCTAAAATACTCCACCCACCTACCCCCTCCGAATGGTGGCCCCGCTATACAATTTTTTTAAAATTTGAAATCATTATAAATGTCTTAGTTAGATCTATCCGCTTCATTTCAATACCTCTGTTGTGATGGGTCTACGGCCATTATAAATATGTTTACTCTTTCAATGCGGGGATCGACTTTAGACGTCAGATTTTGGTCTGTAGACGTCAGATTATGACGTCTAAAGTCGGTCCCCGTACTGGAAGGGTTAATGTTGTATTTCGCTATCCAGCTTCATATGTCACTATTTTAACCCTTTAACCGCCAAATTTTTCAATCTGAATTTTTACTCACTTGAAGTTGTGGCTCGCTTACGTGATCCACAACTTCAAGTGAGTGAAAATTATTCAGATTTGACAAAATGGAGGTCAACTGTTTTCAAATATTGTTGATTGATGTCACATTTTATCTTAAACATGTTTAATAGGTGGTAGAGGGCCTACTTAATGTGCTAATAAAAAAACGAAAACCCGGATATATGCGGCACCAGCGGTTAAAGGGTTAACCCTTTGACCGCTGGTGCACGATTATTGTCAACCAAATCACAGTTATTGGGGATGAAATGAGTAGGCCTACCCAGCAAACACTTGGGCTAATGTTCAGCCAATGTAGCCTAATATTACAGGCGCGGATCCAGAGGGGGGGGGCGCAGGTGGCGCACCCCCACCCCTTTTTGCCCTAATTTTTTTTAAAAATCCCCTAAATTGGCCAAAAAAGACTTGGAAGCGAGCCCCCGAAGCCACTGCGCCCCTCCTTTTCAAATCATGGATCCGCCCGTGTATTAGGCCTTACCACTATAGTTAGCTCATTTTTGTATCGGCGGCTAGGGTTCTGATAACCTTCATGGATTTGATGTTTTTTAACCTCTGGGGACGCGCTACCCTGTAGGGATCGCGAGATGCCTGGTGACGGCCATCACAGCCACAACGGGGCTCAAATAGAACTTGGAACTGAAGGTTTCAGCCACAGATTGCGCCCGATCAAAAACGTGGGACATTCCTTTGGGCGGTCATATCTAAGACTTGGCCTCGATTAATCAGGTCGAAAATAGGTTTATTTGAATCAGCCACATTGCACCTACTGCATGACATGCTCAGCTCATTTGTAGCAACGTCATTTAAATATTATGACCATTTTTTGGACCTTGGGGTGGAGATCGCTCTCAGTCACCGCCATGTTAAAAAACGCAGATGTTCCCAGGTAAACGAATACAACCAAATGAAATGAGTGGGGTTTGGGGCAACCTTTCTGCACATATAGGCTAATCTGGGCTAGGAGAACCTCCTGAGGATGGTGAGATGAATGAGATGACAATCCCTCTAGACACAGGATTCTAAGTTCGAGCACTTTCTGCACATATAGGCTAATCTGGGCCAGGAGAACCTCCTGAGGATGGTGAGATGAATGAGATAACACTTCCCTCTAGACACGGGATTCGAAGTTCGAGCACTGGCGGTCTGAGGCCGAGCACGCCACCTCTCGGTCACGGAAGCTCCCACAATATTTATTCTTTGCTAGTGAGCGGGGAAGAAACATTTTGTTTCCTTAAAACTTGAATGTCAGAGCGAAGTACGAACCCACGATCTCCGACTTTCCAAGTAGGTAACTTTAACCCTTTACCCGCCGAATTATTCAATTTGAATTTTCACTCACTTGAAGTTGTGCCTCGCTGACGCGATCCACAACTTCAAGTGAGTGAAAATTATTCAGATTTGACAAAATGGAGGTCAACTCTTTTCAAATCTTGCTGGTTGATGTCACATTTTATCTTTAACATATTTAAAAAGTGGTACTTAATGTGCTAATAAAAAATGAAAAACCGAATATTTGCGACACCGGCGGTTAAAGGGTTAACCGCTGCACCCTAGCCCCCGCATATGGCTGGAACAAAACCATGTTGAAAAAACGCAGAGTGTCACAGGTTGAAACGAATACTACAATCACGGCTAACGGGCAACTCAGTAAGCACCAGATATTGATCTGATGTTAGACGAATGTTGGGCCAGTGTTGCAGACGGTGGCCCACCATTCGCCCAACATCAGATAGATAATCGTATTACTCTGCATATTGCCATCAGCTGGTATTGGGTCGATGTTGGATCAGCGTCGCAGACGGTTGCACGACATTGATTGTCTGATCTACCTCAGATATAACTCTGGCAAACACGAGAAATTGATCTATTCTTGATTTAACCCTCACAACGCTGAAATATTCATGTGTAAACCATTATACATAGAGACTAAAGGGTCTTTTTAAATCTAAAATCACAATAAATGTTTTTCTGCTTCATTTGAATACCTATGTTATGGGTCTACGGCCATTAGAAATATTTTTACTCATACAGTGCGGGGACCCACTTTAGACGTCAGATTCTGATGTCAACAGACGTCAGATTCTGACTTCTTAAGTCGATCTGACGTCCAATATCGACATTAGACGTCAGAATCTGACATCTACTGACGTCAGAATCTGGCGTCTCAAGTCGACCCCGCGCAGTAAGGGTTGTTTTGGGCAGGCATGAATCCACGTCTTGTATATTGCCCGAATTCATTTTCACATTGCTCGGATATAATGCCATAACCCGGTATTGAGTGAATGTCGCCAGTCAGGGGCCCCCATTTAATCTCCAGATGTGAGGGGGGGGGGGGGGAAGGGGTGCTGGAGTATTTGTCATGACCAAATTATTTAAATTAAAGGGACTGGCCCAGGCTAAAATCATCAAAAAATCGGTGATTTTATTTCGGGTTCTTATTATGACCATATGATGTGAACATGTACATAGACTAGAACTGCCATTTTTTATAATTTTTGTGCTGCGCATTCATCAGTTAGACTAGATATAGAGACGAAATTCACGCATTTCCTATTTTTGACATGGTTGTCAATAATTAGAAATCAGGAATTTCGTATCTATATCTAGCCTAACTGGTGAATGCGCAGCACAAAAATTATAAAAAATTGCAGTTCTAGTCTATATACATGTTTACATCATATGGTCATATTAAGAACCCGAAATAAAATCACTGATTTTTTGATGATTTTAGCCTGGGCCAGTCCCTTTAACCCGGCGCTTTTACAATTTTAAATTGTATTACTTGTTTTTTTAGAACAGTTCTTGAAATAAATAATTTATTTCATCCGAAATTATTTATTTCGAATCCATCCCCCTGAAGATTGAATGGCGGGCCCCTTAGTTTGTCGGGCGTGTACTCCCTCCCAGCAAACACGAGACATTGAACCGTTACAAATGTTGGTTTAATGATGGCCTACCGTCAACGACGCTGGGCCAAAAATACACCAGCATTAGTTCAATATTTCTGCGTTCACTCTCTCGGATACAATCACGCCACAATCGCCTGTCCCAGGATAGACTCTACGCTAGCTCTCTGACTCAGCTTACACGCGGACAGGCGACACTGCTGGAGTGTGGTCCCTGGATCTATAGACAGCCTCAGGAATCACGAGCCAAGATTTATATCTCCTGTCTGAGCCCGAAATATACGCACCTCTATTGAGACGTCATTCGCAATAAGCCTGTACAAAAGAAAGGAAGGGAATGTGGTAACGTGGTGGCTTAAATACATTTGTACATTCCCGGATTGAAAGACATTCGCATCTCTATAAGGTCTCACCACACAAATTCATTTGCGCATATCATTATAAAGTTTAAGAATAAGAAAGTTAGGTACAATTTTGATTGATTGATTGATTGATTGATTGATTGATTGATTGATTGATTGATTGATTGATTGATTGATTGATTGATTGATTGATTGATTGATTGATTGATTGATTGATTGATTGATTGATTGATTGATTGATTGATTGATTGATTGATTGATTGATTGATTGATTGATTGATTGATTGATTGATTGAATATTGAATTGCTTTATTTGGCTTTCTACACATTAGGACAGAATCGCGACAAAAAGGAGCCATGAAGTCGAACTATGCCCACTCGTAATGAAATAGTTGTTCTAAATAATTATTCACTCGCTATAAAGTTGTTAATCAACGTAACAACTTCTAACTTGTTGAAAATTGAAAATACCTACTTCACACTTCGTACCCGCTCATGCCGTCACTATGGTTGTGTTTTACTTATTTGACTTTGGCTCTAGCTGGAGATGCACTGAGCACACTATTATTGGCAAACATTCCATATTGTGCTCGTTGCATTCAAACTTTTCAGTCAGGTAAAATCAAATGGAGTGTATTTTATGTGGGGGTTTTTCTGCGTAATAATTATTAATTTACTGTTCATGTTATTTTGTATGGCATCGGTAATGGTATAAACATCTTTATAAGCAATCAGGCTACACAAGAATATGTTATCGCCACCAACCGATTTAACTTGCTAAATACGTTGTCATGAGTTTTATAATAATTCCCATAACTATTCTTGATTCTGTATATCAATGATTTAATATATAATGATTTTTGTGCAGCATACCACTTTGTTTACATTTCAGGCAACAATTATTTTTACTTTTTTTTCATCGCAATAAAAGCCTCGATTACATTTGTATTGCTTCAATTGTTAATAGAATATGTTTACACCAAATGATTAACCCTTTAAGCGCTATGTACGATTATAGTCGTTTTTAATTTGTTTTATTAGCCGACCAAATCACTGTTATTGGGAACAAAGTGTGAGTTTAAAAAATGTGTGTTTAAACAATTTTCAAATGTTTGGTCTCAAATTAAACAAATATGTGTAATTTTCACCCACTAGAAGTTGTGGGTCGCGGTAGCGAAACACAATTCAAGTGGGTAAAAAAATAAATTCAAGAATTTAGCGTTTTAACCCTTTAACCGCCGGTGTCGCATATATTGGGGTTTTCACTCAATTATTATCACATTCAGTACCGCCTTTTAAGCATGTTAAAGCCATAATGTTACATCAATCAGCACGATTTGAAAAGTTTTGACCTCCATTTAGTCAAATCTGAATAATTTTCTCCCACTTGAAGTTGTGGATCGCGTCAGCGAGACACAACTTCAAGTGGGTGAAAATTCCAATTGAATAATTTAGCGGTTAAAGGGTTGAGTGTCAACCCAATGATTAGTCAAACACTAGACATTGGCCCATCGTTGGTTTAATGCCGGGCCACCATCTACGAAGCTGGGCGAAAATCAAACAAAAATCAGTTCAACGTCTCTGTGTTTGCGGTGATACCAAAAACCAATAATAATAATAACCAGAAGAGGATGTTCTGTCGAACATGTGAGTCCTCAGCAGCAGTGTATGATATTAAAAATGGTCAGCCAAACCAAAGTGCAATGGAAAGGCCTCACTCTGGAGGAACCCCCTACATCATCACGATGCACCCTGTACCAGGTAAGTATGCTTGATTACGGTGACGATTATCGGCACTAGCCGAGTGTGTGCAAACAAAATAATGTTCATCATGGCCATAGAAACCCTGTTGTATTTGCTAATTAACACGACAAATCGCACCGGGAGTTTCGAGTACACTGTCAGGACCGTTACGAACCACATTATAGCGTTTGCAGACTGTTCTTTGTTTCTATTTGCCTACGATAATGTGAACAATTCTCGCACAGCAAAAATGTAGTCCCCCCACAGAGTGGGAGAGGGGGGGGGGATGGCTCAATAAATTATTAAACGTTGCATCCCCACGTGTGGACCTTCACCAGTACCAAGTATTGCGTTTCACAGAATTGGACGCAGCACCCATACATGTGGTCCCTCTACAAGTTATGAGGTATTTATAGGTGAATAAAGTATATTGGGCGCTTCACTCCCACATGTGCACCCTCGCCAAGTTATCATGGTTATGGGGTATTTATATGTGAATAAAGTATATTGGATGCTTCACCCATGCATGTGGACCCTCTCCAAGTTATGAGGTATTTATAGGTGAATAAAGTATATTGGGCGCTTCACCCCGCATGTGCACCCTCGCCAAGTTATCATGGTTATGGGGTATTTATATGTGAATAAAGCATATTGGATGCTTCACCCCCGCATATGGACCCTCATCAAGTCATGAGGTATTTATATGTGAATAAAGTATATTGGATGCTGCACCCCCGCGTGTGGACCCTCGTCAAGTTATGGGGTATTTATAGGTGAATATGGTGGAAGTGACTAGCAATTTGGCCTATGGACGCCCTCATCTACTGTTACCCATGGGGAGCCTCATAAACTCCTATATCCGATATGTGACTTCTTCTCTTAACCTACGACCCCCAGTAACGCTCCTGATCCGTCGCTAGGCAACCAATCCTCCAATATCCATGGTAACAAGAAAGTGAAATATTCATAGTGAGCTGTCATTCCAGCAAACACGAGACATTGACCCAATGTTGGGCCAATGTTGGGCCAGCGTCGTAGAGTGTTGCCCGACATTGAATTTGCCTCTGTCTGTGAAGTAGGGAATGAAAGGGGTTTATAATATCACTGTACTTTAATTATAATGGAGAAAGCATCATATATGGATGCTTGGATGGATGGATGGATGGATGGATGAATGGATGGATGGATGGATAATGGATGGGTGGATGAGTGATGAATGGGTGGGTGGGTGGGTGGATGGATGGATGGATGGATGGATTGATGGATGGATGGATGAATGGATGGATGGATGGATGGATGGATGGATGAATGGATGGATGGATGGATGGATGGATGGATGGATGGATGGATGGATGGATGGATGGATGGATGGATGGATGGATGGATGGATGGATGGATGGATGGATGGATGAATGGGAGATGGATGGATGATGGATGGATGGATGGATGGGTGATGGATGGATGATGGATGGATGATGAATGGAAGATGAATAAGTGATGAATGAATGGATTGGTAAATTGATACATGGATTGATAGATGGATGGGTGAATCTACTACATAATGATTGAGACGCTGCCCCAGCATAAACACAACGATGGTTGAATGCACCGTGTTTGCTGGGACGTTGGATTTTTACCCGATGATTATTAAATATCGCTTCAACGTCTGCGACGCTGGCCCAACATTGCATCAACATTAGGTCTCTCTATTATGTGTAACTATACATCAATGATCATACCGTAAACTGTATCTATGCCTACACTCTGGTATCCGGTATCCATGGCGACAAGCCTCGATTCTTCATGTCAGATGGTTTACCTTTTGAACTATATTTTTTTAACAATATTTTTTCTTGACCTTTTCAGGGTAGTAATACTAGAAGATAACGGTTGCTAAATTTCATGACAATCAAATGAAAATTGTCTGTGAAATTAACGAAAAACCTGCAACAAAAATGTGACAGGTGAATTGTGACTTTTACTGTATGGCGGATTGCTTTAGAGGCTTATTATAAAATGAATACATTATATCACGCTGATGGTTCAGTGACGCACTTGGTAGCGTGAGTGACTAGCGCCCTAGAAAGAGTGGCATTATATTTGTCTTGATCCGTAGCTCCAGTCCATCAACCGTGGACCGTCATTATACGTCAGAGTATGACGTCTACAGACGTCATACTCTGACGTATAATGACGGTACCCGCGCTGTAAGGGTTAACAACCAATTCTGATTTTATGTACAGTACAATAAAGATATGTTTCTTGTTAATTTTTAATCTGATGTTATTGATACAGTTGATCTGTTAATATTCGCGAGGTTTTAATTTTTATGAATTTCGCGAGGAGGACAAATTCGCCAATTTAAGAATCTCGCGAAAATTATTATTATAATAGCGCTACAAGAGAAAAATGAAAATTGACGAATTCTAAACTTCGTGAAAAGTCCCAAAATCAGACATTCGCGAAAATTTAAACAAGAAAATGACCAGATCTACAATATTTGTCTTGATCCGTAGCTCCAGCCTAGTCCATTTAACCCTTACAGCGCTGAAATATTCTTATATAAACCATGGAGACCAAAAGGTTTTTATCAATTTGAAATCATCATAAATGTCTTAGTTAGCTATTTTCCGCTTCATTTGAATACCTATGTTATGGTTCATGATTTTAACTCTGCATGTGATACCATGTAAATTGTCGTGGGATTTTAGCGAATTGACCATATTGTATACGTACATATATTCTTATGTATTTTTATGACAAATAAGTCAGTAATGACTTTTCTTTATGTCAATAAATATCTATCTGTTATGGGTCTACGAGTATTATAATTTATTCACTCTTTCAGAGCGGAGATCAACATTAGACTTCAGATTCTGACGTCTAATGTCGATCCACGAGCTGTAAAGGTTAAAAGACCGGGGTCCCTGGTGTAGTGGTTAGCGCTGCCTGTCACGCCGATGCTCAAGGTTTAGACCCCCGCTCTTGTATTCACATTTCAAAGAAATAAAAAAATATTCCCAACCCACTCCTTAAGATTCATAATTCTGGAGATCCTCCGTGACCAGGAAGTAGCGAACTCGGCATCAGACCGCCAGGACGCGAATTTCGAATCCTGCGTCTGGGGGACAGTGTCATCTTAATTATCATGTTCATCTCACCATCCTCAGGAGGTTCTCCTAGCCCAGTTTAGCCTATATGATTGTGGCGAAAATTAAAACCTCGCGAATATTACCAGATCTACAGTAATGTGATAATAACCACCGTGATCAGTGGAGGTTATTATAATGAATAATTAACTAATGCTTTTACGATATTAGCATACTCTGCTCATGTGCTGTAGGTCTAGTCCCAGAGGTTGAAACAGGTTTCAGCCACAGATTGATCCCATACAAAATCGTGTGATATTTCTTTGGACGGTCATATCTAAGGCTTGACCTCGAATAATCAGGTTAAAAATAGCTTTTTCGAATCAGTAACATTTAAGTTACATGCCCTCATGGTCAGCTCACAGGTCGCACAGTCATTAAAACGTTTTTTCGGACCTTGGGGTCGAGATCGTTCTCAGTCACCGCCATATTGAATTTTTCGGGTAAAGCAAATGCATCAATCCACGGCTTCGGAGAGGACGACACGGCTAATGTAGGTCTACCTCGTGTGCTCCCCGATGTTTAGCGGCCTTTATAATAATGTGAGTCAACCATTATTAAAGAGGTGGATATTCACTGAATAATGTAGTGTCAACCCCTTTCCTGCTAAGTTAATTTATTTACATTTTCAGCCACTTGAAGTACCGCGATCCACAACTTCAAGTTGCTGAAAATTACTCATATTTGTTTGATTTGAGCAGAAATATGTGCAAATCTTGATGTTTTGACACAAATCTCATTCCCAATAGACTAACAGTGATTTGTTCGACAAATAAAATAAATTAAAAGCGACAATATTCGTGTTCACCAGAAAAAGGGTTAACCTTTACCGATCAAGTACAATCGATATGAGATCATTATTTATTCGTGATGACAAATAAATAAATCGCTCCCAAAATAAATGCAATATATTTAAAGAATAATATTATAATCACAGATAGACTTACATAACTACAATAAGTCCAATAAATAATTTGTTTTTTTGTGACCCCCCCCCCCCCCCAGCGTATTGACTATTACAGCAAGACGTGAGGACAACCTAGCAGACACAAGATGTTGAATCAATGTTAGTGTGACGTTGGTCCACCGTCTACGACGCTGGACCAACGTTAAACTAACATTCATGCAACATCTTGTGTCTGCTAGATAATGCTCTGAGTAACGTATTACAGATACTGATGATAATAGGTGCAATACATAGCAAAGTCCGAACACCCTGAAAAATCAGTATTTTTATTTTGGCTCTTAATATGGCCATAAGATGTGAACATGTCCATAGACTAGACTTGCGGAAGTCTTTTAAAATTTGGGCTGCTGTGGCGACGTAACAAGTGTGCCAATAAAAGCCCCATTTATCATTCCCATTATTCCAGTTATTTCCTATTTTGGACATGTATGTCCAAAATTAAATTTCTTACTTATTTCTTGCTTAACTGGCAAATGCGCAACACAAAATTTAAAAAAACCTACGCAATTCTGGTCTATGGACATGTTGACATATTATGGATATATTAAAGAGCCAAATTAAAAAGACTAATATTTTGATGATTTTAGCCTGATTGTGTCGCTTTTAATTAGCAAATTTCTTAATCAGCTACGATAGTCAACAGACTACACATTTATAGAAAACAAGGTGACAAAAACATGGTCAAAACATAGTGATATTTAATGACGAATATAAATATCCCTTATACCATAATACACCGCTAAGCACTAAGTCGATTTGAATCCATTTTATGAACCAATCAAATCACAGATATTTAGAATAAAATGAGTGTTTAAACATCAACATTTGCAAATGGTTTGTCTCAAATTAAACAAATATGAGTAATTTTCACCTACTTGAAGTTGTGGGTCGCGGTAGCGAGGCTCAACTTCAAGTGGGTGAAAATTTAGATTATTTAATTCTGTGCTCTAGGGGTTATAATAGGTATAAATCACCTACCTGCGCACGCTTTTAACCCCGCATGTACATTCTCCTTCTTGCCGTATTGTTGAAAACGAGGCTTGTTGTCAGGGTGATGATATCGGGGTTTGTTGTCATGGTGACGCCTGACATCTCGGTAGCTGGCGGATCTGGTTTTAGGGTTTCCCCCTCGCCCCGGAGTCCCTGCCGACCTAGATGCACTCCCCACATCTCCCAACAGACCGAGATCTGAACGTGACTTATCGCCATCTGCCGTCGCCATCGTTACCAGCACATGACCGCTCTTAGCAACCAGTAGTTGACAGTTCCACTTTATGTCGCAGCGCGTCACGTGGTGTCTGCTACCAGGGCTAGTGTGTCTCAGTGTCAATATTAGGGTTTGTTATTATCTCTGCCAATCCCCAAGTTAACCAGAGGTCAATTCATACAGGGATGTACTCAGAAGGTCATCAGAGGTCAAACGTCTATCTGTGGAAAAACACAATGATTAGATTATATCACATTATGTAATATGACAATAATAATTATTATTATGTTGACATTATGTCACATTGTACAATATGACATTAACATTTAGTCACATTGTACAATATGCCATTGAAATTAGACCACATTGTATAATATGACTAACATTAGGTCACATTGTATTGTGCAATATAACATTAACATCAGGTCACATTGTACAATATGCCATTAACATTAGGTCACATTGTACAATATGACATTAAAATTATACTACACAGTGCAATATGACATGTACATTATGTTCCAATTTGAAATATGCCATGTACATTATGTTACATTGTGCAAAATATCAATAACAGTATGTGATATTGCCAAATATAAACATTATACATTGCGAAACATAACATTAACATTGTGTTATATTGTGGAATGTGACATTAACATTATGTCATAGTGTGGAATATCACCTAAACATTATTGGCATTATGTCATACGGTAAACATGGCATTATAGAATAGCGCATAAACCGCTTCAACTGATGAAAATTAACATTTACAGAATTTAAGAATTTGCTTTATTGGCGCACCTCCCACATCGATTTCAGTGAATTGTGGTGAAATTGGCTTGAAAATGTATAAAAAGGGAAACCATAGGAGCAAAGAATGTGAAAATAAGGCAACTTCTTTCGATATTTTAACCCCATCTATTTTATATTTTCACCCACTTTTTCATTTATTTGACGAAAAATATATCTTTCTGAAAACTTAAGGTATTCGATTAACTGAGAATCCCCCTATATCGTGTTCAGTGACTTGGTATTTAATTTTGAATTAGTTTGAAAACGTATGGTATTACGTGCAAAAAGTTAACTTTTACAGCGTTGAAACACTTTTGTGTAAACCGGGGAGTTTTTTTTCAATTTGAAAGCATCATGAATGTCTTAGTTAGCTATTTTGCCTCATTTAAATACCTATCTATGGTGTTGGTCTACGGGCCATTATATTATTTTCAGCGGGGGGGGGGGGGGGTCGACGATTCTGACGTTAAATGTCGATCCCCGAATCGTCAGATTCTGACGTTAAAAGTCGATCTCCGCGCTGAAATGGTTAACAACATGACTATGTCACCCACTTCAAGTCATCTTGTAGTGGATGAAGATTCTATGATAAAGTCAGCCATGGAAAAGTTTATTCATGTGTCATTTCAACTCCCCAGGTAGCATGCAGACCCTTCTGTTATTTTAACCCTAGCACCTTATCGTACACGTTGTCATCTCGGGTACCCATTTACAACTGAGTGAAGCGAAGCACGTGAAGTGTTTTGCCAAGGACACCCTAACAAAACAATAATGTACCAGCGTTGAGAAAGGAGAAACATGATATCACAGCAAACACGATACATTGAAACAATGTTGTTTTAGCGTTGACCCAGCGTCTTCAACGCTGGCCCAACATTAAAACATAATTGTTTCAATGTATCTGCACCAAGCGGGGATTGAACTCGCAACAGCTATTGGAAAACTCCACGCTCTGACCATTGTCTCAGCACTGCTCAAGTTAGACCCCTTTGTAGGACGGGGGCCCTAGGGTTCCGGGTCTCGGCGGTTTAAAAGAAACAAAAAATGTCTCTTCCCCATCCACGTGTGAACGTCAGTATTGTGGGGAGCCTCCGTGACCGAGAGGTAGCGTTCTCGGCTCGAATTTCGAATCCTGTGTCTGGAGAACAGTGTCATCTCAATCATCTCACCATCCTCAGGAGGGTCTCCTGGCCCAGTTTAGCCTATATGTGCACAAAGGTGGCCTAAAGCCCGATTTATTTCATTAGACCCCTCTGTTATTACAACCCTGGAGTTTTATAGTACGTATTGTCATCTCATTGGCATCTTCACACCTGAGTGAAGTGAAGCACATGCAAGTGAAGTGCAATCCCACGCACACAGCATCGAGACACGACAATGTGTAAATTTTGTGATGACATAGCAAACTTATTACCCTGTTATTGTGCCGCACGTTAGGAGTTGAGAAACATTCATATCTGTGAAAACCTATCATCACCAAGCTTAAATCAAACTCAAGGCGTCCGCCATCGTGACGTGAATATGCAAAGAACATACTCTTTAATACCATTAAATCAATAGGAAGTGACTCTAATATCTATTAAAATCAAACCGACACGTTGTCTCAATGTTCTTTCAATGTTGGGCCACCGTTGGGCTACCCAGAAATATTGGAAGAATACATGGGGGGTAAGCTGTTCTGCGAAGGTAAAATGCGGTAGCTGTTTACTTAAATTAAGCAGATACTGCATTTTGCTTTAGCACGGCGGTAAGCTATTGCTACACATGTCCCAGCGAACACGAGACATCGACCCAATGCTGGACCAGTGTTGGGCCAGCGTTGTAGACGGTGGCACAACATTGGTCCAGCATTGGGTCGATGTTTCGTGTTTGCTGGGGTTATTCTAGGCTACTAGCTGCTACTGTCAAAGTATAGGCTTAACATTGCAGTGGGGGGGGGGGGGGGCGAGAAAACGTATTAAGTTTGCCTGCTTCATGTCCATCTGTCTTGTTTTTCAGCTCAGAGGTCATTTACCCGGGAATCCGTCTTATAGTCTCCGCCCTCTAGGCCTACTGAGAGTCTCGTGACTTCACCTATTATCGCCCGGACAAACTAACGTATCATTCTCTTTACAGGACGTCTCCTTACACATCGAGTGTGGTACGTTACTTAGTGCACGTATTGAGATATATGACCCTTCCAATATTCACTTATACCCCACCTAGTGAGTCTCTCGTGAATGTTCCCATACCAGCAAACACGACACATTTATCCAATGTTGGGCTAATGCTGGGCCAGCGTCGCAGACGATGGACCAACTTTTGGATACACCCTTGACCCTTACAGTGAGATGATCGACTTTAGTCGTCAGAATCTGATGTCTGTAGACGTCAGATTCCGACGACTAAAGTCGATCCCCGCACTGTAAGAATTAAAATATTTGTCACGGCCGTATAGACACATAACATAGGTATTCAAATGAAGCGGAAAGAGCTATCTAAGACATTTGTGGTGATTTTAAATTTTGGTCTTTGGTCTCCATGGTTTATATACAAATATGTCAGCGTTGTAAAGGTGCCCTGAGTTAAACCCTCACGATGCATCAAAGTATCGTTTTTGCATCTCTGAAAACTGAATTAACTCAGGGATTCCAGAAAACACGAGACATCGACCCAATGATGATCCAACGTTGGGCCACCGTCTACGACGCTAGCTCAACATTGGTTCACTATTTGGTCGATTTCTCGTGTTTTCTGGGTTGCGACAGCGACATCAATTGGTGGCTTGTAAAAATGAAATGACATGGGGCTTTAGGCCACCGTTGTGCACATATAGGCTAACCTGGGCCAGGAGGACGTACTCCTGAGGATGGTGAGATGAATGAGATGACACCGCCCTCCAGACACAAGATTCGAAATTCAAGCCTTGGCGGTCTGAGGCCGAGCACGATACCTCTCGGTCACGTAGATCCCCCTCAATATTGCATCCTTACGAGTGAGCAGGGAAGAAACATTGTGTTTCTGCCTGCTTGAAAAATCGGAGGTCGCGGGTTCGAACCTAGCTCTAGCATTCAAGTTTCAAAGAAACAAAATGTTTCTTCCCTGTTCGCTCACAAAGATTTAATATTGTGCGGAGCCTCCGTGACCAAGAGGTGGCGAGCTCAGCCTCAGACCGCCAGGGTTCGAGCTCGAATCATGTGTCTGGAGGGCAGTGTCATCTCATTCCTCTCACCATCCTCAGGAGGCTCCCCTGGCCCAGTTTAGCCAGTTTGTGCACATAAGTGGCCTAAATCCTCATGCATTTATTTTTGCCGCAAAATGACTGGACCAATAGAACCGCAATGTATTTGTAAAATAATATGTGCTTTTTCAAAATTACCAATGAACGTGTAGTAGGCCTACATGATCTGATAATAATCATGACGAATAAGTCAGAAATGACTTTTATTGTTGTCAATAAAATCGTTGTCCACATTTTTGTCCGTTTGACTGTCAACAATTATAAATATTTTTGCATCGCTCATTTAATGTTGGGCCAGCGTCGTAGACGGTGGCCCAACATTAAATGAGTACTGACTGGATGACTTGTGTGTTCAAAGCACTGGGCTAAGTCGATGTGATTTGTGTGTGTTCAAACTTGAAGAGCAAACAGCGACTGTAGTCGTCATCAATCTGTTTTATCACAAATTTAAACCAAGTAAGGGACGCACCATTTGATATCTGGGGGGGGGGGGGGGCTAGAATAAAATAAAATAAAATAGTTTGTCGCCACGAAAGTCAGAAAAAAAAAGTTTGTTGAAAATGTGAGCAGAAAAAAAAAGATTGTTGTCGAAATTGATAAAAAATATGTTGACCAGAAAAAACACCAAATGGTAACGTACATAATAGGGAAAGCATACGACAAAAAGTTTCTTTGACGAAACATAAAAAAAAAATTGTCGGACGTTGATCGCCAAAAAAAGCTTGTTTTCCACCGGAGGTAAAAAAAAAGTTTGCAAGCAACAAAAACTCTAGCCCCCCCCCCCCCCCAGATATCAAATGGTGCGTCCCTAACTTTCACGTTATTTGGTTAAATCACATTTATTAAGAAATAAAAAAAATGCAAATGTTTTATCCCAAATTAAAATAATATGAGTAATTTTCACCCCAATTCTAAAAGCAATGGCAAATATTACAACAATGTCCGCCATATTGGAATTGCTGACTGATAAAAACACAATGGCCGCCAAAAATGCAATTAAAAAAAAATGTTGTAAACATATATTTGCTATTTAGGGATTAATTTTAACAGAAAAAGTTGTTAAGTCGCCTTTGCAACCTCTCAACAACTCCTTTCGACATAAGAAGATATTTCGTTCCTAATAACTGCGGTTTCATCAGTTAATAATTAAAACGGATTAAAACGACTATAGTCGCGCTCAGCGATGAAGAGGTTAATACAGTTAACCCTTGTCCTGCTGAATTGCTTCAATTTTTCAGCTTCAAATGACGAAAAATATTACTATTTATGAAAAATAGACATGTCTAAAATTAAATTATTGGATCAACAAAGCGTCTATTAAAAACTATTTTATCAAAATTAAGTGATATTTTTATTGATCTAAAACATCCTTAGCCCCGTATATATCCGGGCATAGTGGGACGAGGGTTAATGATATTTAAAATATCAATATTTTGTAATATACAATACAACTCACAGCAACTGTGTACATAATTCAAGCATAGATAACCCTAAAAGTGCTGAAATATTGTTATACAATAAATGGAGATCAAAGGGTTTTCTCAATTTGAAATGATTATGAATGTTTTAGTTAGCTCTGATTCATTTGAATACCTATGTTATGGGTCTACGGCCAATAAAAATGTTTTACTCTGTCAGCGCGAGGATCGATTTTAGACGTCAGAATCTGACGTCTAAAGTCGATACCCGCACTGAAAGGTTTAAAGATATTATAGTTTCACTAATTTGGCAAAACAAAAATGGCAATTTAACACCCTAACAGAAATGACAAACTAAAATTTACTAACAATAACAAGCTTGAATCCTTTGTAGATAATATTCATTCTAATTATTTAGAAACAAAATGAAGATTAAAAACATTTATGCCTACTTACAAAATCCTGCTGCTGTCTTACGTCACTTGTCATTTGTGACGTCACTTACCCATGTGTTCAGTGTGACATCATCTCTTTCTGTGACGTTATCCTCTGCTTCCTCAGCCACGTGACTCACTGACACCGTATGGACTATGTCACGTGATGTGATCTGACCTATCACATCATGTGATTCATCCACCATGCGTCTGTTGTTTTGACAGCAGTCACCGTGTGTCGCCACCGACATAATGCCGGGATCTCGCCATCCGAACTGTTTTATACTCTAAAAGCTGACCTTTTCAGCCCCACAGACGACAATTGGTCAAAAAAAAGCAAAAATATCTTTCCAGATGAGATTCCGTTCTACCAAATACGCTTCAGATATGAATGCCAAGACCATGCAAAACGTGTCTATACGAACATGTTCAATCTTTTTATTTTTAATTTATATTTTGTTTAACGTTTTCCGTACGCACATCGTTTTTTAATCTCCTCATATTTATCAAATGTGAATTAACCAATGTTGTTTTAATGTTGTTCCGACGTCGTACACGGTGGCCTAACATTAAAATAGCATTGGGGCACTGTATAAATCTTGATCAAAGCGCCGATTATAAGTTTATAGCCAGTCTTGTTTCATTTTTGAACGCATGGGTGTTTAATTTTTGTGTCAGCATGGGTGTTTTTTTCGGGACAATTGCGTCGGCATGGGTGTTTTATTTTTCATTTATTTGAACCTGACATTGCTGCCGCAATTGTCAGCTTCAAATAAGTGAAAAACTGTCAAAAGAGTAATGTAGCGCCTAAATAGTTGATGTGCATCACACAATGAGAGCCACATAAAAGTCAACCTGACTGGACTCTTAGGCCACTATGTTTTTCTCACTGTTTTAGAAGAGCGTGTGCATCAGATTGAGGCCGAACATTATAAAAAAAATATGTTTTTTTCTGCCTAGCGCGCATTATAATATTGCCGATTTAAAAAAACAGTTCATTTCAGGAGAAAAAAATGTTTATCCAGCTATGTTTTTTTTTTCTTTTTTTTTGCGTCGCTCTCATTGCCTTTTTAAAAAGTAGGTCAAAACTTTTTTTTTATTTCGTCGCCTTAGCTTTTCCAGAAATTTGTCCAATGTTTTTTTGCCTTTTCCACTAATAGGTCCACTGTATTTTTTTTAATGTTTTTTTCAGCCCTCCCTCATTATGATTTGGATTTTTTTTCATCTAAAACATTTATCCAGCTATGTTTTTTTGCTTGTTTTTTCGCATCGCTCTCATCACCTTTTTAAAAAACTAGGTCAAAACGTTTTTTT
>OZ024912.1:81226891-81419391 GCA_964017125.1 Flabesymbios commensalis | reverse complement strand
CTGATCTGGTCCGCTCCACTCCTCTTTGCTCCGCTCCGTTCTGCTCTGCTCTGCTCTGCTCAGCTCTGCTCCACTCCTCTTCGCTCCGCTCTGCTCTGCTCAGCTCTGCTCCACTCCTCTTTGCTCTGCTCCGCTCAGCTCTGTTCCACTCTGCTCCGCTCCGCTCAGTTCCACTCTGCTCTGCTCTTATCCCCTCCGCTCGGTTTCGTTCCACTCTGTTCTGCTCTGATCTGCTCCACTCTGTTCTGCTATGATCTGCTCCACTCTGCTCTGCTTAGCTCTGCTCCACTCCTCTTTGCTCTGCTCCGCTCAGCTCTGTTCCACTCTGCTCCGCTCCGCTTCGCTCCGTTCTGCTCAGCTCAGCTCCACTCTTCTTTGCTCTGCACCGCTCAGCTCAGTTCCACTCCGCTCCGCTCTGCTCTGCTCTGCTCTGCTCTGCTCTGCTCTGCTTTGCTCCGCTTTGCTCCGCTCCGCTCTTATCCCCTCCGCCCTGCTTCGGTCCGCTCTGTTCTGCTCTGATTCGCTCCGCTCTGTTCTGCTATGATCTGCTTCACTCCTCTTTGCTCTGCTTTGCTCCGCTCCGCTCTGTTCCGCTCCGCTCAGATCTGCTCTTCTCCGCTCTGCTATGCTCTGCCCTAGCTGCTCTGCTTCGTTCTGATTCTTCTGCTCTGTTCTCCTCTGCTCTGCTTCGCTCCGCTCTGTTTCGCTATGCTTCGATCTGCTCAGATCTGTTCCCACCCGCTCTGCTCCACTTTGATCTGCTCCGCTCCGTTCTACTCTGCTCAGATCTGCACCGCTCTGATCTGCTCTGGTTCGCTCCGCTCCGCTCTGTTCCGCACCACTCTGCTCTGTTCCGCTCTGCCCTGCCTGCTCTACTACGTTCGGCTGTGCTCGGCTCCGCAATGCTCCTCTTTGCTTCGTTCAGCTCCGCTTTGCTCTGCTCCGCTCCGCTCTGCTCCGCTCTGCTCTGCTCTGCTCTACTCCGCACTGCTCCAATCTGCTCCGCTCTGCTCTACCTGATCAGCTCCGTTCTGCTGTGCTCCGCTCTGCAATGCTCCTCTTTGCTTCGCTCAGCTTGGCTCTGCTCTGCTCTGCTCCGCTCTGCTTCACTGTGCTCTGCTCCGCTCTGTTCCGCTCTGCTTTGTCTGCTTTGCTCTGCTCTGTTCGGCTCTGTTCGGCTCTGCTCTGCGCTGCTCCACACTGCTTTGCTCTGCTTTGCTCTGCTCCGCTCTGCTCCGCTCCGCTCTGCTCTGCTCTGATCTGCTCTGCTCTGCTCTGCTCTGCTCTGCTCTGCTCTGCTCTGCTCTGCTCTGCTCTGCTCTGCTCTGCTTTGCTCTGCTTTGCTTTACCCTGCTCTGCTCTGCTCTGCTCTGCTCTGCTCTGCTCTGCTCTGCTCTGCTCTGCTCTGCTCTGCTCTGCTCTACTCTGCTCCGCTCTGCTTTGCTCTGCTTTGCTCTGCTTTGCTCTGCTTTGCTCCGCTCTGTTCCGCTCTGCTCTGCTCTGCTCTGCTCTGCTCTGTTCCGCTCTGCTCTGCTCTGCTCTGCTTCGCTCCTCAATGCTCCTCTCTGCAATGCTCCGCTTTGCTTTGCTGAGCTCCGCTTCGCTCTGCTCCACTCCACAATGCTCCGCTCTGCTCTGCTCTGATCCGCTCTGCTCTACTCCACTCCCCTTCGCTCTGCTACTTTTTAGTATTATTATTCTTCCTCTACTTGCGATAATTATCCCACCCGTCCTTTCAATAATGAGCTTATCGCCCGCCCCTCCTGTTGTAATGCCCTTACCCATCCCTACACCCCCCTTCTGTTGCAATAAGCTTATCCACACACCACCCCCCCCCCCCCCGCGCGCTATTGCTCACATCGCCGTTGTTATTGGACCATTAGATCTGACACTAAAAGCCAGGGCGGTAGACATAATCACTTAACAGGCGGGGGGGGAAACCTAATAACAACCACACAGAGGTCATAATCGCTTAACAGGAGCCAACCTTATAACAATCACTGGCTTTAATCATTTCTCCCACTCACAGCACACGTGTTATTTGATGGGTTCCCAATTAACCCCTAGACCACTGATGTCGACTACATTCTGTCATTTTATTAGTACCTGCATAATCAGTTGTTAAAAATAAAATATGCCTTCAATCGTGAAACACTGATATATGTTGGGACTTAATTCTCACAAATAATAAGAAATTTCAGTCACTTGAAGTTGTGGATCGCGGTAGCGAGAAACAACTTCAAGTGACTGAAAATTGAAGTTTCTTAGCTCAGTGCTCTAAGGGTTAAAACCCGGGGTTAAAACGAGTCAGTCGAACATGGTCAATTGTCACTTTGGCTTAACCTTTACAACGCCGAAATATTTGTGTATAAAATATGGAGATCAGAAGGGTTTTTTTCAAATTGAAATCATCATAAATGGCTTAGTTAGCTCTTTCTGCTTCATTTGAATACCTATGTTATGGGTCTACTATATTCTCATTCATCTGATCCACTTTCCTTCCACTAGCGGCAGCTAGTGGCTCTTATTGATTGCACTGTATAATGTGCTCTGTAGAAATATTCTTGAATTTGACCTGATTTTTATCCAGCCAATAAGGCAATACAAAATACAATACAAAAATGGTGCCCTTGACATTCTAAACACATGGGCAAAATGTACTTAATGTTGGGCCAGCGTCGTTAGCGGTTGACATACGGTACATCAATTCGACATTGTCAATCCTACAGCGTTAACACAGGTCTACATCGGCCCAATGTTTTCTTAATGCTGGGGCTGCGTCGCAAACGATGGACCAACGTTAACACAATATTGGGTCTGAGTGTATCGTGCTGACTGAGACTGCACACCAGTAAGAACGATGACCCAGCGCTGGGTTCATGTTAATCCACAATCTGAGATGCTGTCCCAACATCAAACAAAGAGTGGTTGTTACAATCACTGTGCACTTTCTGCTGGTATCTTTGTCTTACACCAAAGCAAGTCTACAATAACACATAGGGGCCTATAAAAGACACAGATCCAATGCTGCGTTTATGCTGGGCCAACATTGCATAAGATGGATCAACTATGATACAACACAGGTTGACTGCATGTAACTGTTACTGGTTATAGTAGTTCTAGGCATATCATGACAACCATAACCCAGTATATGGGGAGACATAATTATATAAACTTGTCTCTCATAGGTACAAGGAAACATCGAACTTGACATAATTTCAGGGTCAGGTGTGAGTCACGAGACACCAGTTTTTGAAGCCCTATCAGAACGCAGCAATCACAGAAGAGATTCTCAAAGCTCTGTAGCAGGGCCAACTAGCTGTGATAGTATGGTCCTGAGAAGGAGGCTGGGTCTACTACAGCCGTTAGATATATTTTAATTTTTACAGTGTGGGGATCGAGTTTAGACGTCAGAATTTGACGTCTATAGACGTCAAATTCTGACGTATAAAGACGGTCCACGCGCTGAAACGGCTAGGCGTTGTGACTAATATTGCACTGAGCAGGGATTTCAATTCGTTGTTTTATACATTTTAAATACTTGACAGGGGCATCCGCAGCTTTCCAATATAGCGGGGGTCAATAGGTTGAATTTAGAAAAATATAGGGGTTTCGGGTGCCCTCTGATCCTCCCACTATGCACGCCCCTGCTTGACATAGGTGGGGCCAGTCAAGTAGCATAATTGAAGCTATGCGGGTAAAACCAAAAAATGGGGTAATTTTAAGTCCCCAGGACTTAAAAGGTCCGCATTTTGAATTAAATATAAAAATATAAAAAATAAATGGTTCAACTTCACGTTTAAGCATTATTACTTAATAATGTTTAGATTTTTTGTAGAAAAAAAATATATATATGGTTTTACAAGTGCTCTAGAGCTCTTATAAAACCATATATATATATATGTTGATGAAATTTCACCTGATACTCGAATGTTCATAACTAGAAAATATACGTAGAAAGTTCCTACCCACAAATTGTTTATCAAACCCAAATACTATTAAGTTTCAAAATGTGATGTCCCCGCATACAGATGTATTGTGCAAAAAGTTAGCGCAATACATTACACAATCATTTAACTGTTATAACTTGTTTATTTAAATTGCTGTAGCATAAACGTACCTTGTATATGAAAACTTCATGTCATGGCACTAACTCTTACTGTTGACCAGTCATTTGTTATGTTAAAATCATTATATTTTTTTTATAATTATATGTTATATTTATATGTTATATTTATACCGACATTGTATTTGTGTTATGCTCCATGCCCCATAAGGGCGGGAGCCCTAGAGTAGGGGTTAGCACCGCTGCCTTTCACGCCAGAGCTCGGGGTTCAGTTCTCGGTCTCGGTGGTTTGAAAGAAACAAGAACGTTTCTTCCCCATCCACGTGTGAAAGTCAGTATTGTGGGGAGCCTCCGTGACCGAGAGGTAGCGTGCTCGGCCTCGAACCGCCAGGGCTCGAATTTCGAATCCTGTGTCTGGAGGACAGTGTCATCTCAATCATCTCACCATCCTCAGGAGGTTCTCCTGGCCCAGTTTAGCCTATATGTGCACAAAGGTGGCCTAAAGCCCGATTCATTTTATTTCATTTCCATGCCCCATAAAGGCCTGATTAATAAAATATTGTCATTGTCAATGTACTGTGGTTTGTGGAGAGGGACAATATTTATAAACAGTGGGATTTGTTTGTCCAATTACTCTTAACAGCTAGCTTTGAAGAATGTGAGAACCATGATGCAACAACAACTGCCGAAGTGTCCGATGATGAGAATGTGTTAGGCTCTCGGAAGAAAACGAAGAAGACATTTACTGATTTTATCACTGGTTTGTACCTTGGACACATATTTTTTTGTAAAAAGAAGTCACAGTCATGTTTCCCCCTCCCCCGCCTAACGAAGTTGAGTGGGGGTTATGGCGCCCGTTACCCAATGTTCGGAGCCGTCAGTGAAAACAGTGGCTAGTTGAGCGTGTCGCACCATTTCAAGCCTACATGCTTGGTAGTTATTATATGAATAATACAACATCCGTGATATTATGATGTTTGATTACACGATTTTGAAAAACAATATTCGTGTTGTAGTGATTTATTACACGATATAAAAAATTGCAAAGACATCGTGTATGTGTTGTAATGTTTTATTACACGATTTAGAAACATGTAAGGGAAAATCGTGCTCCCATTGTGATGTTTTATTGTGCAATTTAATTTTTTTAAAGATTATTATTTCGTGTTAACATAAATCCGTTATTACACGATTTGAATAAACATTGCATTTTGTTAAATAATTTATCAATTATTTTAGCATAATGGATTTAATAGTGTTGCATAAGTATATTTATATTCTGATACAATAATTATCCCACCCGTCCTCTCAATAATGAGCTTATCCCCCGCCCCTCCTGTTGTAATGACCTTACCCATCCCTACACCCCCCTTCTGTTGCAAAAAGCTTATCCATACACCCCCCCCCCCGCGCGCTATTGCTCACATCGCCGTTGTTATTGGACCATTAGATCTGACACTAAAAGCCAGGGCGGGAGACATAATCACTTAACAGGGGGGGGGGGACCTAATAACAACCACACAGAGGTCATAATCGCTTAACAGGAGCCAACCTAATAACAATCACTGGCTTTAATCATTTCTCCCACTCACAGCACACGTGTTATTTGATGAGTTCCCAATTAACCCCTAGACCACTGATGTCGACTACATTCTGTCTTTTTATTAGTACCTGCATAATCAGTTGTTAAAAATAAAATATGCCTTCAATCGTGCAACACTGATATATGTTGGGCTTTAATTTCACAAATAATAAAAAAATTCAGTCACTTGAAGTTGTGGATCGCAGTAGCGAGACACAACTTTAAGTGACTGAAAAAGTTTCTTAGCTCAGTGCTAAAGGTTAAGACCCGGGGTTAAAACGAGTCAGCCCAACATGGTCAATTGTCACTTTGTCCTAACCCTTACAACGCCAAAATATTTTTGTATAAACCATGAAGATCAGAAGGTTTTTTTCAAATTGAAATCATCATAAATGTCTTAGTTAGCTCTTTCTGCTTCATTTGAATACCTATGTTATGGGTCTACTACATTCTCATTCATTAGATCCACTATCCTTCCACTAGCGTCAACTAGTGGCTCTGATTGATTGCACTGTATAATGTGTTCTGTAGAAATATTCATGAATTTGACCTGATTTTTATCCAGCCAATAAAGCAATACAAAATACAATAGAAAAATGGTGCCCTTGACATGCTAAACACATGGTCAATATTTATTTAATGTTGGGCCAGCGTCATAGACGGTTGACATACATCAATCCGACATTGTCAATCATACAGCGTTAACACAGGTCTACATCGGCCCAATGTTTTCTTAATGTTGGGGTTGAATCGCAAACGATGGACCAACGTTAACTCAATATTGGGTCTGAGTGTATCGTGCTGACTGAGGCTGCACACCAGTAAGAACGATGCCCCAGCGCTGGGTTCATGCTAATCCACAATCTGAGATGCTGTCCCAGCATGCTGTCCCAGCATTAAACAAAGAGTGGTTGTTACAATCACTGTGCACATTCTGCTGGTATCTGTGTCTTACACAAAAGCAAGTCTACAATAACACAGATAAAAGATGCAGATCCAATGTTGCTTCTATGCTGGGCCGACATTGTATGAGATGGTTCAACTATAATACAACACAGGTTGATTGCATGTGCTGATCATAGTAGTACTAAGCACATTGTGACGCTCAAGCTCCACCCCACCCGTCACAGGTTACGGAATTACCAGGAGTCGCATCGCATGAGGAAGAATGACCAACAATTGAAGCCAGTTCAAAGTATAAAAATACAAAACCACTCATACACAGAGACCATACAAACATCCGAAAAATGAATGGTAGCGTGGCAAATATCATCAAACTAGACTTACTGGTCACCGAGATATCACTCACAATAACCCCATATCAGCCCAACCACCAGAATCACTTGTGGTATAGGGAACTAGTCTAAAAATACCAACATATAAATGCCAACCACCAGAATCACTGGTGAAGTGGCATGTCCCTCAATACTAATCACTGGTATCACCAGCGATAAATGGTATACAATAAATATATATATAATAACCTCAATCAGCCAATCACTGGAATTACCGGTTATGGCATGACAAAATAAATAATATACATCATTGTAAAAAATCCCTAGCTATAAAAATACCCTAGTGTCAATCATTTGCAACAACCAGCTCTTTCCCTTCATGAGTCAGGACTCCATCCAGCATTTCCTCTCAGGCTGGTTCAGCTAACAAGTGTAAGATCACTACTTTGCGTACTTCGCGAATCTCAGGGACTATGACAGGCCTCCGCTGCATGTCATCCTTGACATTTCTCTATCTTAAATGTAGGCCCGGTGTAACCGCCCAGAAAAACCCCCTTGACTGGACTAAACCCGGGTATAATCTGGACTATACCCTAGGTATAGTCTGGGAGCTCCTAGACTATACCCCAGGGTATACTCTGGGAGCTCCCAGAGTATATCCCACAAGCCCAAACTATAACCCACCAGATTCAGGGTGGGGTATAGTTTGGGCGATAGGGGTATACTCTGGGAGATATCATATATGACTTACATACTAGCGATATAATATCTGATCGTATATTGGCATAATTCATGTCTCATGTAGCCTATTAACCCTTTGAGGACTAGACTATCTTATATCTACTATGTTAACAGTCTCATGGCTAGAGTATACCATGTCTCATGTATTAACCTTCTGATGGCTAGAGCATCACATGCCTCATTTATTAACCTTCTGACAGCTAGATTTCCATATGCCTGTTATATTAACATTTCCATAGCTAGAAGTCTCATTTATTATTCCCCTGGAGGCTAGAGTATCACATGTCTTACTTGTCTGGCTACTCTAGCTAATTAATTGGTGCGCGTCAAATGATTTGGCGCACCAAATAATTCAAATAACTAATTGATGCGCACCAATTAATTATTTGGTGCGCACCAAATTGTACACTGAAAGCATATAATTGGTTCGCAGCAAATAGGTTAATGCATGAGATACTCTAGCCAACAAAAGATTAAGATGGGAGACGTAATTTTAGCCCTAGAAGTTTAATACATAAGCCATGTGATACTCTAGCCATCAGAATGTTACGATCAGAAGACTAATATAGAAGGCAGTAGAGCCCTCAGAGGGTTAATACACGAGACACATGATACTCTAGCCCCCAGAGGGTTAATGCATGGGATATTTGACACTCCAGCAATCAGAAGATTAAAATCAAAGACATTTGACAGTCTGGCCCCCAGACGACTATTAAACAAGATATGTATACAAGATATGTGATACTCTAGACATATGGTAGTCTACCACCCAGAGGGTTAATACTTTAGACATGCGATACTCTAACCACCAGAAGGTTAATATAATGATAGTTAATACGTGAGACACTTGATTTGCTAGCCCTCAGATGGATATAAAAGAGACATATAATGATCTGTGATAATCATGATAATCCAGCCGCCAGAATATTGATGCATGAGGCATGTGATACTCCAGTCATCAGAAGGTTAATAGGAGCCTACTATCTACCAGAGTAAAACTTGGCGTAAAATATGAGACACTCTTCTGGCATTACACTCAGGGAATTCGATCCTCCTGATGCGACTGCGACCTTCGTTCTCCCGCGCGGATCCCTCGCCGTCCAATTCCTCCATTAGGTCCTTGTATCAGTCTGCCAGGTTGCAAATAAGAGCCACTAAACCCCCTAGCTCCTACACTATACATAGCCTACTACTTTTCAATTAAAGTCAACCAACTAACCGTAACTTCCTCCAGAATAGACTATGTTTAGACCAAAAAAGCAGCTGAAATGCCAAACATAGTCCAGTCCATCCTAAAGATCCACAGACAAAAATGTTGATAAAAGGTATAAAAATGTTCCCAGAAATGTTCCAATCCCAAGTCCAGAAACTCTCATAAAACACCACTATGAAAGATAAATTATGAAATAAATTTATAAATAATAAAAGGCACAGAGAGGCCTGACGTAGCTTGCACCAGACAGGATCCTCAATTCAACTGGGAGATGGCACTCCTATTTATAGACTTTAGTCTGAGCCGGAAACCGGGTTATCGGGTTTCCAGGAATTTGGAATATCGGGTTTCTGGAATTCCGGGTTCCCGGGTATTCAGAATTCCGGGTTAATCGGGTTTCCGGGTATTCGGATTTCCCAAACTCGGCTATCAACAGCCACTCCTCTCAGCCAGTCATGAAGCATAAAAATATGAATTTATATCATTTATACATTGTAGATTATTTAAAATTAGTAGAATATTAGAAAATAATATAGTATTATTAAACCTAACACTAAAGTCACTGCTAGTCCCCACATTTAATCCCAAGACTACAATGAGGCGAATTAATAGCCTAGGCCTAGTCTAGCAATAATACTGACTACAATAGATCTAGCATAAAGATCAAGGACAAATTAATAACACTAATATCGTGGTTCAACACTCATTCTAACATAGAGCACACTAATACATCAATTAAATACTGGCATATTAACAATAATTCGAAAATGATCGAGCCCCCCTTGGCACGTGGTCGTCACATTATAATGACAACCATAACCCAGTATAAGGGAGATATAATTATATAAAATTGTCTCTCATAGGTACAAGGAAACCTCGAACTTGACATAATTTCAGGGTCAGGTGTGGGTCACGAGACACCAGTTTTTGAGGCCCTATCAGAACGCAGAATACAGAAGAGATTCTCAAAGCTCTGTAGCAGGGCCAAATAGCTGTGCTAGTCTGGCCCTGAGATGGAGGCTGGGTCGACTACAGTCGGTAGAAATATTTTATTTTATACAGTGTGGGGATCGAGTTTAGACGTCAGAATCTGCCGTATAAAGCCGGTCCCCGCGCTGAAACGGTTATAGGCGTTGTGACTAATATTGTAGGGGCCTGTTGAGCAGCGATTTCAATTCGTTGTTTTATACATTTTCAATACTTGACATAAGTGGGGCCAGCAAAGTAGCATAGGCCTACATTCATCCATTCAGTCAGCCAGTCATTTATTCATTATCTATAATATTCATATAATAGTTAAGTCATTATTTCATTTTATTCATTAATTAAGCCATTTTTAATCAGTCAACATTATCGTCGTGGTTTCAGTGCTAGATCTATATCCCTGTTAACCCATTCAGCGCGGGGACTGAGAATTTAACGTCAGATTTCTAAAAAAAAATATAATGGTCATAGACCCATAGTATATAGGACCTAGTATTCAAATGAAGCGGAAAGATCTATCTAAGATCATGATGATTTCAAATTGAACAAATGAAACCCCGTTGTTCTCCAAGGTTGATATTCCTACAAAAATATTTCAGCGTTGTTTTATCTCACTTTATATAGGCCTAGATAAATTGCCAACCTTGTTGTATATAAACCTACATGCATGTTCACTCAACTCCATGGGGGTCATTATTCATTTACTGGGGGGGGGGGGGGAGGAGCTACAGTTTTTGAACTGGACAAAATATGTATTTCACTACCTATCTGTTTTCATACTTTTCCCGAAGCAAATATTTATTTAACTTTCTTATAATTGTTTGCCAGTCTACAAAGTTTAATCCCAAACTGGGCGTGTGGAGGTGAAGGGGAGGAGAGAAACAATTATGAGGGATTCTATAATTTTAAGCACCAGCACTGTCCGCACCTTGTAATATTTATTATTGAATATTTTGATTTAATTTGATTACATAAATGCAATGACCTTTATTTTACAATATAGCAATATTAAAACTCAAAAAATTCTAACATAAATGTGTTCTTTGAAAGAAAAATTGTGTAAATTTAGCCAATTTTTGCCAAAAAGCCTTGTCCCACATTCTAAATCCCACCTAAACAGGCGATTTATTCTAGACTTCCTGTATTATATATTATATTTGTTTCTGATATAATGTTAGTGCACAACACTATCTATAAGATTATATACAAGTTTGTTAAAATATTTTTATTATTTTACCACTTTTATGCAATTTATGTCTGTCCCAGGTTGCAGCGACTCTCCGTAACGCTTATAGTTCTCAGGTAATTTCTATACTTTTTCTGACCAAAATATCACTTGTCTGGTGCCAAAGAGTTGCGCGAGACCTTCATGCAGTAAATCGTAGAAAAAAAGTATAATAAATGTGTTTTTGTTTAGAAATAATGTAAGGTTTGTGCAAGTCTTTGGGTGAGTATTTTAATTCAGCGTCTCTCCATAACGGGATTTTTTACACATAAATACTGCAATTAAACTTTTAAGCACCCTACAACCTCCAAGCCTACTACAACCTCATTTGAAAAAAAACAAAAATAATCATAGTATAGCATAATACATCTAATGTTATGCACGATTTAGTAAAAAAAACGTCTCTCCATAACGCGTATTTCCTGTCTCTCCATAACAAAAATAAAAACGTTATGGAGAGAAAAAGGAGTCACTAATTACCCTTTTACTCATTTAAAAAAAGCTATAAACCTTTATGAATTTGGTATTTTACCCAACACGTGACACTTGTTGAAATAATAACTTTTCTTTTTGTCTTTCAAATCGTGTTAGCATCGATATTTAGTATTTGTTTATTGTCACTCCATAACAGAAATAATTGTCATTATGGAGAGACAATGTTCGTTATTAGGGGAAGATGGGGAGAAGTGGGCCGGTGGGAGAACTGGACCACCCCTAGAATCTCTGAAAATAGTAACATTAGGATTCCCTCCTCTGGTAACATGACACAGTGGGATACCCCTGGAATGCGCCCTTTTTTAGAAAATTGTGGAACACGAAGTAGGTGGGTGACACATAAAAACACATTTTTTGGCATCCAAAGTTGATTTTGCACCCGTATTATGTGTCTTTATATCTGTAATGCCAGCAGAGATTTATAAAATATAACAACACTCGACCAAAGTACAGTAAATGAGCTGTCACTCAGTAATGAAAGTAGATGTATTAACTTGCCATGAAAATTGTGGCACCATCCATTTTACAATATGGACGATGTGGGAGAAGTGGGCAGTGTAAGTGTGGGTGGACTGGACCAGTGGCTCACTTCTCCCTAACTGGTGGCCCACTTCACCCACACTGGCCAACTTCTCCCACAGGTAATAACACTTGCCATAGAAAAACTATAGGGCATACGAAATTTACAAAATATACTGGCGCAGAACACATGATTTCGCACAACACATGATTTGATGCACATGCTATTGTAAGATGGACAATGATCCAATATTTTTTACAATTATTTGGCATTAAAGATACTTATCAAAACTTAAATCGTTTTCATATCAATATATGGTACATTAGTTAACAATTTATAATATTTTCAAAAAGTGTATTATTAGTTTAAATCCCTTATGGTGGCCTTTGACTGTCCATAGTTTGTATAAATATACAACAACCATATTGCACTACATGGTTGGCTACGTGGCCATTTTACTGTATCCTGAGGCATATACCTCGTACCAGTATATGAAGAGTTGTATATATGTGAAAAACATCAGCAGCTGTTGGGTCACCGCAGCAGATTTTGTGAGAAGCTCAGCAGCTTTTGGGAGTACTGCGGCAGCTTATCTGTGCATAGCAGCATCAACTTACGGGAGCACCGTAGCAGCTGATGGGAGCACTTCAGCAGATGTTAGGAGCACCGCAGCAGCTGCTGGGAGCATCGCAGCAGCTGTTGGGAGCACCACAGCAGCTGGTAGGAGCACCACAGCAGCTGTTTGGAGCACAGTAGCTTATGACATCACCGCAGCAGCTGCTGAGAGCACCACAGCAGCTGTTGGGGGCACATCAGCAGCTTATGGGACTACCACAGAAACTCAAGGGAAGCACATCAACAGCTGTTGGGGGCACTGCAGCAGCTGTTGGTAGCACCACAGCAGCTGCTGGAAGCACCGTAGCAAATGTTAGGAGCACGGCGGCAGCTGTTGGGAGCACCGCAGAAGCTGTTGGGAGCAACAAAGTAGCTTTTGGGGGCACTGTAGCAGCTGTTGAGAGCGCAGCAGCAGCATTTGGGAGCACCGCAGCAGCTTTTGGGAGCATCGCAGCAGCTGTTTAGAGTAATGGAGCTGTCTATGGGAGCACCGCAGCAGCTGTTGGGAGCACCGCAGCAGCTTATGAGAGCACTGCAGCAGCTTGAGGGATCACCGTAGCAGCTGTTTAGAAAACCACAGCACCTTTATATGAGGTAGGTGGCAACCATGAAATCTGAAGCTGTTGAGAGCACACAACAAGTATTGAGAGCACTGCAGCAGAAGCTGAGATGGGAGCATCGTAACAGCTCATGGGAGCACCGCAGCAGCTTATGGGAGCACCACAACAGCTGTTGAGATCACTGCAGCAGCCGTTGGGAGCACTGCATGCAGCTGTTGGGAGCACCGCTTATGGGAGCACAGCATCAGCAGTTAATGGAAGCACTGTATCAGCTATTGGGAGCTTGGAAGCAGATGTTTGCAGTAGCGCAGAAGCATATGACAGCACTGCAGCAGCTGTTGCCGAGCACCGCAGCAGCATATGTGAGCAGCGCAGCATCTGTTGGGACCACCACGTACAGCAGCTGTTGGGAGAACTGCATTAGCTGTTTGGAGCACCATCTCAGCTGTTAGGAGCACCGTAGCAGCAATGTGAACATCGCAGGCAGCTGTTTGTAGCACATCAGCAGCTGTTGGGAGCACCCCAGCAGCACAAGGGAGCCCATCAGCAGCTGTTCAGGCACCACAGCAGCTTCTGAGCACCACAGCAGCTGCTGGAAACACCACAGCAACTTATTGGAGCACATTAGCAACTGTTGGGAAAACCATTCTCATGGATTATGACTTTTTAGTAGATAGACTATTTTTATTATTTATCAACGTTTGGGTATGGCCCATTTCTCCTACATGCTGGCTCAGTTCTCCGCCGAGCAGAGACAACTGGGCCAGTTTATAAAATGTCTTTAAAACACATGGTGAATACATTTATATTTTTACATATTTTATTCAGGAGATCTGTTGAATTGATACGTTAAATTGTGAATTTGTAAAAAAAAAATATAAAAAATGGCCCAGTTCTCCCCATCTTCCCCTATCACTCTCCATAACGACAATAATCGTAACGGAGAAAAATTCTTATTTCATTATTTAAGGGTTATTGTCATAAAGTGATTCTTTCTAAATTAAGTGATCAACATCATAATAGCCATGCTCAACTACTTGTTGAATATTTTAATTTTTTGTAGAAGGGTCACTGAGAAATTTAGATTTGAAGATTACTCCGTAACATAAATTGGTCTCTCCATAACGGTAAATTAGTCTCTCCATAACGGTAAGAAAAATTTAAATTGATAAAAATAGTCATTTAAAAGTGAAATTAAGCTCTGCTGACAACCCCATGTCAATAAACAAAGTTAAGTTGGCATGTGTTTAAATTTTTGACAATATCCAGACAATCTCATATATCAAGGAAAAAATAATCACTGGTGCCTAAAATTATAGAATCCCTCTTATAAGGCTTCACAAATTTAAGGCTCATTTAATATGGGAGAGTGAAGCGAGGCTGAGAATTTGTAAAGGCCATTAAATACAACTACCCGGCTAAACCAGGCTATTCACATTGCGTTGTGATCAGGGTAAAATACAACCTCTATAAATAAATATATAACGTATAACATGTATACGTCAGAATCTGACATCTACAGACGGTCCACATACGTCAGATTCTTACAAGTACTTGATTAGGCATTTCTGCCTCTGCTGCCAGCTCCAAGTTAATTTCCGTTACTCTGTGTTTCTGGTGTGTAGTGTGAGAGTGTTGTCTTTGTCCCGTCGGGTTGTACGGGATTTGGTGTAGTCATATTTAATAGGGTGGTCCCGCCAAAATTTGTCCATGCTCTTCTCGACTATTCCATATATGTCGGTAGACCGGGTTATGAATGAATATTTTCTCTGGTTTAGGCGAATTCTTTCTTTAAATATTTTGTGTTGGTGTCCTCTGGTCTGGTTACCGGGTCCCCTTGGTATATTTGGGGTCGCATCCGTGTCGTACTTTCCAGTCATGATTTTGTACAAGTTTATCATGTCTCCTCTCATTCTTCGGTATGCTTATGTAGGGAGGCCTAGTCTCGTGAGTCTTTCGCTGTACACAGAAACATGGGATAAGTTTGGTGACCCTTCGTTGCACATTTTCGATACTGGTTATATGTTTTTTCTTAGAAATGGTGCCCAGGTTTGGTTGGCATATTAATCTAGGTGTGGTCTCACTAATGCTTTAAAAAGGGTACAGAAACTTCTTTCGTCAAGGTATTCAAAAGTGCGGCGAATCATGCCCATGGTGGCATTTGCTTTTTTATTTTTTTTAGTCATATGGGCCTCGAATGTGAGATTTGAATCAATAATGACCCCTACATCTTTTTCAGCTACTGATTTTTCAAGTATTACTTGTTGTGGTCCCATAGTGTATGTAAAATCATCGATCGTTGATGTCCAATCCTCATTTGTTTACATTTAGCCGGGTGAAAAACTAGGAGAGATGAGTCAGTCCAACTATATGTGCAGTTGATAACGTCTTGCAGTAGTTTGCAGTCATCTTTGCTATAGATGGTTTTGAACATTTTCATGTCGTCGGCAAATAGGAATATTTCACAAGTTTTTTTCGGGAAGGTCGTTTATAATATAGGTCACAAATAGTAGGGAACCGAGTACTGAGCCTTGGGGTATACCACTTATAACATCCACCCACTTGGAATGGTCTGTGTTTACTCTCACTCTCTGTTTTCTGTTGCTTAGAAATGATGTTACCCACTCCAAGATGTTCCCGGATATCCCATAACTTTCTAAGTTTTTCAGCAGTCTTCTGTGCGGGACTTTGTCAAAGGCTTTCATAAAGTCACAGTATATCACATCTATGCATCCCCCTTCGTCTAATATCTTATACTGGAGGACTGTGGAGTGTGAATCTCCCACTTATGGATCCATACTGCTATTCTGACGTATAAAGATGATCCTAGCGTTGAAAGGGTTAAACCTCGTATGTTGTAGGCCTATGCTGTTTTAAGTAAGATTTGAACAAAATAAAACGCCACTAAAAGGACAGTCCTATAGTTTCAAATTTTGTTGTGGATGCTGGGGCCCCGGGGCTGGATCAATCAAATAATTACTTTTTTGAAATGTGTGTTATAGCCTTCCATTTGAAAAGTGTCTTATTTTGGTATAGTTAGTGATCTATTCACCAGGTGTCCCAGTCGTAACATTTAGAAAGCGCTCATTAACTCACTAGGTGTCCCTGTCGTCGTTCGTTCATTCACCAGGTGTCTCTGTTGTCCCAGTTTACAGTACACATCAGAATACACCTGTATACAACATGTAAATAAATGCGCCATATTAATCTCCCAACTAAACTTTACCTGTTAAATAATAACACAAATATGACATTAAAAATTACAAAGCTTTTTTGTCACATAATAGTATATTGTTATTATAACTGATCCTCGTGAATATGATTGATATAGTTATTTATTAATCAGGTTGTTTTTATGAGCAGACTATTTGACCTAGATGTAGGAGTCATCGCACCTGTGCGGTGAATCGCCTGTAATCAGGAATGGCGCTGACACACATACAGGTGTGAACTCTAAATAAACGGAAAAACTGGCTAAACATGGCCCGAATACTAAACATACTCGCGATTACAGTTCTCTATTCATATATCAGCAAATGTGACGCACAAATTGACATCAGATATGGTGAGAATGAGAATGGATTTACGTATTTATTGTCGATTTTAAAAGTAAAAGAACTCACATTATTCATGAAATGAATAAGTTTACTGTACACAGAGACAGGGTGACAGATTAGTATAGGCCCCCTACTAGGTCTTCACTGGTGACTCAATCACTGGCCTCATAATAAAGTGTAACCCAGTAAATACGTGACGTTGTAGCAACGTTGTTTTAATGTTGTCATTGTTGGGCCAGCATTTTGGGACAATAGGTCAACATTAAAACAACGTTGATTCACAATTCACAATTTCTCGTGTAGACTGTAGACATAGTCTATACCCAGCAGACACAGCACATCGATCCAATCACCAATGTTGGACCAATGTTGGCCCACCGTCTACGACGTTGGCCCAACAATGTCCAACATTGGATCATTGTGTCGTGTTTGCTGGGTATAGTCTACTGTTAACATTAACTTTTATAGTTTAACTGTAATCCAGACCCAGTAAACATTGCCAATATGCCTACCCAATGTTGTTTCAATGCTGGGCCAGCGACCCCGGGGGGAGGGGTGTACTCGCCGTGGAAATGGGTAGAGGTGTGCCTACGGCATGTTCAAAACCTGACCCTGTCCCAATTCGCCTCGCGGCTATAAAGACACCCTGTCCCAATTTGGAAATTAACACCGAATTTAATTGATCGGCTTATGGTGTAATTACCACCAATATATTTCATGTTTCATGGTCTAAGTATTTGTTTATAACATTTTGAGGCTATTGGGCTGAAAAATGTGATGGAATTAGGCTGATAATGGCCTGAAAAATCAGCAAAATATATGCTAAGCGGGTGCCCAAAGTTGGAAGCTCAAAAAAGGACCCTGTTCAGCGGCACATCCCCAGTACTCCCAAGTATTAAAGTGCCCCGGGCCAGCGACCCAGCATTGAAACAATATTAGGTCATTGTCTCGTAATGTCTGATTTAGAAAAATAAATCTTTACCTCGGAAACAATATAAAACCCTAAGACATCAATAAACCTAATAAATGCAGGATTTCCTTGAGGCCCTCCCTTTTAGGGGGGGGGAGGGTCATCCCCAGGGTCAACCTCACAAAACTGGCCAATCCCCCTCCTCCCTAAAAAAATATCTTTATTGATACTGTATGACCTAAAATGGCTTTTTCTGACCTGAAATAGCTTTTTTTTACTTCAAAAAAGTAAATCCGGATGTTTTCCCATGACCCACTGACATCTCTGTGTCATTAACCCTTACAACGCTGGAATTTGTGTATAAATTATGGGGACCAAAGGGTTTTTTTCAATTTGAAATCATTATAAATGTCATAATTAGCTCTTCCTGAACATGTTGAATACCTATGCTATGTGTCTATAATATGGACAATAGAAATATTTTTACTCTTACAGCACGGAATCTAATTTCTTAAAGCGCTGAAATTTTTTATGAAAACCTTGGGAGGCCAAAGTATTTTTTTTTGATTTGGAATCATCATAACTGTCTTACTTGGGTCTTTCCGATTCATTGACAGGGTCTACGTCCATTACAAATATTTTTCACTTTTACAGTGCGGGATGGATTAATTTGGTCGTCATAATCTAACGTCTAAAGTCGATCCCCTTACTGTGAGGGTTAAAGTCGAAAGTTGAAAGGGTTAATACTATAAATGTGTGAAGGGTGTTTTTTTCACTGATATAATATGACATCCCTGAATGATGCTACCAAATTTTTATAATTTAGAAGTGAAATGGTGTGATGGTATCGCCAACTGTGCGTTTTTATATTTTAGAGGCGAGATGGTGTGTAATGACGGAAGATGAGATGACAAAATGTGAAGCTCTGCAGAAGGCGATAGAAGAAAGGACGGAGCTGCAGAATAATGATTACATCGAGATGAGTTACGATCAACTACCAGAATTACAATGCATCAAGGCCAATGATAAGTAAGCGATACATGTACATGTTATTGTATAGGCCTACAGTCGTCATAATCTGACATCTACAGACATCAGATTCTGACGACTAAACTCGATCCGCGCACTGTAACGGTTAATGCTCATTTTTTCAAAAAAATTTTTTATTATTTTAAAATCAGGGGGTGGGCATTTATTGAAATATGGACATTTATCAGAATAAATACTGTGTATAAAAGAGGTTTTTAATTTCTGTGGCTGTGCTTCACAGGGTTCGTACGCGGCCTTAAAAGCCTTGAAAAGCCTTGAAATTTTAACTGACTTTCAAGGCCTTGAAAGTGCTTGAATTTTGCCAAAGGGCTTGCGAAGCCTTGAAAATGAACCATTTTGAAAGCCATTTCGCAATTTTTTTTAAAACAGCGAAGAAGCTATTCTTTAGAAGGTTTTTAATGACAACTAAGATCCACAGTGATCATGCATTTATTCTCTGGAGTCAACAAGTTGGCTTGCTACATGTCTACATGTTTGCTATTAAACAAAATTTGTTTTTCGAATATTTGTATTATTGTTTTACTTGGTTTGCAAGGGGCCTGGAAAAACCTACTTTTGGGCTTTATAAGGCCTTGAAAAGGCCTTGAATTTTGTTCTGCCCAAGGGGTACTAACCCTGGCTTCATTTAGTTTGCCACTGAATTAATAAAAGTATGTGTTGTAGAGGCTCAGTTAATCTCATAAGTCATAAACTTTTTTTAACTTTTAAAGCTGAAAATTGTATTTGGGATTACAGTTTTTAAGAAATATAAAGTACTAAATCATATTGCCTAACTTAGAGGTGAGAAGTTGGGCTTCAACATTGAGCTGATACAGGGTTGCCACTTGCCATTTCTGGATTTTACAGTTTTAGTTAGCTATTTCTGTTTCGTTGAAACACCTATGTTACAGTAATATTTAAATTTTCACCCATTTGAAGTTGTGTCTCGCTACAGCGACCCACAACTTCAGGTGGGTGGAAATTACACATATTTGAATTTTGTTTGACTTGAGACCAAACATTTGCAAATCTTGATGTTTAAGCCCTAATTTCGTTTAACTATGATTTAAACTTGTTAAACAGCCAATAAAACAGATAAAAAACTATAATCATACTTAGTCATGTTAGCGGTGTAAGGTTTAACCGTTACAGTGCGAGGATCGACTTTAGTCGTCAGAATCTGACGTCTATAGACGTCAGATTCTGCCGTCTAAAGTCAACCACAGCACTGTAAGAGTAAATGTTTTTCCATGCCGTAGACCCATAACATAGGTATTCAATATAATCGGAAAGAGCTAACTAAGACATTTATGATGATTTGAAATTGAAAAAACCCTCTGGTCTGCTTGGTTTGTGAAAAAAAAATGTCAGCGCTTTAAGGGTTAAGTTGGGCTTTTTTCAACACTAATCCATTTCCTGTTGTATTTTCAGGTTTGCGTGTATGGAGATGATCACGTTGAATGAGGTTGATCTTGTGGAGCTGGATCCCGGTCTGGCGTACACCGGAGGGGAGTATTATAACATGTTACCCATCATGGCAGAGCGCTATAATATAGGTAAGAGCACCCATTGAATGACTTGTGTCTGCTGGGTGCCACACAAGTCATCCACACAATTTTGTTTTTTTATTGGGCAAGTGTCGTAGACTGTGTAGACTTACCAACATTCATACATTTATTATTGGGTGAATATTTCCTGTTTTCTAGATATGTTCATACAATGTTTGAGTGCAAGACAGTGTTACACGCTGTGAGAAAGCATTGAAACAAAATTAGATCGACATATCTGGTTTTCTGGGTTTTCTGCATGCTGATGTGTAAATTGTATTTTTTATATAATTTACTGTATTTCCCTTTGCATGCTTTGTATAACCTGATCATTTACTCAATGTAGGAAAATATCTTTGGTTTGGCATAACTTGTCCAATTATTCATTTATGCTGCTCAAATTTATGTTTCGCTTGTTATTGACGAAAACTGATTTGACAAGTTTGGCAATGGTTTGAAATTGAATAAAATTTAAATGATAGATTATATCTGACTTAATCAATCAGGGTCCTGCTCACCCTGAGTGGCCACACCTAATGTTCACTCCTAAAATAGCTATTGTTGGGCAATGGGTGGCACCCATCAGCACAGCCAAACAAACATAGCAAAGTGATTATCTTAAGTGCAGAAGCAAATCTGTGGGCCTAATGTAAAAAATTATTCCATGACCACCCCGCAATGCCAAATTTTTTGACAGAAACCAGATCAACAATTTTACTTTGATTTAATGTTTTAAAAAATTTGCTTTTCAAATGTAATCAATTCCAGCAAACTCAAAATCTTCAATTGATGTTGATTTAATGTTGGCTCATCATCTGCGATGCTGGCCCAACATCAAAACAACATTGACTCAATGTCTTGTGTGCTTTTTAGGACTTGAGCGCTGATCTGTTTTTAAATGCTGTTGTTTAATGCAAAACAGAAACAAACAATTCAGCACGACAATGGTAAAATCAATGCTCTCACAAATGTTACCTTGAATTTTATCATAATTTGTAATTTTTATTTTCACTTCAGATACAAGTCCGCCAGAATCAGAGGGATTGAAGTATTACGCTGTGGCTGCCGTGAGAAAAGGATCAGGAATCACGTTAAAAGATCTCAACGGCACAAGGTCCTGTCATACTGGTGAGAATATATGACAGTTAACCCTTACAGCGCGGGGATCGACTTTAGACGTCGTCTAAAGTCGACCCCCGCACTGTAAAGAGTAAAAAGATATATAATGGTCATAGATTCGTAATATAGGTATTCAAATGAATCAGAAAGAGTGGACTAAGACATTTCTGATGATTTCCAATTGTAAAATCCCCTTTAGAGTGCGATGTTTTTTTACAAATTAATTCAGCGCTTAAAGAGTTAAAGTCGGTCCCCCCGCTGAAAGGGCTAAAACAGAACCTCCACCCAGCAAACAGGATACATTATTAATCCCATGCTGGTTTGAAGTTGGGCCAGCATCGCAGATGGAGGCCAAGCAATGAACCAGCCAGTTTGCCGGGCAGACCATTTATTCTTACAAACTGAAAGTAAAACTCATACCCTGAATTGGTCATATAATATGCCTATCCATCTATGTTTTTTCCAGGTGTTGGTCGGGCTGCAGGCTGGGTGCATCCCATAGGTATACTGATCGAAATGGAACTTATGCCCATCGTAGAATGTAATGTACCTGTCAAATCAGCTGCTGACTTTTTCGGGAAAATGTGCGCTCCAGACGGTCTGGCGAGGTATTACAATCCTTTTGGTAAGTTGTGGGTCGAATATTATTATCAGGTTATTGTGCTGTTAAGTTGTAAGTCTATTATTACAACCTTAATGCCTTTCAATTTGAAAACTTTGAATTTAAAATTGAACTCTTCATCCACACAAGCAACGAATTGCCGTCACAAAAGGTTTGTATAAGCCAGTCGATATCAATATTATTGTCACCTCCGGTGTAGGCCTATGGGTGAGTTACATAGCTTTGCACTGTGTTTGCCAGCGACCCGTGCACTTGTCTTTTGGACGGATATAAAGTCAAAATGACGGGCAAAAATTGTCCAAATTACACTAAAACGGAGGAAATGCACGGGCAGTTATGTCAAAATTTAGAAAAAAACACGGGCAGTTGTCTAATCCTAGCAAAGACAGTGTAGCTTTGAACATAGTAATTTTCAAATACAAGTGCATGCACATAATATTCAAATAAAAGAGCATACACTTCTAAATGATGAAGACTATTTTTGGAGCCATGCCTAAATTATGTGATTTTCATGTGCATGCATGTTTATGCACTGGTCTACGGTATCACAAAATATTTTAGGAACTGGCCATCTATCATGAAGAGTTAATCATTATATGTACATATAATATGTACATACTGATTGTACCATTTTTGTTTTCTGGGTAACAAATCTGTGACTATTTGTAAATGTGTCTTTTTTTCTTCCATGTATTAATCCTGTAACTATATGTATTAATTTACTGAATGTCTTTTCTAGGTAACAACCCTGTGTCTATATGTGAGAGTTGTAAGGGCTACCTTGACACATACTGCAACCAACATGATCCGTACGCCGGGTATGATGGAGCTTACGACTGCCTCGCATCCGGTGACGGAGATGTCGCATTCTTCAGGCAGCAGACGATTCCCGAGGGAGTGCATAACAGCAGCGGCAGCCTCACTGTTGATGTAAGTGTACGATTCTGAAGAACGTCAAAAACAGCTTATTAATATTAATCATTCACCCTGGTTTTTCTGTTTTTCAATCAATCTAAAGCAGTTTTCAGCTTGATATGACAAAAAATATTGCAATTTGTGTATAATAGAGACATCTCAAATTAAATTGTATGATTCACTAAGCATCATCCATCAAATATTTTATTAATATATATATCGGTGTAGCAGCACAGAGTGTGGGTAACTTTTGATGGCAGATGGCAGTTTTGATGACAGATCAAAAGTCAATCCGCACTCTGAAAAGATTTAAACATTTTTAAATAACCATAGACGCATAAAAAAGGTATTGGAATGAAGCGAAAACAGCTTAACCAATCCATATATGATATTTACAAATTGAATAACCCTTTGGTTTCTATGATATGCATATCAAAATATTTCAGCACTGTGAGGGTTAACCCTTACAATGCTGAAACATTTTTGTAAATACCATGTTAGTTTAAATTTGATAGCAGCATAAATGTCTTTTATTACTATAAATACCTATAATATGGGTCTATGGCCAATATAAATTTTTTACTCTTTCAGTGCGGGGATCAACTTTATCCTTGTAAAGTCAGTCCCAGCACTGAAAGGGTTAATAAATCCTGCTGTTTGACTCTGCATTATTGCTATTAACCCTTGAATTGCTGAATTTTTTATAAAAACCTTGGAGGCCAAAGGGTTTTTTTCAATTTGAAATCATCATAAACGTCTTCGTTAGCTCTTTCTGATTCATTTGAATACCTGTGTTATGGGTCTACGGCCATTAGAAATATTTTTAATCTTACAGTGCAGGGATTGACTTCAGTCGTCAGAATCTGACGTCTGCAGACGTCAGATTCTGACAACTAAAGTCTATCCCCGCGTTGAAAGGGTTTATATCATTTTGTACATTTTCAGGATTTTGAGCTGCTGTGCTTGGACGGGACAACAAAGCCGTATAACGAGCCACAGGATTGTAACTGGGGTGAGATCTCTTCACACGTCGTCATGACAACCGCTGTGGTCTCACAGGAGCAGGCGGTACAGTACCGCATGCTGCTGGATCAGCTGAGCGAGGATTTTGGGAAAGACGGCGATTATAACGACATATTCCACCTGTTCAGCTCTGCGGAATACGCCGAGTCTAATGTGATGTTTACAGATGCCACGGAAAAACTACATAAACTCGCTGTAGATGAAAACTACTACAGATGGGTCGGTGAGTAAGAGATGTACACTCTATTATAACCCTTACAGCGCTGGAATATTTTTAAACCACGGAGATGTCAGATTCTGACATCCTCAGTCAATCCCTGCACTTGAAAGGATGATAGACCTAAACTATGATGAAAACTAACCTGGGTCGGTGGGTAGAGACATACAGGCTTTTATAATAAACTATGATGAAAACTACTACAGATGGGTCGTTGAGTAGATATAGGCCTACGCCCCCCCTGGGGTTACCAAAATTTGGGTGGGGGTTGTGCAGACTAGATGTTCAAATACTTACCCTTCAATATATGTACAGTTTGGGCCAAAAACACACCCTTGATTCTACGGTTTGTTCCGAAAACATACCTTTAAATGTAGTTTTTCAGGTGAAACTTTTTTTTTCTTCAGGTCATGAGTTCCGTCACTACCTGGAGGTGTTGAATACGTGTCCTGTGAATCACGCCCGCTGGTGTGTGATATCCACGATGGAGATGGAGAAATGTGAAAACATGATCATGGCGTTCTCCGCCCGCAATCTCAAACCGGAGCTCAACTGTATCAGAGCTGATAGCGTGCGAGAATGTATGGACAAGATTGCCGAGGGTGACGCGGACATGGTCACACTAGATGCAGCAGATATCTACACCGCTGGAAAGTGAGTACCGTATATATATCCCCGTGTATACTGCAATGTTTTTTCTTGGCTATTAATGTCACAAAAAGGCACCTCATATAATACATAGATGTAGAATTTAATACAATTTTTTAGCTCTCTAGCGGTAAGTTCAGCGGTAAGTTCTCCAGCGGTAAAATGTATCTGTAAACGTATAACAAGATATCACTAATTATATTTCCTATGACAAATTATATACGTGTAGGCCACAGAATGTCCATACTGCTGGGATAACATGTTGCCGCTGCTGATTGATACGGTATTGAGCAAATGGTGGTATCTGTTTGCTTAGTTCACGGAGTGCGGCTGTGTTATTACACCCTGACACCTTATACAGCCAACACTCTCTTATGTCTAGATAAATGCGGCTAGTCTGGAAATGTTTTACAATCACATTTCATCTTGGAATGTTCTTATTTGAGCATGACAATATTAAAATATGGTCTTTGTAATAGATAAATTGAAATAATATAAATTTGTCGGCGAAATATAAATATTTTAAAATCTCTGTGTATATGTAGCCTGTGCAGGCCTCAGAATGTCTGATATCTACACCGCTTGAAAATATGCATTGTACTGCTGAAACATTTGTTTCTATTTTTATTCGTTTGAATTGCTACCATAATCCTTACAACGCTGGAACTTTTTTATAAAAACCAATTAGAAATCATCATAAATATCTTAGTCGTCACTTTCCGCTTCATTTGAATACCTATGTTATGGGTCTACAGCCATCATAAATATTTTTCAGTGCGAGAATCTACTTTAGACGTCATAAATAGACGTCAGAGCATCTAAACTCGGTCCCTGCGCAGGTTCGTACTGGTGCTTGTAAACTTTAAGAGTGCTTGATTTTCAAAAATAAATTTTAGGGCCTTGAAAGTGCTCGAAAAGTTATTTCAGTAAGACATTTTTTCAATAGCAGTCGCAGATCCAGGGGGTGTGCTCGTCCACTATTTTTGCGATTTTTTTTAAAAGTCCCAGACATTGGTTGAAATGTGCTTGGAAACATGAGTGTATATATATGGGCTATTTTCAAAAGGTGAGTCGAAAATGGGGTATGTTTGTTCAAAAGACAAAAATGATATTTCTCTATGCAAACTTGGGAATATTTTAATACTTTTCAATTCTAAACAAAATAAAGAAGCTGGAAGAGTTTTTAAATCTAAATATAATCATTTAATTTAATTTTGTTTTTTGATGCATTATTTGATGCAAATAAATGGGACATTTCAAACCTTACCCAGAACAATTGTTTATCACAGGACACCAATTATTTTTTTCTAATCTATTTACGGACAAATCTGTAGAGGAAGAACTAATTTTTATATAAAAAACTTATATTAGCAGCTAAATTATAATAATTAGAGCCTTTTTTATGAAATATATTAAGCTATGGTGGTCGTAACATCTCGTGTCCTATTGACAGCTACTACTCAATCATGGCATAAGTTTTAATACCTTGCCACAATCGCTTGAAAAATAAACTAAAAAGACAAATAATATGATGCAGATGCAGAAATAATAGTTGAAAACAAATGAGAACCAAGTAACAGGGTTTAATTATTACTTTTACTGAACATAAAATGTTTGTGTCCTACATACATTTTCTTCTGATGTCATTTTCTTGAACAGTAGTCGCCATTTAGTGTTAAAATTGGTGTGTATACATCCATGTGTACACGTGTTGTATGTGCTTTACATAATTGTATACAAAACAATATGGAACAGAAAGAAAAAGGTATTTGTATAGGGGATGAAAATATGGTAAAATGTGCGACCGTTCGACCGCTCTCATATAGTGTTATTATTTCACAATGACTGTACATAATAGCAGAATCAATGTTGGATCTATATTTATATAGTTTTGTGAAAATTGGAGATTAAACCTACAAACCAGTGAAAAGTTATGATCACAAAACATTGTGAGCCACAAAAGTGGTCGTAACATAAGACACGATATGGTCGTAACATTGAAAATCTATACTAGAAAGTAAGGACACGAAACAATTTTGTGTCCACATGGTCGAACATTTGGTCGAACATGAGACACCAAAGGTCGCACACAGGACACCAAGAAAATCATTCACTGCGGTCGCACATGGCAGTATTGAGAGGACAACAAAAAACATTTGGTGTCCTATGTTAGACCGTTCTAAAAAACACATATTTTTCACATTTATCTTCCATTTTCTGCTTCCATATTTAATTGTATGACTAATTAGCAATAATTGAATCGTTCTGTTAAGTAAATAAGTTAAAATTTTGCTTTAAAAAAACGGGACCAAATGTCCCACTTGCTCGACGTACCTAATGAGAACCGCCCATATATATATAAATATATTATAATTTTTTTCTTTTTCAGATATTACAACCTTGTTCCCATCGCCGCTGAGGATTACAGTGGATATGATCAGGAGGCTCGTTATTATGCTGTAGCCGTCGCCAGAAAAACTGACTCTCATCTCACCATCTTCAACCTCAAAAGTAAGCACAGATAATTATAATCTGGAACAAAGTGATGCTTGCCTAGGCAGTCAGTCAGCCACAATTTCTAGCTTCATATGACAAAAAAATAAAAAAGAAGTGATCTCCCACATCTGGTTTACTAGGATCAACTGAGTATCTACCACAGATTGTTTGATCAATTTGCGTAATTTTTTTTATTAACTCTTTAACCAGCAAATTTTTCAATTGGATTTTTCACCCAATTGATGTTGTGTCTTGTGTCTCGCTGATGCAATCCACAACTTCAAGTGAGTGAAAATTATTCAGATTTCACAAAATGTAGGGTAAGTATTTTTAATTTTATGCTGATTTATGTCACTTTATATCGTCAACTTGTTTAAATACTGATATGCAATATGCTAATAAAAATGTAAAAAAGGAATATAATCGGTACTGGCGGTTAAAGGGTTAACTCAAGTTGGAAGCATATATATATATACGATCCTAGCACCAATTCAATTTAAATTTTCAGTGGATCGTTTGATCCCTGTTGCATTTTTTGTCTATGTATAATAATGTATTTTCCGTGTGTATTACAGATCGTCGATCATGTCACTCAGCAGTGATGTCAGCCGCTGGATGGATTGTACCAGTGGAGAAGCTGATAGAGACAGGACAGATTAACGTGCAAAACGGAGATGTCTACTTCTCTGTCGGTACGTATCACTAACTATAAATGAATACTGTCAATTATTAAATATAGACTTATTGTTTTTGCCGAGTCCGCCCACCGCCACTGCCACCACTTGTTTCTGCTCTCACCCAAAAACCCCTACTCGGATTATTTCAAAATATTTGCAGTATGCATACTGGACCTGGAGAATTTGCCTGGTAAATTTTTTTTTTGCGTTTTTTAGTTTCTTCAAAAAATCCAAGATGGCCGCCAAAATCCTATGGCACACGCTAGAGCTCAAACCGCTTTATCGATTTGTTTTATGTTTGGTTTAAAGGAAAGACCTTGCCCTGGCTGTGAACTGAAAAGCTTTTGGTGTGATTCTGATAATAAAAACTTTGATTTTTTCACGTTTTTGTATTTTAGCGGATATTTCTGTTTTGCTCATTTTGTCCATCATCAAAATTTGGTAATATAGCCATACACCCCTACTCGCATTATTTCAAAAAAATTGCAGTATGCATATTGGCCCTAGGAAATTTGCCCTGTAAAATTTTTTCAGCGTTTTCCAGCTTCTTCAACAAAATCCAAGATGGCCGCCCAAATCCTATGTCGCTCTCTAGAGCTTGAACCGCTTTATGGATTTGTTTCATGTTTAGTTTAAAGGAAAGACCCCACTCTGCACATGTTGTGATTAGTTTTTAGTGTGATTCTGATAATAAAAACTTTGATTTTTCCATGTTTCCGAATTTTAGCGGATATTTCAGTTTTGTTCATTTTGTCTATTATCAAAATTTGTTAATTTAGCTATACGTCCCTGCTCAGATTATTTCTAAATATTTGCAGTATGCAAATTGGCCCTAAGGAATTTGCCCGGTAATTTTTTAGGGTGTTTTTCAGCTTCTTCAGCAAAATCCAAGATGGCCGCCAAAATCCTATGTCGCTCTCTATAGCTTGAACCGCTTCCTGGATTTGTTTTATGTTTGGTTTAAAGGAAAGACCTCACCCTGCACATGTTCTGATTAGTTTTTGGTGTGATTCTGATAATAACAACTTTGATTTTTTTACATTTTAGAATTTAAGCAGATATTTCAGTTTTGTTCAATTTGGCTATGATCAAAATTTGATAATATAGCTATACCCCCCTGCTCGGATTATTTTTAAATATTTGTTGGCCCCAGGGAATTTGCCCTGTAATTTTTTTTGGGTTTTTCAGCTTTTTCAACAAAATCCAAGATGGCCGCCAAAATCCTATGTCACTCTGTAGAGCTTGAACTGCTTTATGGAGTTGTTTTATGTTTTGTTCAGAGGAATAACCCTACCCTGGATATGTGCTGATTAGTTTTTTGAGTGATTATGATAATAAAAACTTATTTTTTTTACTTTTTAGTTTTTTAGCTGATGTTTCAGTTCTGCTCATTTTGGCTATTATCAAAATTTGGTAATATGGTTATACAGCTCAAATTTTATCTTTTGTGTATGCTCAGTGGCTCTGAGCAAAAGTCAGGAGAACTGTTTTTTTTTTTCATTTTATCAACAAAATTCAAGATGGCTGACGAATCACATGTTACTCTGAAGAGCTTGAACTGCTTCACCGATTTGTTACAAGAAAGCAACTTACCCTGGCCATATGTTGATTAGATTTTGGTGTGATTCTCACATCACATTTTCACGTGGTTTACATAAAAATTTGGTGACAGTACTGTATTTCTCTATAATAAATGTACTATGTGGGGCGGGTGGAGACGCAAGCTTTGCCCCTCAGGCAAATCTAGTACTAATACTGTAAATGTAATATGCAATTGTGTTAACTTACACTTCAGTTTTTCAGTAAGTCTTGCGTCCCCGGCATCCTACACGAGGCTTATGTGATTATTTTGTTTGCAGGTCAGTTTTTCAGTAAGTCTTGCGTTCCTGGCGTTCTACACGAGGCTTATAACACCCAGGACTCTAACCCTGTGAATCTGTGTGAGGCGTGTGCCTCAGGTGGTCACGAGAGATGTGTGCGGAATAACAACGAGCTCTACTACGGTAACAGTGGAGCATTCAGATGCCTAACAGAATGTAAGTAACCCGGACAACGAATGATTTATATCAAATGACATATTAACTCTTACAGCGCTGAAATATTTTTGTATGAACCATGAAGACCAAAGGTGTTTTTTCCCATTCGAAATCATCATAAATGTCTTAGTTAGCTCTTTCTGCTTCATTTGAATACCTATGCTATGGGTTTAGGGTCGTTATAAATGTTTAATTCTTTCAGTGCAGAGACTTTCTTTACAGGTCAGTTTCTGACATCAAAAGACAGTCCCTGCACTGAAGGGGTTAATTATCTCTGTCCGGGTCATTTGAATACCTATGTTGTTGATCTACTATCATTAATGTAATATTTTATTCTTTTAGTGCGAGGATCTATTTTGACACCATATTCACCAGTCATACATCAATTTCCCCACTGAAATGTCTAAGCACCACCCTACATAAGTAGGAAATAATTAATTAGTTATTTTACACTGGTCAAAATAAGACCCAAAAATGTTACCTGTAGTTATTTTTTACTGTTATGGGGTTGAAAATTCACCTCACTTATTTTACCAGTATATATTATATTAGTAGTCATCATATCTGATAAGGCCTACTTCTTTTTTAAAAAAATTATCAAGACTGTTTTCTAGTTATGTTGAGTAACCATTATTGGCATAATATAAAAAAAATTAACATTATAAATATAATACAATTTATGGTATACAGTTGTTCTCAATCTAAATTTGTCATTCTTGTTGACATTATTTTGGCCTGCCTTGCAAATTGCTCCCTTCGTAATACGTAGTATGTACGTATATGTCGAATGAATAAGGTGTTCGCCAAAAGGCTAACACCTTATTCATTGGACTAGTACTGTATTTCCCCATATCGCACTAAAATGAACCTTGTTTGCATGTCTTCATCCTTTCAGCGCAGGGACTGTCTTTGTGTGTCAGAATCTGCCATCTGTAGATGTCGGATGCTGATTCCCACACTCAAAAAATTAAACATTTATATTGGCCGTAAACCCATAACATAGGTATTCACAGTTTATTTTTATTCAACAGTTGGAGGAGAAGTGGCATTTGTGAAGCACACTACGGTACGTGAGAATACAGATGGCAGGAACCCATCAGAATGGGCCAGAAATAGGCGCGCTGACGACTACGAGCTGCTATGTAACGACGGCACCAGATCTATAATAGACGACTGGGAGAACTGTCACACTGCTAAACTACCCTCCAATGCCGTCGTCACAGCCAGTAAGTAAAAGTTACTCATTTGTGGTTTGTTGATTGAATTGATTGTAGCCATGATTGATAGATAAATTGATGACTAACTGACTGAATGACTGACTAACATGTGATGAATTGAGTGTTTGTTTGATTGATTGATTGATTGACTGACTGACAGGTGATTGATTATTAGATTGATTGATGCGGGTATCATATATTAAAACATTTTCAAGGAATATAATTATATCTGAATAATTTGTAAGCAATATACTCTTAGGATTTGTCCAGATTTACCAGAAATGCTGATGTGTTATGTCCCATAATAGTCATTAATGTTAGGTAGATCTCTCATTTCTTCTGTAAGATAAATTTCAAGCTAAAGTGAGCATCAGGGTTTTTAGTAAGATTAGCCCCAGATTGTGATGAATACAAGCCGTGGCTACACCAGTCCTACAGATAAACATTTATTGTCAATATATTATTATCCAACGTTTGAAGACACAGAAAAAAGTTGAGCTGGGCCTGTAGCAATTCAATTTATTTTTTTTCCAGGTTTTAAGCCTCAGGTGATGAGGAATATTTACTGGACGTTACTCAACTACGCTCAGCAGTTCTTCGGCAGTGACAGGTAGGCAGTCTTGATGATGGAACATATTTTTTTTCAAATACGTTATCAGACAATATGAAACAATTTATTTTGTCTCAACTACTGTATTGTTTCGTGAATTAGTTGTTTGTGTGTTGTTTATTATGACTGTGTCTGTTTTCAGTAACCCTGACTTCCAGATGTTCACCTCCATGTTAGATCACAAGGACCTGTTGTTCCAGGACTCCACGGTGCGCCTCATGGTGGTGCCGGAGAGCAAGCAGTCGTACCAGGAGTACCTCGGGGAATCATTCCTGCGAGCGATGGAGAGAATGGAATCTATAGACACTATAACGAGTACAGCACCATCCAGTAAACGAGCCACAGTGATGACCATCATGTTCTGGAGTGTGATAGGTGTCACGCTCATACTATAATCAACTCTCATTGTCAGAAATTGATTTTCAATGTGATCACATCATTCACATGTGCCTGTCAGTCAATCGGGTAATATTCGCAAGGTTTAAATTTTCACGGGGAAGGCAAATTTGCGAAATAAAGAATCCCTAAAATATACATGTATCTATTAGAAATCATGATCGAGAAGTCGACTATTAAAGGCCCAATGATTAACTAGACCCTCACCAACTGTGCGTGAACTTGAATTAAAAAAACGTACCGGTAGTAGCATACCCAGTTAATAGAAAACATTTGTATAACATTTCTACAATGTTGGTCCAACGTTGAAGACGTTGAGCTGGCATTGTACAATTATAATGCCGATGTTTCGTGTTTGCTGGGTAAATGCATACTATGTATTATTCGTGTATGTCTATTGATCCTAATTGTAATGTACGACTAGTGAAGCATTTGAATTTTCGTGAAAGTTTAATGCGAATTGATTGATTCATGGCTATCAGTTGACTTCATGCTGACTTAATGATTCTTTAAAATTTCTAATCATGCTAATTTTGATCAAACATTGAATCAGCTTTGGGGCTATGGCCCAGGTTAGTTAGGAAGGGTTAGCACTGGTTACTGTGTGCATTATACTGTTCAGAGATCTGTTTCTAATTGAGGCAGAGATCGATAAATGGACTTTTCATTTCTGAAATTTGTGCATTTATTGCTTCTCGAAAAAGTCCCAGAAAGCACAAATTCGTTAAATTTTAACACTTGAATATCACCCGATCTACAGTAGGCCATATTTAATGTGATCATATATGTGCCTGTTATTGATGGTCTGTTAGAGATACTTGCAACTCAAATCCACCTTGGCTGTTAAACATGCAAAATATTTGACCAGTGTTGAAGACGTCAATGTTAGCCCATCATCGGCTCAATGTCGGGTATGTTTGCATATTTGATCATGATCACTTGTGCCTCGATCTTCACAGCTGTCAATGCACAGTAAACAGATCAAATTCCTATGCACGCATGCCTTTTTATTCAGGTACAATTATAAATGAAGTTATGTTTGTAATCATTTTTTAATTGTCTGAGAATGTCTATGGTGTTAGAATACTGAATGGCAGTCACTTGTGACAGATACTCTGGAGAATAATGAATAAGTGTATTATATAAATATCACATCTTCCTTGTAAATATGTCCCAGACGACACGTTGGCCTGATGTTTTTTTATTGTTGGACCACAGTCTACGACGGTTGCCCAACATTAAAACAACATTGGGGTATGTGATCACGTAATGTGATGATTCAGCTGAATCTTTGGGGAGCAAAGGGTGTTATATCCACCACTACATGATCAGACACTTTGATCCCCAGGTTGAGATCTCTTTAAATTCACATTCCACAGTGACATTCCTTGCATAGACAGAATGGATTCCATAATCAAGGCTCAAAAAGGTTCTTTTGCCTACTGAAGTTCTAACTGGAGCAAAGTGCCTGTACCTTTTGTGATGGCTGAAGCAAGTTTTGTGTTGTTACATTCCAAATTATTGTCATGATTCATATTGTAGATATATATTTTTATATTACTCTTTCCACTGAATGTGGTCTTCCAATTATGACTGTATATTTGATATTCTTGCCACCAAAGGGTTATATTTGTCACAAAGTGGCATCATTTTATAACTCTTTGCTTGCAAGAAAGCTTATTCTGACAAAATATATTATTGCTCTTGACAACAAAGTACAATATTCCTATGTAAATAACTCATACAATAATTTGTATATAGCACCTTAAAAATCATTTGTAATAATCAAAGCCATTATTAATGTGCTTCTAAAGTCTAAGATTAGGCCACACTTTTTTAAAAACGTGGTTTACGGCTGTGGCGTCCCTAATTTGTGCAATATTAGAAAAAATTAAGGAGTTTTTTATTCATCCCAGTTTAATTATTTGGAAAATAGGGCTTACCCCAAACAAACTTGGTAATGAAATGTGTGTCTAAACATCAAGATTTGCAAATATTTGTGCTCAAATTAGACAAATATCAGTAATTTTCACCCACTTGGAGTTCGTGCTAGCAAAAAACAACTTCAAGTAGGTGAAATTTAAATAAATTAACTATGGACATGTTCAGATGCTGTACTTTGATGTGACTGGCATTATTGTCACATTTTATAAAAAAATGAAAAGTGGATGGTAGATGAATACATTACGTCCAGCTGTAAAATATATATATATTATGCTTATACCTGAAATCATTTTTACATCAGATTTTACATGTAAATAAAATTTATTACTAAAACAAAGTTTGTTATGTCTTGGTTAGTGGTATTTACTTCAGTCCTTCATACACACACGGCTACATGCTCTGCAATTTCAGGATTTTTCTCTTCATTTTATCTTCGGCACGATAAAGCTGGCATCGTCTCAGATGTCTGGCCCGCCGCCTGTCTGTCCGCATTTCGTTTTCGGCGCAGATCTCGGAAACCAGTGAATGGAGTTATTTCATTTTGCACACACACATTTCTCAGGGGGGTGTAGATATGCCTTTTGGGATTTTTGAAATTTCCCCTACATAATTGGCTGACAATCAGCCATAATTTGCTTTAATATGCCTGATTTCTGGCCACATTTCGTTTACGGAGCAGGGGTTCGTTTCACTGAAAAAATTGTATCTCAACTTTGACCTAGTTTAGGTCATTTATCATTAAAAAGTTAAGATTATCTTTTTAATGGTAAACACTGGTAAATGATGCAATGTAAGTTAGGATGCAATTTTCTCAGTAGGTTACAGAGATCTTGGAAAAGTATGGGTGCATTTATTTAATAATGCACACACACATCTTTTAGGGTGCGTAGATGTGCCTTTTGGGGTTCACAAAATTTGACCTATTTAATTGGCCGACCATTGTCCATAATTAACTTTAATATGCCTGATATCTGACGAACCGTGCCAGATTACTATAAAGCATAATGTGCGGTTTCAGATAAGGATAGTCCCTGAAAAATTTCAACTCTTATCAAATTTAAAAATGGCCGACTATCTGCTATTATTATATTTATTATGCCGGATATCTGCCAAACCATACCAGATAGCTATACCATTACTACCGGTATAAAACAAAATGTGTGGTTTCAGGTAGGGATACGTGCTGAAAAATTTCAACTTCATCAAATTCAAAATGGCAGACTATGGGCCATAATTAACTTTCAAATGCCTGATATCTGACAAACCGTGCCAGAAAACGAGACAGCCTACTATAAAACAAAATGTGTGGTTTCAGGTAGGGATATGCCATGAAAACATGCAAATTGATCAAATTCAAAATGGCCGACTACCCGTCATTATTAACATCAATATGCTGCCTGATATCTGATAAACTGAGCCAGATAACTAGATTACTGTAAAACAAGATCCATGGTATGTTTCCCATCAAGCACGAGACGTCTACCTGACGTTGAACCGACGTCGTAGACGGCGGGACAACATTGAGTCAACGTCCCATATTTGCTGGGTACAAATGTAAAAAAAATTGTCTAATTTTTTTCTTCCTTTTGTAAAAAGGGAGACGGTGAATCAACATATCAACTCCATATCCCCTACTGTCAGGTCCAATGTAAGCCCTATATAATTTTGATCACCGCAGAGCAAACGTTGTTGAACGACTAACGCTGGGGTATGTCGACCTTGGTAGGCATATCACTAATGCTGAGTGTGATATTAGGAAATATACTATGAGTAACAGATTGATAAAATAGTATCAATTAGCTACCTTGGTAGTCTATGATTAGTGCAAGGGTTGATCTACTAAAAAAATGGCTTCATTAGAAATTTTATGATAAAGCTTGTACCTGTTGTCCAAAAAGGATAGCATTTGTTGATTCTAAAACGTTTTGGTTTTAATTTGCACACACCAAGGTTGCCAACCCCGAAATCACTTAATATTAGAATTCGGGTAATCTGCTAGTGGACGCAATTTAAAAGAATTGTGCACACGTTTTTACCCCTCGTGCGCCGCCGCACGCACAATTCACTGGCTTTTGGTCAAGTTCAAAGATTAATTTTTTTTTTTCAATTATTGTTAGCTCGATAACTTAGAAAATAATTATTGGACCTCTTCAGTTTTGACCTGAACAGATTTTCAGCTTTCCACCGATAATAAAAATGGCCGCCAACTGATGACTACATTTTTAATTTTACTTTTTTTTTCATAATTCCTTTTTAACCAGGTAAATAAAGGTTTTTCGGTGTCTGTGAGTCTATTAACTGTCCGTTTTCAAGTGCGATCCAAAGGTTCCGGGTCAACTCGGACCCTAACCAACTCGGACCCTACTACAAACAGTGTCCGAGTTGGTTCACGGCAGTGTCCGACTTGGTAATGGTAGAATAGTGTCCGAAGTGGCATAGGGTCCGACACGTCTAAAACCAACTCGGACCCTACAAAGAATAAATAATAAATGTCCGAGTTGGTTATATAATGATGGGGTCCGAGTTGGTATAGGGTCCGAGTTGGTCTGGCCTAGTGTCCGAGTTGGTAGTGTCCGAGTTGGTCTAGTGTCCGAGTTGGTATAGGGTCCGAGTTGGTATAGGGTCCGAGTCGTCCGGTTACCGATCCAAACAGAGGCCATAGCAGCCATCTTGATTTTATGAGGGTGCACATGGATACTGGAAATTCTGTATTATTCCCAGTTTATTTTTTACCCATTTTTCGGCTTCGCTATTTGCTTTTAATAAGGGAATAATGATATAAATATAGATAAAAATAGATATAAATTTTTAGGTTCGTTTTTTACACTATCTATAAGCTGAAATCCCCGATGTTAGAACCCTAAGAACGGGCAATCCGCCGTTCGTTTGATTCGTTTTTAACCCATGTGCACCTTCTTTTATCATTGGTCTTCGATTATTGGCATAGCAAATATTGGAAGCAGTTGTGTCAGATTTGTGGCCACTTTGAGTCACAGCATCAGCCGAGGGATGTTTTGCTTGCACATTATTTTTAAAATTTAATATTGTATTAGCTATACTGAGCAAGTTTTCAAAATATGTCACAAGCAACATGGGAATAACTTATAATGACATATAGGTAAAATTCAAAATGGCCGCAAAAATGGCAATCAAATGACAAGTTTTGCTGCAACAAAAGTAGTATAGAGTAGTGTGAGCAAGGACAGTTTGTCAAAATAAGTGGAAAAAATTCGAGACCATATTTTTAAATGATGACTGGGTGCCCCCCCCCCCCATAATCCAAGATTGTCACCATTACATTATAGGATGTAACATAATTTAAAATCCAAAATGGCCGCCATCATCCAAAATGAATGCCATTAGATAATTGATTGTGACATAATACAAGATGGGCAACATATAATCCAAAATGGATGACATTACGAAATTCATTATGACATAATCCAAGATGGCCACCATTTTCCAAAATGGTCGCCATAATCGAAAACCTGAGAATCCTGTGCAAATGTTATGGAACAGCCATCATTTGCGAACTTGACCAATCTGTAGGGAGGCTAGACCCACGCGTAAACTTTATTATAAATCAACTAAATGTTAACGAGTGTAGCAGCTTACAGGACACACAGAAAAAGAATAATTCTAGGTTGTCTCCCTTCTTACAAAAGGCGGGCACAATGCTGAATCAATGTTGGGCCAGCGTCTGAATTGAAGCAGCATTGGGCACAATTAAAAATCAAGTAGAAGTAAATAAGAGGAACACTTGATTTATGGAGGTATATTTATTTAGGGTGAATGGATATATTTACAGTCACTGGCTATACATGTCACATTATATACACGTGAGCCAACCCTTGTCCGGCTAAACACATTGTTCCCATTTGAAGGAGCAGTGTACAGACAGCGGGACACATCTGTACCCCGAACGCACCACGCTGATTACAGAAATAGAGGAACTGGGGTACAACTAAAACCAGAAACATACATGGAGTGGTCCATAGGATTAGCTTTGGCACTTCTAGTGCTATAGCAGTGTTTAGTTTTTTTCATTAGGCTAAATACTGATATTGAGAAGAAAATGAGTGTTTAAACATCAAAATTTGCAAATGTTTGGTCACAAATTAAACAAATGAGTAATTTTGACCCAAGCTGTGGGTCGCGGTAGGGAGACACAACTGCAAGTGGGTGAAAATAAAAAATTGTTTGTTTAAGAGTGTTAAGGTAGGCTACTAGCAGGACAAGGGTTAGGCTAATTGTCACATGGTTATCACACATTATGACGTCATATCTGACACAAAATAGACAGATATCAGGAGAAGTTGACATAATCTCATGTCTGATTACACAGCAAACACAGAACATTTGTATAATGTTGGATCAACGTCGAACATGTTGGGCCGCCGTTGTACAAATGTTATACAAATGTTTTGTGTTTGCTGATTAGAGGGTATACTATATACAATGTTCAGTTATATATAATGATGACAATAGAAAACAAAAGAATTCAACACCTTTGTGTTCATTTTCACAGTGAACAGTGGCAAGAATATTTTAAATTACGAAGGGACAAGATTATATTACACTCAACAAATGGTCACATTGATTTTTTTATGAAATATTGGCCACACTAAGCACTGAAATTCTCAAATGATATTTTGTGTTCAACATAATATTCAAATGGTCTCTATAATTATATTTATTAAGGAAACATACAGCTACCGGTAAATAGCCACATTATGTCACCTGGTTAAAATTTGGAGAATATCAAAATAAAACTGTCAGTAATAATCTCAATTATGATAAATAAATTATGACAGTTAAAGCATTTTTCACTTGTTTAAAACCTGAAATTAAGTGTGAGAGTCAAATAATAAAACTGTAGAGGACTTCTATGGATCTCATTTTAGATATTACTACTTTTAGATATGTTATAAAATTGGGTAATTTGAAGATATAAAAAATCTTGTTTGAAACCTTTATATATATGTACCACTTTGATGAACAAGTAATGACCCTTAAAGCACTGAAATGTTTATGTTAACCAAGAGACCAAAGGGTTTTTTAATTTGAAATCGTCATAAATGTCTTAGTTAGCTCTTTCGGTTTTATTTGAATACCTATGTTATCTTCTACAACCATTATAAATATCTTACTCTTTTAGTGCGGGGATCGAATTTAGACGTCATAATTTGACGTCTATATAAATAAGATAGTAGTAAGACTGTACTAACTTTGGAACATTCTGACGTCTGTCCTCGCACGAATAGGGTTAAACAGTGTGAATGGCAAATACAATTGATAAAACTTTCCAAAAGATCAGTTTTCGATATATGCATGATATAATTCATATCTAAGTGAAGACAACATAATGAAACATAATGAAGCACAAAGATAATACAAGCGATCAATATTATAATTGATTATATAATTTATAGCATAGTTGGAATAAATAATATGACATATTAGTCATTTTGGATTAAAAAGGAGTATCTGCAACCTTTATGTTTTTGCCGATGTGCCGTCAGTTATTGAATGTAATTTCACATATTCTAAGGGCTGTTCCATTCTCTATCTGAGGCTATTCCGCTGTTGGAATAGCCTCAGATAGAGTCAGCCAATTACAATGTATATAACGTATCTGCTCCACCTATCATAGGACACGACTCTCCAGTGGTAGGTGGTCATCTTGCTCAAAACACAGCAGAGACAAGACATGTACTGTATTTATTCCAATAAACGCCCATATTCCAATAAACGTCCACCCCCCTTATTTGAAAGTAAAACCCACGATCATGTACACTATATGATCATTAAAAATAAATACTGGTACTCTAACAAGCGCCCAACCCCCTGTAATCTCAGTGGGTTTCTAATTAATGCCCCAGGCGTTTATTAGAATAAATACGGTATATGCTTTCACTTAATTCATAATAGACACTTCACTCATAATCGCTATACAGATATGTCTTAGATGTCACAGAATCATTGGAAAAAACGAATCCACTTTCTGGGAGTCTAAAAATGCTATATTTTTCATTTATTTAAAGCTTCTGGGCCACAAAAACATGCACCTTGACTGCTCATCAAGTTTATCTCTGGTTGTTTAATCAGAACAAAAACAGGAAAAAAACCACTGAGAAATGATAAGCAAACAAAGGATTCTGTTAACCCTTAAAGCCCTATTCTGTGAAAGCGACACAATCAGGCTAAAATCATTAAAAAATCGGTAGCGATAGCAATTCGCAGCTTGTAGTGGATGAAGATGACAATGGTAAATTCAGACTTGAAAGGAATTAAAAAAAAATATATATAAGGTCATCGAATTTACAAGATAGGTATATATTTTGATTCTAATTGTACATAATATGTCAGTATTTTTAAACCCTTGCAGTTGTGAGTCGCAGTAGAAAGATACAATTTCAGGTGGGTGAAAATTTAAATTCTAATATTTAAAAGCTTTAAGGGTTAAATATAAATCACCTATGAATGTGTAGTGTCTATTCATATATATCGCATCGCAATTAAAATTATTCATTTGCTGCTTTAAGTTAGATTCCATGATATACATGTATAACACAATGCATGGTAACTAATTGAGTGTGGTGTATTTTGATTACCATCTATATACAGTGTTGTGAAATGTAGGCTAAATAAGTCAGGGGTTTCTTTATATAATTTTCAATAAAACTGGTGTCAGTTTGAGTTAGCATAGTGTTGTACACAACAAAAAAAATCAAATTTTTTAATCACTTTAAAATCAGATATTTCAAGTGCTATTGACCATCTGACTTCACACAAATACATGAAGGATTAATAACATGAAAAAAAGATTGCATAATCAAGAAAACTATCAAGTTATTTTTAAGATATTTTCTGTGAGCCAGCATTTAAAACGAATCACTAAATTACAAACTTGGGGGATATCAATTAAATATTTGGCACATAAATTTGCGAAGGCATGCATCAAAGAAAACATCTTGTTTCTATTCTGTATCTATTCCCAACAGATAAATCAAACACAGACCCTCTGAATCTGTCTGTCCAGCTGACGTCATGACAGATAGCAGTGGACAATAGAGGTGATATCTTATAGCAAATCATTGTGAATGGTTTCTAATACTAAATTATCTGCTACGTCCGTGACATACAAACTTCTAATTATTTAGATACTCCAAAAAAAAATTGTTTAAATCCACCAGAAGATGGAATTTTTCTTTAGGAAATTCCATCTTCAAACGGAGGAAAAATAACATGTCTACAGGAAAAATTTAACAGAGATTGAAGTCTTAGTTTTTGAACAAGATATTGAGTAGGTGTATGTTATACAGTAGTTAACCAGCAAACACGAGACGTTCACTCAATGTCATTCAAGGTTAAGTTGTGTATTACGATGAGGCGATGGTAATAATAGTGAGAGAAAATTACTTAGATTTGTTACATCGGTGTGCTAAGGTTAGTAAACTTATATCTTGTTGATCAAACACACACTTTAGCTTAGAAAGTGATTTGCAAAAAAATATATTCGTGATTGGCACTCAACGGGATGAACAACATCGAGTGGAAGTATTATGTTTGCTGGGCTTCGTATACAGTGTTGTGTCTTAAAGCATGGCCTCGGGATATCTCAGTGCACAGCCTGGGATATCTCAGTGCACAGCCTCGGGAGAATCAGCTGCCGGTGAAGCGTCTCTAACGGGGGATTGTGGATTTGGTGGACTTTCCTCGTAGTCGTGAATTCTTCGTTGTGCCTGTCGCATGTACTGCTGCTGCTTGAAGTAAATACGGAGAACTCCTTTGATGGCAATAAACGCAATGCCTCCCTGTCAACAAAACAGAATAAACAGAAATGTACATATTATACGATGGGTTAAAACAATAGTGTGCTAAGTGACATTTTTGGCCTTTAGAATAATAACCAGCTAAGTCATCTATAATATGTATAAAGTTTGAATTTATTCCAAATTCAGATTAAAACAACAAATCAAGTCGACTTAGCACATTGTTATTCTCGTGAAAAGGAGCACATATCAGCATAATATCTGTCCAACACAGGACCAATTCGACTTGACATATTGTTATTCTGGTGTTATGTGCTTATAGGCTCTGTTCTGGGACAAAAACGGTGCAAGTGCACTTAGCGCATTGTTATTCTCAGACTTGTAAGACAACACAAGAGAAATGCCTGGACTTAGTTCATTGTTGATCTAGGAACAATCTCTGCATATTCTGTGTTCCTGGAGAAACAATGAGCTAAGTCAACTTGGTGTCTTGTTGATCCCAATTTTGCTTCTGTGAATCGTTTTTGGAAGGTAAAAAAATACTCTGATAACTTCACTTGATCTACTGTCAAATTCCAATCGCTGTGTGTTTCATCATTATAAGTCCAAGTCTACATGCTGATAAGTGGATTTAGCAGACTGTAGTTCTAAGCAAAAAAACACAATTTCGCTGTCAAGTCGACCCACTAATGTTTTAGACCATCAAATTTTTAATACAAAATTAGAGGCAATGTGCCCTAATGAACAAAACATATTTACAACAAAGCACACTTGTATAAATCATTCTATGTAGACCTGTACACAGGTTTATAGTGTTGAAGGGGTTAGCCCTTGTACTGTAGCAGATTTACATTTGTCATCAACATAAATATTGGCTGCTAGAAATGCCCGCTTCAAAGGAATGAAGAATAGAAACAATTCAGCAAATAATAACCAGAATTGAAAGTGGAAATATAATAGATAAAAGACGGTAGTAGATGATATGAGGTAAAAAAAGGAACTATTCCAAAGAAAAATAGCTTACCACTGTCCTAGGTGAGTGAGATACTGTCTTTAGGGTGAGTAGCAATAAGCCATACACTTAGATAAATAGCTTATATAATTATTAGTGGGCCGGTAACAATAAGCCGTACATTAGATGAATGGTTCATACTAAACTTCTTCAAAGAGACATATGGTTTATCCAGATACATGTACTAGTATATTTACCAGTACTTACTAATAAAGTGCGCTGGAAATTAGAAGAAACAGTTCCAAACATGAGCTTGCCGACGACGGTGGCGATTGTGGGTGTGATGAGAGCTCCGCAGAGAACCCGAGTAGCAGAGATGGGATCAGAGAGTGGTGCTGTGTCTGCCGGTATACGGGAATACTCTGCATCCTCTGTAACAAAAACAGGGAATATTACAGCGATGGGGGAGAGAGAGGCGCTGTGTCCACCGAAATACACAGGTAGCCTACAAACAAAACCATGGAAAATTGTTTGAAAATTACTGATTGGTGATTTCCTCCTTCAAACTTTGACACACATTTAATTCTTATCATTGATAATATATATTTAGGTTTTCATTTTTTATTAGCACATAAAGTACCACCTTTTAAACGTGTTAAAGATAAAATGTGACATTAATCAGCAAGATTTGAAAACAGTTCACCTCCATTTTGTCAAATCTGAATAATTTTTCTTCACTTGAAGTTGTGGATTGCGTCAGCGAGACACAACTTCAAGTGGGTAAAAATTCAGATTGAATAATTTGGCGGTCAAAGGGTTAAAGCGCTGAAATACTTCTTTATAAACCATAAAGACCAAAGGAATTTTTTCAATTTGAAATTATCATTAAATGTCTTAGTTAGCTCTTACTGATTGATTTGAATACCTATGTTATGGATTCACAGCCACTATATCAAGTAACTGTTCAGTGATATTTTATTCGTTTTGAAATTAGATTTAAAACTTGATATAGTTCCAGCAGTACAAGGCTTGAGTAAATTGAAATTTTCAACAAAAATAAATGCAAATGTTATTTACTCGAATAGCAGCTTGCTTAGACTGTGTACTCACCGTTAGGGAAGAGGTAACTGAGGAGAGGTAGCTTAGACGAGTGTTTACGCCAGAGTCGCAGCACATAGTCCTCCCAGCGTACCATCTTACCCAGAATTAACATCACCGGGATGGTCGGTAACCCAATCAGCAGAAACAGCGGGTCAGCTTTCTCCATTACATTCAACCCCTCCTTATGTCCAAGAACCTGCACAGAAAAAACACCCTCATTACACGATCAACAGAAACAAAGTGGTGGCTTAATTTGTCATAAATTTTTTTTCCAATTATTTAAAGCTGGAATTGCTAATGCAATTAACAGCTTTACAGCTTTAAATGACAAAAGATACATCATTGATGTTTAGAAATAAACTACTCGCAAATATAATTATTTAATTGAACGAGCATTCAATAAAATTCTAAAGTATTTAATTTTTAAACTGTCTGAAAACATATACATATCAGGAGAAGGGCTGAACTTGTTAAATATAATAGTACAATATTCAACCATTCCACCCTTAAAATGCTGAAAACTCTTGCTTCATTTGAATACATATGTCATGGGGGTACAGAATACATATGTCATGGGTGTACAGAATACATATGTCATGGGTGTACAGAATACATATGTCATGGCTGTACAGCCATTATAATGTTTAACTCCTAAATGAAAACCAATTAGGCCAAAGGGTTATTTTCAATTTGAAATCAGCATAAATGTCTTAGTTAGCTCTTTCAGACTCATTTGAATACCTATGTTATGGCACTACGAACTTTAGAAATATTTTTACTCTTACAGCGCGGGGATATACTTTAGTTGTCAGAACCTGACGTCTACAGACGGCAGATTCTGACAACTAAAGTCTACCCCTGCACTGTAAGGGTTAAATTCTTTTAGTGCAGGGATCAAAGGGTTATTTTTAATTCCCGCTTCATTTGAATACATATGTCATGGATGTACAGCCATTATAATGTTTAAATTTTCTAGCATGTTTAGTGCAGGGATCGACTCTGAATGTCAGAATCTGATGTCCATAGACGTCAAATTCTGACATCTAAAGCTGCTCCCCGCACTGTAACGGTTGCGCACTAATCACGATTACAGACATCTTTATAACACTATTATTAGCAGATTGAATCCATGTTATTGGGAATTAAATGAGTTTTTAAACATCAAGATTTGCTAATGCTTGGTCTGAGTGGGTTTCCTTCCCAAGATACGTCATATTACGAATAATAATTGTAGCTGAAGGGTACGGGGTGTTTAAACATCAAGATTTGAAAATGTTTGGTCCTTAATTAAACAAATAACTAAGTAATTTTAACCGCCTTCAACCCTTTAACCGCCAAATTATTTAATTGGAATTTTCAGCCACTTAAAGATGTGTCTCGCAGACGCGATCCACAACTTCAAGTGAGTGAAAATTATTCAGATTTCACAAAATGTAAGTCAACTTTTTTCAAATATTATTGCTAATTCATGTCACATTTATCTTTAACATGTTTCAAAGGTAGTACTTAATGTAGTAGTAAAAATGAAAAAACCCCGAATATATTCGGTACCCGCGGTTAAAGGGTTAATGCAACCACAACTTCAGGAGGCTGGAAATTTTAATGTAGCACTTTATGGGTTAACCGTGAAAGTGCTGAATTATTTTTGTATACACCATGGAGACCAAAGGGTTTTTCCTATCATCATAAATGTCTTAGTTAGCTCTTTCTGATTTATTTGAATACCTATGTTATGGGTCTACGACCATTATAAATATGTTTACTATTGCAGTGTGGGGATCTACTTTAGTCATCAGAATCTGAAGTCTACAGACCTAAAGTCTAACCCCGCACTGTAAGGGTAATGAGATAAAAAAAATCACTCTGTAAAATAAAGGGTGCTAGAGTACCCTGAATACTGGATACACCTCAGACTTTGCTTTGTTGTCATACCTGCATGACCGTGACAGCCCCATACGTGACAGCCGTCCAATAAACAGAACCGATGAAGATGCCACCTGCTACAAACGGGCAAACTTTGTAGATTATCCTGTCGGACAGGTCCATGATGTATAGCAGAGGCCCTGCAACATGCATAATAAAATCATCAAGAGGGAGATTATACAGGCCCTCTAATTATGTATAACAAAACATCAAGATGTAAATTATACAGGCCCTGTAACATGCATAATAAGATCATCAAGAGGTGAATTAGACTGGCTGTCAGGCCTGTGACATATATATTGGCCCTCATGTTTCATTCCTTTGCAACGAAATTGCTGACACATTTTCAGGTCTCAAATGACAAAAAATATTTAGCAACAGAGTTTGTCGCTAATATCATTTCCACTATAGCGCCCAACCAGAATTTCAATTATTATTTCCGTTGAAGTTATATTCCACATTACACACTCACCTAGTCTAGGGTAGACTATTATGTACGGGGTGTTACACTGAGGGCACAGTACTTTAGTAGTACTGTTTCCTCTCTGTTTCTCGTCTATCCAGCGCTGGAGACATTTCTGGTGAACCCACTTAGTCGTACCTCGACACCGACACGGCTTTACCCAGGGTGCATCCCTGTCATCTTCATCACATGCAAAGCAAACCCAGCATGAACGCCTGAAAAACAGCAGACACAATCTGAACATTGGAAAAATGAAAACCCAAAATTGACTCTCGAGAAAACCCGCCATTAACTCAAAACTAAGAGGCCATGATGTGGACTACAAGTGCATAATTAATATCAAATTAGAGTATTTTATTTGATAAAATAGTTTTAAAATGGCAAACTTTTGCTGTTGTTTTTTGCGGGGTACTGAAAAATTTTGCAGACAACCTAGATCTGTCAGGAGGTTGTTAACCCTTTGAGCTCTGAGCTAATAAATAAAATTGTCAGTTACTTGAAGTTGTGTTTCTATAATATCTACAGCTTCGAGTGACTAAAAATTATCTGAATTTGCTCAATTTCAGTTGAAATATATATGATTATCGCAGATCTGAGACATCAAGTTTTAAAAAGCTCATTATATAAGGCCAACAAAACATAAGAAAACAATATAGTAGACACCAGTGCTCTAACATGTCTAAGGGTCAAAATTAGCCTTTCTGTTTGTGCTCCAGATAAAATCATTGGAAGAATATATTTTATTTTTATTTTGCTAGATTTGTATATATTTTAATTACCCTTATCCTGCTGATCACGACTACTGTCGTTTTTAACCTGTTCTATTAGTTAACCAAATCACTGTTATTGAGAATGAAATGAGTTTCTAAACATCAAGGTTATGAGTAATTTTTAGTGAATCCCAGAGAAGCCCACCTCTCATCCTCCGATGAAAGTCGCACTCTTCCTGGCTTCTCGTCATTCATGTTCTTATTTCTGAAACAAAATAATCATACATTATCTAATATCGGAATCCAGATGAAAGCAGCCAAATGTGTATGTGTTGGAATGTTTGTATTTTGGCATGTGATAACAGGGTTTAATTTGTTTTGAAAATATTGTGTAGAAATATATCGTCAAGCTCCAAATTAATTGGGGTTTTCCTGTCATTAAAGATAAATATTTCACTAATCAATTTCAAGTTTGATTAGCAATTAGCCAAAAGTGTGTAGCTTTTCGCTACTGCGCGATTCTGAACAAATTAAACCCTGCAGATATCAGTGCACGAAATGAAATTAACCGCAATTAAATTTATGTACTATTGTTTGTGAGTATAGACTAGTTGGATGCACATTAACCGTGGTGAATGAGTTCGGCTGATTTCTCAGTCAATTCTCAACCAATTCTCATGAAATTTTACTTGGAAGAAAACGACCACCTTCATCCTACCTGTTACTGCTAGCCTAGTCAGGGCATAAATTAAGGCTTAGATTTTGGGGGGGGGGGGGTACTGTCTACCAAAGAAATATTTTTAGGGGGGATTTTTCACTCAAACGGGGGACTGTCCCGCCTTGTAATTTTTTTGCTGGGGATGTTTTCGGGTGTGTCACATTAAAAATCAACTCGTCTAATTCAAAATAAAGTGTTGGATTTATTTCAATCGTCAGTGTAAATGCAATGAGTAGAAATTATGTTGATAACCAATCCCAGTAAATCCCACCACCTGCCGCTTGGCCGGCCAATTCTGCATGCCACAGGCTGGTACGTGGGCCAGTGGTGTTGTTATAGCAAGTAGTAATACTGTCTAGGCACCTGCCAGACACGTGTTGCGCGTGACGGTCACAGAAGGTATTACAGGCCAACATACATATTGCTGTGTTGCTTGAACTGCCAAAGTAACATGCTTTTGAAAAAGTCACATTCTGTGTTTTTTGACTTGCTATTATTTTTTTGCATCCTAATTTACGCCGTCTCGCCTAGCGCCCATGCACATCCAATTATTATGTTATTTTAAAACAAAGAATGTATTTGGAAAAAGACCACAAAATTTGTTGCAAATAGGACAATAAACCACATATTGGCAAGTTGATGCTGAAGTACATGAAAAAAGGTGTGTAAAAACATAAAAGGGCAAAAAACACTAAATTTGCTTTCTAGAATGAACCATAACTTTTTTTTAAACTTAAATCACTTTTCAAAATCTAAGCCAATTTATACCTCCAAATCATCTTTTGATTGCATGTGCCAAAAGTTAATGGACGATAAATAATAATAAAATAGTGATCATTTGCAGATAGTGTAAAATTAAAAAAAATTGGGGTGACAGGGCTCGTCAAATTTCTAGAATGGTTGGTTGCCCACTGGGCTACCAACATTAAAAGTTTGGTAGCCCCAAATGCATAGCTGCAGCCGAGATAAAAGTGTTGCACTCGTAGTCGGATATCAAAGTGTATGAGGCACCCTCTCTAATGATTGGTTGGGGTCTGGTGGATTTCAAGTATCATGACTAAGAGTCTAATATAGTATGACTACCTAAGGCCCACAGTAGGCCTATTTATATTAGAATCTAATTTGTTTAAAAATTCAGAGCCCATAGCTATATAGTGTATATAAAGCATTTAATTATTTAGATTTATAAGCATGTCCATTTAGAAGTTTGTTCCTCGTAATTCAATAAAAATGTCTTGTTATCATATGTGGGTTGTCTTAAAAAAATATATGCTATGTTGTGCAAACTTCAATTTTGTTGAGAGAGGTGACAGCCAGGAAAACTCACAATAAAACCCAATTTGACGAGGCCTGGGTGACAAAAATCGACAGGGCTGCTAGGCCTATAATAATAAGACTATATGATGAATATATAAGGCTTCTGGTGAAACAGACTACTGACTGCTGTACTCTGTAGAGTGTAGTCTCGGAGTCGGACCCACTCACTCACGGTCACACTCACAGTCACACTTTGAATCTTTGATCTTTCTTTGAATTGGTACTCCAGCAGCACCTCCTTTTTGGAGTATCAGGCTGGAGGGGGGAAAGGGCTGGTGGACTTAGTCAACCAGCTGACTCTTGAACGCTGCCACAGTTTTTGATTCTATGGCAGCTGCCGGAAAAGAATTACAATCAGGGATAGTTCGATGCCAAAAAGAATTTTGTCCCAGTGTGGTGTTAGCTCTAAGATGTTTATGGGCCTGATTATGCCCACCACGAGTTCTTCTGTCCGCTGGGATTAAACGGTCATTGATACGAATTTCGACTAGCTCATTTAAAATTTTGACCATGCTTACGAGTCTAGAATTTTTACGTCTTGTTTTCAAGTCAGTCCAGCCCAGGTTTTGAATGAGATGTCACACTGGCTGTTTGTCTATAATTTTGGGTGACAAATCTTGCTGCTGATCTTTGAATTTTTTTCTACTTTATCAATATCTTTTTGTATAAAGGGGTCACAAACTGCTGAAGAGTATTCTAAGGATGATCTGACCAGGGAAAAATAGGCAGTCTCCCTTAGTTTAGGGGGACATGCCTTCAGGAATTTGCTTTACTTGTAATTTTGTTGATGTGGGCCTCCCATTCCAGGGTCTCGCTAAGGCAAACACCAAGATATGGTGTTGATGAGACGTTTGCTAGTGTTTCGCCCCCATCGATCTGCCCAGTCCTGTAACGCAGATAGGTCCCTCTGCAGCTGCTCCTGATCTGCTCGACATTTTATTGGGCGATACAGGAGGCAGTCATCTGCAAAGAGACGAACCTGCGAGGAGACCGCAGCGTTCGAAATAAGGGTTAAAAATGAGGTTGTCCATCGGACAATCAGGTCAGATTTTCAGGTTGTCCGCTGAAATTTCAGATTGTCTGCAAGTAATATATAGCTACGACGCAGGTTGTTCCCACAATTTTCTGAAAACATTAGTTAACCAACAAAGTGGAAGCTCACCACTGTAATCAAAATTTTCAAACCTGACAGTCACTTGACTTATAAATTCCTTTAAATAATAATGTGATGTGAAAATATCCTTCTCAAAAGTTGGTTGTCTGTTTGGACAACCTCATGGTAACTATTGATTGTCCGCAACAAATTTTGGTTGTCTCGGACAACCGGAAAGGCCTTATTTCGAACGCTGGACCGTGGAAGGGAGGTCATTAATATAGGTCAAAAAGAGTAGGGGGCCGTAAACAGTACCCTGAGGCACACTGGACCTCATGCGAGCTGATTCTGAAGAGCTGCCATCAACTACTACTTTTTGGGTTCTATTGGTAAGAAAATTTTGCATCCAATTAAGAGTTGTTCCCCGAATTCCATAGTGTTCAAGTTTGCAGTGTTCAGCACAGACAAGAAATAGGTGGGGACATTTGTCTCACTACCCTGGAAAAAAAGGAGACATTTGACCTCTAAGTGCATAATTGACGCACAGTTTTCACCACAGACAAGAAATAGGAGGCACTACTCTGAAAAAATAGGAGACATTTGACCCCTAAGTGCGTAATTGACGCGATATCGCGGCCTGTGCTGAACACTGAGTTTTTGCAAGAGGCATTGGTGGGAGACAACGTCAAAGGCCTTACTAAAATCCAAGACAACAACATCTGTTTGTCATGTTTGTGTCTTGCTTTCAAAATTTTGAATAAATTTATCAGTTGTAATCAAAAGCTTGCTTTCGCATGAGTGTTTTGATCGAAAGCCATGCTGTACAGGTGTTAAAATTTTGTTTTCGGAAAAATGGGACATAATTTGTGTACAAATGATATGTTCGAGTAATTTGGCACAAACACATGTGAGGGATATTGGCCTGTAGTTTGCCGGAGAGTGCCGATCCCCTTTTTTGAAGACTGGGGCAACATTAGCCTCTACCCAGTCATCTATTAATTTGCCCATCTGTAGAGATTGGTCGAAAATAATTTTAAGAAAGGGAGATATTATGTTGGCAGCATTCTTCAGAATCAAGTTCGGGAGCTTGTCCGGTCCGGATGCCTTTCTGCCGTTTAAACACTCAAGTAATTTAGTTACACCTTGAACATTAATTTTGAATTTAGGCATTTCAGTATTTGGTGGTCCTGATAATTTAGGTATATTCTTGGTGTCTTCCGAGGTAAAAACTGAGCAAAATTGGTTGTTTAGTATGTCGGCCTTACGTCTGCTATCTGAATGCAGCTGGTCGTTTTCCTTCAAGGGAAAGACACCATTTCCATCCTGACGTTTAGATTTAATATAACGCCAGAGTGGTTTTGAATTTTTTTGTTCTAAAGATTCAGAAAGCTTGTTTTTCAAAAAATACCACCTGGCAGACCTGATGGCACGCTGGGTCTGTCGTTTAAATAATTTATATTTTGCCCAAATGTCAGCTTTATTTGTACGCTTGGCTTTGCTATATAAAGATGCTTTTTTTTGAATAGGTGCAAGAAGTAATTTGAATAGCCAAGGTAGATTTTCCCGAGGGGAAGTCATTTTAGTTGGTATAAATTTGTCCAGGCCATTGATTTAGGATGGATTTGAGTTTCAACCAATTTTCATTAACACTGTACAGTGACAAATAACAGAGTCAGAACAGCTGGGACTGTTTTCTGAAAAGGAGGTCCAGCAGCTTATAATTTGTTGCCCGATAGCTACCCAATTAGCCTTTTTGAACTGACGCACTGGGCGGGGTTTTGTACGACGGTAGGGTTACACTGTCAGTGTCACACTCACTGACACAGTCACAGTCAGACTCAGACGTCACAGTCTCCACAGACACAGTCGGCGAGTCGCAGACGCAGTGCCGTGCAATGTAAAAAAAACATAACAATTAACATATGAACAAGACAACAAAAATGTGAAGCAACGTAAAATTAATTCAATAAAGTCAATAAGAAAAATCCTGTACAATATGATAACCAAAATACCCTGTTTGTTAGAAAATGCAGATTTATAACGACGTTGTAAAGTTCATCTTGGTTTTCTTGTTTACGGCCTTGACCTTGGTCCTGTTTTCACCACTCATAAAACACTAACCGTGTCAACTATTAGAATTGACTCACCAGGTGTCGCTCACACGTTAATATTAGTTCACAAGATGTCGCTATCACTTTGGAAATCACAAGATGTCGATCAATTCCCATCAAGGATGAGACGTTGGTCCAACGTTGGTGTATTGTCGGGCCCACAGAACATACATTACATCTCTATGGTTGGGCCAACGCTGTAGACAGTTGACCAACAATAAAACAACGTTGGGCCTACTCTCCGATAAAAAATGAAACGAGCTCCTAATATCCCTGAAAATTTCGTAGAATTATAATTTTTTATATCATATTTCAAAATAAATGAAATGAATCGGGTTTTAGGCCACCTTTGTGCACATATAGGCTAAACTGGGCCATGAGAACCTCCTGAGGATGGTGAGATGATTGAGATGACACTGTCCTCCAGACACAGGATTCGAAATTCGAGCCCTGGCGGTCTGAGGCCGAGCACGCTACCTCTCGGTCACAGAGGCTCCCCACAATACTAACTTTCACACGTGGATGGGGAAGAAACAATTTTGTTTCTTTCAGACCGCTGAGACCGGGAACCGAACCCCGGACTCTGGCGTGAAAGGCAGCGGTGCTAACCACTACCCTAGGGCCCCCGCCCATCATATTTCAAAAGTTAGACCATTTGACATGTAATAAATAGAAATTACGACGTCCCTCTATAAACCTATTAAACTCATTTAGAATTTTATTACATGTAAAATGGTCTAAGTTTTGAAATATTCAATATAATTTTACGAAATTTTTACCGCTCTTAGGATTTGAATAGAAAATGGCCTCTGCAAAATTTCAAGAAAATCGATTCAGAATTGACGGAGAAATCGCCGAAAATCATGCGATTCTGGTTAATTTGACGGCGAGTAGGCCTATAGGCCCCTATATTACTATCACTCCTTTAGCTGATGGGTTGGATATATGATTTTATGACTTTAATTACTTTATGAATTATTATTGATCATCGCTTAATGGCATTATGATAACACGTGATCCCGTGAGAAAAGAAACTGACATTCGCAGTGCAGTGCAGAAATTTACTTACAGTGGATAGGCATATAGTAATAGATCGAGTGCATCAGTGTGGGGTTCTCGTGTGAATTAAAGGCTGGGGTAGAGACGAGGGGTTATATCTAGCCTTCCTTAAATACTTGTGTAGTGTGAGTAGTCATGATGGACCCATCTTGCTGCATAGTTTTGTATTTTGTTAAGGTTGTACGTATCTTTTGCCGTGTGTGGGTCCCAGATGGCTGATGCATATTTAAGTTGAGGTCTGATTATTGTTTTGCAGGCCGATGCCTGTGATTTTACATTTGTGGAGGCTTGTTTGAGGGTTTTTTGAGGTTTGAAAGCATCCCCTCTGGATTTTTTTTTGAAAAATACACTAAATAACGCATTCTGGCGATATACCTTCACAGAATTAAGGGATCAAGCAATCTCACAGGTGATCATCTGTAGAGATTAAGTTTACCAGTATCTAAAAAAAAAAATAATTCAAGAATCTGGCTCTTTTTGTGGGGGGGGGGGGGGAGTTCGGAGGCATGCCCCCCAGAATTTTTATTCAAATACACTAAATCACGCATATTCTGGCGACATATTTACACAGAATTAAGGAATCAATCAATCTCACAAGTGATCATTTAGATTATGTTTACAGGTATAAAAAAAACTAGAAGGGTCTAGTTTTTTGTGAACAAGAAAAACTGATGATGTCTCCCCTCCAGCAGCATAACCATAAAGGTTGAGAGCTAATAGATGTAGTGGCAATGGCTTTTGTAATTAATGTTATTAAATGGCTCCCATGGACAGTAGAGGCTACATATTAAGCGGAATTTATTATTTAGTTTTGGTGCAAAATACTTGTCAACACTCCCAGCAAACACGACGTTGACCCAATGCCGGTCCAATGCTGGCCCACCGTCTGCAACACTGGCCCAGCATCAAACCAGCACTGATTCAAAGCCTAATGTTTTCTGTGCTGTGTTCAGCCCTGTAAATACAAAACATTTGTATAACATTTGTACATTGTTAGACCAACGTCGAAGACATTGGATCGACGTTGTACAAATGTTATACAAATGTTTTGTGTTTTCTAGGAATAGCAGCTGGTTTGGTATTGCTTAATAATGCTGGCGGCGATTACAAGCCGACACCAACCCAATGTCTGTTAAATGTTGGGCCATCGTCGCCGGTGCTCGCCAGTATCCATTCAGTCCTAGTCAGTACTTCATCCTGCTGGTACCTGTGTGTTGGCAGTACAGGTACGATGCTTTGAACCAAAGCTGGGTTAATGTTGGCCAACCATCTGTGACGCTGGCCTACATTCAGTGTGGTACCAAACACGGTAACCCAATACTGGACTAATTTTGGGTCAGCATCGTAGACGGTGGGCCAACATTAGCCCAGCATTCGGTCAACATCTCCTGTTTGACCGTCTGCAAGATAGAAAGCGCTGGAGGAAATGAATGGGAGACTCACAGCACAGACTCAGACAGACTGAGCGGACAGGGGTAAACAATATGTCCCCACCTCTGTCTACAGAGAGGAGACATATAATAACCCAAAAATGTGGAGGCGGCCGTTTTTGTAAGGGGAGGGGTACGGGGCCATGCCATCCGGAAAAAATGAAATATACACACTAAATAGCACATTCTGGGGACATATTCACACAGAATTGAGGAATCAAGCCATCTCACAAGTAGAAATAAAATAGCCTTAGAAAATGGACTTTTCTGTCTGTGGATTTTGAATTTATTTCTCTGTAAAGTACGCAGTCATCTGCAAAAAGCCTAATTTTTGAATTTATGTTTTAGTTGATGTCATTGATGCAAAGGAGGAGCATGAAAGGGCCGAGAACTGTTCCCTGTGGCACCCCGGAAATGACTGGTACTGGATCAGAAATTTCCCCATCAAGAACAACTTTCTGATTTCCGAATTTTAACAATTTATTTATCCATTTATTGGGTTTTCCTTGAATTCCATAATATTGTAATTTTGAGATTAGTTTGTTGTGCGCCACGGTGTCAAAAGCTTTTAAAAAGTTCAAAATGATTACATCTACTTGTTTCTTCTGGTCTATGCTGCGTTGTAATTCTTCTGTGGTGATAATGAGCTGTGATTCGCATGAGTGTTCTTTTCTGAAGCCGTGCTGGCAATTTTGTAGTATGTTTTGTGAGTCACAATGTTGAATTATGTGTGTGTGTATGATGTGTTCCATTTGTTTGCAAGTGATGGCTGTAAGGGACACAGGTCTGTAATTGGAAGCTAGCTTTTTTTTTGCCCTTTTTGAAAATTGGTATTATATCTGCTGTGAGCCAATCCTGGGGAAGATCACCGGTATTGTAATAGTTTTGGAAAATAATTTTTAAAAAATTCGCGATGTCATCAGTATAGTCTTTAAGGAATCTTATTGGTATTATATCAGGTCCATTAGCTTTTTGAATATTTAGTTTGGACAGTAATTTTGAAATCCCATTGGTTGTAAAGTTGATGTCAGGCATATTTAAGTTTTGATTATTTACAGGAGGGATTGATTGATTATTTTCTTTGTTAAAAACTGACTGGTATTGTTCGTTTAGAGCTTCGGCTTTGCCTTTGGTGTCTTCTATGGTTTTTCCCTGCTTATTGGTTAATGGTGGCATACCAGAGCTGTCACGTTTCCTGTGTTTCAAAAAATTGTAAAAAAAATTATATTTGTTTTTTATCTTCACCTTCGAGCATTTCTTTCAAATAACTATTGTATGCGTCCTTAAATTTGTATCCTAAACTGTCACTGATTTTCTTATGTCTCTGCTTTAACTTAGTACTTTTGCTTTTTTTGTGAATTTTGAATAACCTTTGCCTTTTTTTTAATAATCTTTTTATTTCAGTTGTCACCGAAGGAACGTCTATTTTGTTTTTCAATTTTTTTGTTGTTATATATTTATTGGTAATTTTTAAAATTCATCTTTGAATTTTGTCCACTGGTCTTCTACAGAAATTTCTGACATTTTGCTGAATTCTTCATAGAAAGAGGATAGAGTAGTTTCAATTTTGGTGCTGTCAGCCTTTTTGAAATTGTAAACTTTACGTGGTGCTTTTTTGTACGATTGTACGATTGATGTTTAGGTTGGTACTGACAGCCAGGTGGTCACTCATTCCGGGTGTTGTATGAGTTTTTTCTAATTGTGCAGGATAGGTTGAGAAGATTGAATCAAGAATGTTGGATCCCCTGGTTGTAAACTATTTGGTTGAAACTGGTTTTATCCTTAGGCTGGGAGGTGCGTTGGGACATATACCCAGCAAACACAACATATTTATATACCATTTGTACAACGTCGACTGCCACAGTCCTTATAAGGGCTGTTTAACACTTACATAACGTTTTTTATAACCATTTTTGACCTCCCAACCCCATTCAAAACGCTTTCAGGTTGTTGCGTGCCGTGCCAGTGTAAAGTCTGGAAATATAGGCTACCCCCTTCCCGGATTATACCCGGGTAGAATGTGGGCGCCCCAGAATCTACCCAGGGGTAGATCCTGAATAATACCCCGGTGTATATTACGGAAACTCACAGATTCTAACCCTCCATCCCAGAATATATGCCTACCCCTTTCCAAGAACTAGGCCTATATGCAACCCTCTTATAATCTACCCCTCCTTCGCAGAATATACCCCCTTTTCAATAACTATATGCAACCCTCCCAGAATCTACCTCTCCCTCCCTCTCAGAATATACATATTTTGAAGAAGTATATGCGATCGTCCCAAAACCTACCCCTCCCTACCAGAATATACCCCCATTAAACATAGGCCTAAACATATTTATCGATGGTGGAGGCGCAAAACCAACTATCTAACAGATAGATGATAAAAACGCAAAACCTCTAATCTTTTAGATAGATGGCGGATCGAAGAACAAAACCACTCATCTGTAAAATAAATGTTTTTTGGATTTTTCATTCTAACTGTTGCTTTGCCAATTTTGTATTATCTCTCAATTTTTTTAAGGGATACATTGATGGAAAATAGCTTTTAAGCGCATAAGTTAAAAACACCTATGTCTTGGGGCTCGAAATTTCACAGCGCAAAACCTCCTGACTGTCAAGCTAAGAATGCTGAAGGTAAACCTGCGTTTATAATAAACCGATAGGTGGGTTTGATGGAGAGCTACTGAGAGCTGGGTTAGGCGGAGAGCTACTGAGGGCGAGTGTGATGGTGATCTGCATGTGTTGGAGAGCTGGGTGTGACGGAGAGCTACTGAAATCTGGGTGTGATGGGAAGCTAGGTGTGATAGAGAGCTACCAAGCGATGGGTGTGATAGAGAACTACTCACGACTAGGTGTGATAGAGCCACAGATATCTAGGTGTGATGGGAAGCTACTGAGAACTGGGTGTGATGGAGAGCTCTTGAGAGCTGGGTGTGATAGAGAGATACTGAGGCTGAATTGATAGAGAGCTGGGTGCTATGGGTGCTATGGGTGCTATGGTGAGCTATTGAGATCTGGGTGTGATGGAGAGCTAGGTGTGATAGAGAGCCAGTGAGAGTTGGGTGTGATAGAGAGCTATTGAGAGCTGGGTGTGATAGAGAGATACTGAGGCTGAATATGATAGAGAGCTGGGTGCTATGGTGAGCTATTGAGATCTGGGTGTGATGGAGAGCTGGGTGTGATAGAGAGCCAGGGAGAGTTGAGTGTGATGGAGAGTTACTAAGAGGTGGGTGTGATGGGTGATTGAAAGCTGGATGTGATGTAAAGCTATTGAGGGCTGGGTGTGATGGAGAGCTGGGTATGGTGGTGAGCTACTGAGAGCTGGCTGAGATGGAGAGCTGGATGTGATAGAGAGCTCTGAGAGCTGGGTGTGATAGAGAGCTGGGTGTGATGGAGAGAAATTACTGCGTGTGATGGAGAGCCACTGATGTGAACTCCAAACTCGACTATGGAGTCCTATTTTCATCTCCACCCCTGTGATACAGATTTATTATCTTAAACTATCAAAAGTACACCGTTTGCCCCACCGCGTCTACATACTTCTGCCGATGGGCCTATCCGTGTTCTACAACATTATACTACGTGGGCTACCTGATGAGCGTGGAGAGACCTAGGAACAATGCGAATCCGCTGTCAGAGAATCCTTGTGCTCCGATTTTTGTATGGACCAAGAGTGGGTGGACAACCTATCTATTGAGCGGGCACATAGACTTTCCAGGAGGCGGAGACAACCGCGTGATGTGATTGCAAAGCTTCCCATGTTTAAGGACAAAGAAATGATCAAGGAAGCCGGCAAACGGGAAAAACCCGTAGGTCTATTTGTTAATGACGATCTCACCAAGTCTGTACGCACGATCCGGGGAAAGTTAAAGGGCAAGACGAAGGCAGCTAGAGAGGCTGGTCATCGTGCCTACTTGTCATATGATAAACTGATTGTTATGAGCCAGCAAGGCATGAAGAACGCATACACGTTTGATCTTAAGGTTAACAATGTTAAATGTTTATATAATAACTTCAAAGAAGCGGACTGATGTGGTGGCCAAGGCCCGACTGGGAACAGCTCATATTCAGGTGCTTTTAAAATGGTTGTGTGGAATAGAGGGTTTAATGTCTAAACTGGAAGACCCCGAGTTTATAAGTTATCTCAAAGCTTTTTTGTTTGTTTGTTTGTTTAACTGAAACCTTTGTCAATTAGGAGGACACTGGTAACCTCGATAATATATTCAATGATTATACCTGTTTTGCTGCACCTGCCAAGAAGTTATCCAAAGACGGAAGATGTTTTGGGGGTGTGTTGTGTCTTATTAGGACTAATATATTGCATTTTTTCAACATTGGCCTACTGACCACGATAACATGATAGTGTTTAAAATAGAGGGTATGTTTTTGGGTATCACACTGTTATACTGTTATTTTCCACATATATTCCTTCCGTGAGTTCGCCTTATTATGATAAAACAGATAGTCCAGATGGAATTGCTATGCTCGAACAAACCATTACGAATATTTTAAGCAACAATCAACATAGCATTTTATTGTGTGGTGATCTGAATTCCAGAACAGGGAGCATAAATTTTAGTAATGATACAGATATACACGAAATGAGGCATGACCTTTTTGACAAAACACGGCAATCCGAATATACTATTATTAATCAATTTGTTAATCAATTTGGAAGGTCACTTTTATCTTTGTGTGCTATCTTCGATTTAAGCATTGTAAATGGAACTATTGTCAATTCTAGTAATTTCACATATATTTCTACGCATGGAAATAGCCTTATTGATTATATCATTGTTTCTCCTGAGCTGTGTAAATTGTTTTCATATTTTTCAATAATATATAATGTCCTATCACCACATATGCCCATAGAAGCTACACTTCGTAGTGTTACTGTAGCTGAAGATGCTCACAACATTCCAACTGAATACCGCTCTGTGTTACGATGGCGTGACGAGCTACTTCCCACGTTTATTCAGAATATTAGATCGGGCCTAGTAACCCTTGAGATTAATGAATATTTTTCAACATCTGTAGTTGATATTAATGTTGTCACCTCACTTATTACCGAATTGTATTTGAAAGCATCTGATTGTATGTCATATACAATAAGCAATAAACTTGTTCCGTCAAGAAATGCATGGTTTGATAAAGAGTGTAGAGTTAAGAAGCGAGATGTACATAAACTTTTGCGAAAATACACAGGGTCATATAACCAATATGATAAACAACGTTATGTTTCTGAGTGCCGTTCATATAAGTCTCTATTAAGAGAGAAGAAAGAACAAAATTCAGCTAAGATGGTATCTGAATTGGAAATAAATATGTGTAATGCTAAACTTGTTTGGTAAAATATTGAAAAACTTGGAGGTAAGGCCGGACTTACATCTAACATATCTAAACAGGTATGGCATGATAATTTTTATAATGTATTTAATACACATTTGAATGTATTAACTGAGATTGATGGTCTTAATAATATATTCCAACAATATCCTCTCATACATGATGACATTAACATGCTGAATGGTGTATTTACAGAGGAGGAAATATGTACCAGTTTGAAAAATCTAAAAAAAGGGGAAGCTGCAGGTCCAGATGGACTGGTTGCCGAAATGTTTCTTTCGTCATCGCATATCGTTGTTCCATACTTACTAAAACTGTTTAATTGTATATTTTCAGCAGGCGTCAAATGGCATCAATGTTAACGATGATAAAGAGTATATATAATATCGTCCTAAGTTGTGTAAGATGTCCATATGGCAAAACAATTTTTTTCGACTTCCCGAATGGTGTGAAGCAAGGCTGTATTTTAAGCCCTTTTCTATTTTTACTGTTGGTACAATAAATTACTAATGAAATACATAGACGTGGAGGTTATGGGATACAACTTTTTCCTGACTTGGCTGAGGTTGGCATTTTGTTGTTTGCAGACGACATCGTACTTATTGCTGATAGTGTATTTGAACTGCAGAAGAAATTAGATATTTTGTATGAGGTGGCAGTAAAACTTGGTCTAGTTGTTAACATGGATAAATCTGTTGGTTTTAGAAAGGGAGGACCCCTAGTTGGTCACGACAGGTGGCATATTGGTAATATTATTTTAGAAGTTGTCAGCGAATATAGCTACCTTGGCCTAATTTTCTCAACCAAGTTAAACAACAATGTGATGCTAAGTCGCTTAGCGACAAGAGGTAAAATTGCTTTCTGCAGAATATCAAGCTTGCTTAATAGAATAAATACCACTTCGTATAATATTTTGTGCAAAATGTTTGATGCCCAAGTACAGCCTATATTGTTATACGGATCAGAACTATGGGGTTTAAATGTCATGTCTGCTATAGATAATGTACATCTTTTTCCACTAAAGAAAATGTTACAGGTTCCTATCTTCACGCCTAATGTCATGGTCTATGGAGATACAGGCAGGTATGAACTTCGTATTCATGCTGTTCTCCGCTCTATTAAATACTGGATTAGAATATTAAATATGAAGGATTCAAGAAATGTTCGTAAAGTGTATAACATGATGCGGTACGATGGAAAAAAACAAAACTGGTGTGATAACATATGGCAGCAAACCTTGCAGGAGAGTAACAGGTATTTTATATACAAGAATTTTAAACAGTCCCGGTATAAAAAAATGTATTTAAATCATATTAAACCAGTAGTAATAAGGAGACTGCTATCTCGCTTTAGAATGGGTGTAAGTGCCATTCTGACTCATAAATACAGATTTGTAAATGATAAGGAAATTGTGTTCGGAGCACGAGGAGGATGATATTCATTTTCTATTGCATTGCCAAGTTTACCATGACCTGCGTGTCAAGTATCTTAGCCCATTCCATAGTCCACCAAATGAAATTTCTTTTAATTCTATGTTACAAATGGAAGATGCAAACATGATCACTGGCTTAAGTCTGTATATATATCACTCAATTCAACGCAGAAAAACATATTGTGACGCATTGTAATAGTTATGTAACACTATGCTTACTATGTGTACTTACTCTATTTTTGTATTATGCCTATTTTTGTACGGGCCATAGGCCTATCAAATAAATTATTCGTATTCGTATATATATACTTGTACTAGTGTCAGCTGAGATTAAAGCAAGGTTTATCATCAAATGTCAATTATTTACGGATTTATAGTTTTATGTTGATCAGATTATTGATTGGTTGGAAATGAAATTGTACAGGGAATGCAAAACCTCCTAACTGTCAAATAAATTCGGTAAACTGAAAGTCGAAAACACCTATCTGATGCTATTAATACATAATTTCTTTATTTTTGTCAATATGGGCCTACATTTCGCCAAAAGGTGTAGATAATAATTGTTATTGTACAAAATCATTTTGGAAAAAAATAAATGAATAGTTAAAATTATTCAATTATTATCGTTTTACTCAAAACTTACTTTTTTCAGATAGGTGGTTTTGCGCTTCCGCCAGCTATCTAAAAGATAGGAGGTTTTGCGTGTTCATCATCTATCTGCTTCCACCATCGATATGCAACTCTCGACGCACCCGGAATCTACCCTCCCTCTCAGAATCTATCCCTCTCCTTCCACTACTATATATGCGAAGGTCCCAGGATCTACCCCCCCCCCCCTCGCTGAATATACCCCCCTCCTTTACACTACTGTATGTGACCCTCCCGGAATCTATCGCTACAGGGGGATACCAATACGTTTGAAATAAGATATAACGAAGTTGAACATTGTTATACACTCGTTATTTGAGCTAAAAGGACGCTATTTTGAAACACTTTTTTATCATTTTCTCCATCTGAGGCATTTGGTCCAGTTTAGATTTGAATTCTAAACTTTTTTTCTATAAAAAACTGCAAGAAAACATTGTGCTAAACGATTTGCAAGGTTCTGGGAAAAAAAGTACCCCCGTTTTCCACCAAACTAGCATATGATTATGTGGCCCATGATACTGCATTAATATCTATGTTCTAGTATTTTCATTAACCCTTTAACCGCCAAATTATTTAATCTGAATTTCCACCCACTTAAATAGTTGTGTCTCGCTGACGCGATCCACAACTTCAAGTGAGTTAAAATTATTCAGATTTGACAAAATGGAGGTCAACTGTTTTCAAATCTTGCTGATTGATGTCATATTTTATTTTTAACATGTTTAAAAGGTGGTACTTAATGTGCTAATAAAAAAACCCCGAATATATGTGACACCAGCAGTTAAAGGGTTAAGATTGTAATTCATACTGGGCACAAGATCTGGCATGTCGTTCACAATATAGTGCCGTATTTGGTAGGCCAATGATAATTGTCAGATCCAGTCAGGATGTAGAAAATGCACCAGTTTTTATCATCGCCGCAGGTAGCATACAGGGTTTTACAGGCTTCAGGTGCATCCTCTTGGCAATGCTCTGGCGCTCAAGGCTCTGGCGCTCAAGGCTCTAAATTGAATTCTCGACACTTGGATATTTTCTGTGCGGGAGGGGTAGATTTTGGAATGGTCTCATATAGATGTTTAAAAGGGGGTATATTCCTGGAGGGAGGGATGGATTCTGGGATTAGAAGACACCTCACATAATCACGAAAAAGGGTGGGGTAGATCCTAGGAGGGAGGGGTAGATTATGGAAGCCGTTATGATGCATAAGCAAACAATATAAATACAGCAAAAGGGATATCTAGTGGCGGCATCAGGTTTTGTATCAGGCCATGCATGCATTGCTGGTGCATTTTTTTAATCAAAATATTAAATAGTGGTAAATTGTGATGGGGACAGATCGATCACAGCAAACACTAGTCCGAGCGTGACGTGAACAGCATGGTTTGACGTCAGAGATGGACATCATAACAAAAGCTGTGGTTTTCTATGCTGGTGGTCTGTGTACGCTGAGACCAATAATTTCATGAAAAATGTGAGGGTAGCTTTATTTAGATGATAAATTCACCTATAAATACAAGGGTTTGAATATCAGGTTAAGGCATTATTCTAATGAGATATAAATCTGTCATTACAGAATGATATAAAAATAATTGATCAAACAATGACGCAGTCGATCGTCCGCGCACCGTTTTTTTAAGGCACAGCTTTACGAATGACAATGATAACAGACTCTGTATCGCACACAAAGTCTGTTATTACGGACTAAGCAAACACAAGATATTGAGTCAATGTTGGTTTAATGCTGGGCCAGCGTCATAGACAATGGCCCAGGATCAATGTGTCGTGCTGACCTGGGAGTGTTAAACCGCTAAATTAAATAATTTTATTAATTTTCACCCACTTGAAGTTGTGTCTCTCTACAGCGATCCTCAACTTTAAGTGGATGAAAATTACTCATATTCTATTTGGTTTAATTTAAGACAATATATTTGCAAATCTTGATAAACACACAATTTCTTTTCCAAAAACTGCAATTTAAATGGCTAAAAGAAAAGACTATTGTCGCTTAACGGTGTAAGCTTTTTCAAAATGTTTTCTTGTCATTGAAATGTATTTAATTTCCCCTAAAATAAACCATTGATAATAAATTATAACAGTTATTTGAGAATATGTTTTTGCATTGATTAATTTTGATCTTGGCAAAATCAGTCTCAAATGAATGAAAAATCGGATAATGTAACCATATGGTAACGGAGGACTTGATTCTTCATTTTATGGCTGTAAAAAAGTTATCATTAAAGGAACCATCACATGTTAAAAGATGTATACGTCTTTTATTCATTTCATTTATTTAAACACTAATTTAAATTTTGTCAAATTATAAATCAATTAGATACAAAGGAAATCAGATATAATATACAGCATGAAATGAGAAAATGTCTCAACTTAAAAATAAATGGCATGCATCAAGATTTTTTTTCTAAAACTTCAAATTCCCGCTACAATGTTCAGTACACTCTAAATTCATAAATAAATTAGGAATATCAAGATGATTTTTTTTAGAGAATTAGCGAGTAACCTTCGAACTTCCAGTAAATACATTCAGCTACATCTAGTCCCTTGGTATTGTAACTGGAGATAAAACCCTTTAATACTAAGATGACTATCTACTGAGATCTGATTAAGGTTCTTATATCGTAACATGATATGATTTAATAATGAGTCCTGGTTCGCCAAGGGTTGCAGGGGTGGTCCTAGCTTCCATATGGTGTCTTGATGACAGCTGCATGTAGCACAGGGAAGATGTGGGTATGCTCGCATACTGGGAAGAGCGTGTAGGATCCTGACATCGCTTAATCAATGTGGCAGTCATCCCCAGATTCCTGGACGCAGCCTGACAGAGATGACCGCCTCGTTGTCATACTGTGGTGACGTGTGCACGCAGAGCAGCGTGGTGCGGCCCGTAGTATTTTTCCCTCACTTGAAGCGTGATACTCAGCGACTGCGGACGTGCAGCAGCTCGCTCTCACCAAGTCCATAGAGACGTGCCGTGCGCGGATGGTTGTGCATTGTTGTTATCGCATGTTAATCAATTAAACATGACAAGAGAGAAGACAGTTTCCTAGTTTATTTAATACCGATGATCGGACAGAGAAGGAAGTTATTTGAGTTTGATGGCAAGGTACGTGAAAGCTGTAGGTCAAAATATATGTATGCCAGTATTAATTAGTTAGAAAGTGTTACCAGACGAGAAGCACGTTTTTTTGCGTCGAAAACGGCGTAATTTTCTAAATTTTTGGTCGAAATTCCACGTGTTTGGCGCCTTTTCAAGATGGCGGCCTTGCCGATTCTCTAGAAGAATCTAGAAAATTACTCTTATAGACATAGTCTATCATTTTTATAGTAAGAGTTTGTTTAATGCCTTCATCCTACTAATGCCACTGTAGGCGAGTAGGAGGGGGGTATTTTCTATAACTTATTTTTATCGTTGATTACCATAATTGGGTAACTCGATCTTAAAGTCCACAGACGAAATCTCGTCAAATTTTTTCACGATTTTTCTAAAAATCGACAGAAATTTTTACTACCGCTTCGACTGGGGTAACCTTTGATAGGTTTAGGGCCAAAATAAATTGTTTCCCTAAATGAATGTCAATAAACGGTCTTATTTGGTCTGCTAAAAATATTCCCAGGACCGTAGGTCAATATTTTGTACTATTATCATATGTTATTTCAGAGAATGCTGAATATTATATTTGTATTTGGTAGGTGAGCGCCATCTTGGTCGCTGGTTTCCCTAACTTAGCTCAAAGCTCGCCGTGGGCACCCACGTGTTCCCCCCTACCCGGCATGCATCGGAACAGTGAACCTGTGCCGCCGCACCACATTAGCATAAAGTAAGCCGCCATTTTGATTTGGTGGAGATTATTAGTCACGTGTTCCAAATTTTACACGGACAGTTTGTAATAAATTTTTTTTTTAAATGTTTGTAAATTTTCTTTTTCAACACGATTGAGGGAGAAAATGTGTAAATAAGTCGTTTCGAAAATGAAATTATATCACTAATTGGTGAGATTTTTTATTCACTTTGAAACGCTTTTGGTGTTTGTAACCGTGCTAGGCTATTCAGCGCCTTATTAGGGCACGCAGTAGCTGATGAATATGCTAATGTGAGGCGAGACAGGGATGCTGACTGTATACTATGTACGCATCGCTCAAAGCTTACCGTTACAGACTATAAGCCACACGCTGCCTGCCGTACAGGCTGTGAGCGCCGATCATACACACACACACCCAACACAAGCGACATAAACCAACCGCCATCGAACACAGTCGGTTTATACGTCAATCAATGAATCGATGCCAGCGATTGATTCGGACGTTTATGAAGTGATTCGGTGATGAACGTACCATTATAAAAAAAAACGTGGAATGTTCATCACAGATATCATTTTTCAGCGAAATGATACAATTTATCATTTATCAACATAGACTACTGTCAGTCATGTTTTAGATACTATTCTTAAATCACAAATGTCACTGTTTTTCTTCGCAGTCACATTTAGTCTATCAGTTTGAGAACAAAATTTTCTCATGATAGTTATTTCTGAAGCCTAAATTTTTTTATAAATACAGAAATATTCGATTTGACAGTTGTGCTATCGCGAAACATTGCAAATATTTGAATGTGTTTTTCGACTTGTGTGAAATTTTTTTTTTTCACCCAGGTCGATTTACAAAAACTATTATAATAGCTTAGCATAGCTTATCACAGTTATATCTGGCATATTGTTTTTATGTACCACTGCGACCTACGGTTTTCACGCTACCCTTTTGCATGTGTGTGACTCAGTGAAAACGTTTTATGTCTCATATAGACCTACAGTTTTCATTTTAATTAATACATACCTTTTGTGAATTTGTGAACAGCACTTAGGCGAAATTTCAACGACACAAATTTCTGCAACTAACCTGCAACCCCCGTTTCTCGCACCATGCGCCATAGCATGAACATTTGCTAAAGTCTACACTTCTAACTTCAACATATTAATTTTTACGGCATTGCACAACCTGTCCGCGCACGGCGCGTCAAAAATAGTTGGCATGTGTTAATACGACATGCCATTTTAAACACATTTGGGGTAGGCACAGAGCCAATAGGCCAGCTACCCCAGGTGCTTCATTAATTAAATAATTTCACAAACACTATTTCATCATGTCTAAGCAGTACGACAGCGAAGGATTCATGTCATCGCCTCTAGAAGGTGCGGGTGCTAGACCAAAAGATAGCTATCATCCTGACAGTGAAGACAATGAGGTTCAATTCCGAGCAGCTGATGAGGAATATCAACGCCTTAAAGCCGATTTTGCCCGGATTACTCGTGATAAACGTTTGCATTCCCACTCGAGGAGTGACTCGTCACGGAGTTCTTCACCGCTTGGTAGACAGCCGCAGAAACGAGCTACGAACCTGCCCAAATTTAGAATTGCAACATTCTACGCCTCTGATGTGGAGCTCTGGTTTAATCAAATCGAGACGCAATTCGCCCTCCACCAGATCGAAGATGACGACGAGCGTTATAGCCTAACCTGCGCTGCACTTTCTGGGGAGATAGCATCAGACGTGAGAGACGTATTGCTGCAGCCTTTCAGGTCAAATAAATATGACAGCCTGAAAGCCATACTAATTGAGAGGCGAGGACTGACAACACCTGAAAGGGTCCATAAAGTTATCTCTGGCCAGAAGATTGGAAGCGACATTCCCTGGCGGTTCCTGAGACGTCTGCAGAAGACTGCAGGTTTCGGCACCAAAGCTGTTGTTGGAAAGGCGGTGATTCGACAAGCGTTCATGAGACAGATGCCCGCTTCCATCAGAGCCCATTTGGCGACGCAACCCGACAGTGCCTCCCTTGAGAGTTTGGCCATTTTGGCTGACAGGGCACTAGCTGCAGAACAAGACGTTGAAGAGAGTAAGCCGGGGGTCGCAGAAATCAAAGTCAACGAGACCAGCAAATTAGTTGGTTTGTTAGAAGATCTATCCAAACGCATCAAGAAATTAGAGACAGTAACAACTTCTGAGAGGAAACGGAATAAAGGACGTGGACGAGCTAATAACTACGCTCACGCGCCTGCATTTGTCCCTAATGTACAGGCTTCAGGTTTCATTGGTAATCAACATAGCCAATATAGAGACGTTCAACATAATGCTCGACCTTCCGCTCCGCCGACGAATTCGCAAACAACCGCTCGACCTTTCGTTCCGCCGCCGAACACACAGAGAAATGACGCCGTTAAGACTTCGAATCCGGCTGATGCACCTGTCTGCTATTTTCACCAGACTTTCGGTGACAAGGCACGCACGTGCAGAAGCCCCTGCGCATTTTCTTTAAACTGCTAAGCCAGAGCAAGATTGCGACTTTTGCATCTGGCGGTATAACTGAGACGCGACATGACTCTGCGGACGCTAGTTCGCCACAGTTATCTCACTCTAAGTTATTATATGTCGCAGATAAAGGACACAAATGCAGATATTTGATCGACACGGGTGCAGCTCTCAGTGTTTTGCCGAAATCTTGTGCTAATGGGATTTCGGGCGCTGACAGTCTCCCCCTGGTGGCAGCTAATAATAGCACTATAAAGACTTATGGCAATTGTAAACGCGTCGTCGACGTCGGTTTGAAGAGCGAATATCCATGGACGTTCATAGTGGCAGATGTACAGCAACCCATAATCGGGGCTGATTTTTTAATCCACTACAATTTGCTCGTAGACTTGAGAAGCAGATGTCTTAGAGACATGCGTACAGGCTTAGCCATTGCCGCTTCATTATCTTCGATTAAACCTCTGTCATTGAACAGAGTCGATACAGTTCAAAACGAATATACTAAACTCCTCGGCCAGTTCCCGGAACTGACACGCCCTACGACAAAGGGTGAGCCCGTCAAACACAGCATAACTCATAAGATTGTGACTAAAGGTCACCCGGTTTTTGCTCGACCAAGACGTTTGGCTCCCGATAAGTTGGTTACCGCTAAACGCTAATTTGATGATATGATTAAATTAGGGGTCATTGAACCCAGCGACAGCGAGTGGTCCTCAGCGCTTCACATGGTGCCAAAGAAAAACAGCGATTGGAGACCATGTGGGGACTACCATAGTTTGAATGCACAGACCGTACCGGACCGTTATCCGATTCCTCATATTCAAGATTTTACGCAGCGGTTAGCCGGATCGAAAATTTTCTCAAAGATAGACTTAGTCAGGGCTTATTACCAAATTCCGGTGGAACTGTCCGACGTACATAAGACCGCGGTTACCACACCTTTTGGCTTGTTTAATTTCACTAGAACCCCATTTGGTCTGAGAAATTCAGGTCAAACGTTTCAGCGATTTATAGACCACGTGGCACGCGGACTTGATTTCGTTTTTGTTTATTTGGATGACCTACTGGTAACCAGCCCAGATCATAAAACGCACAAGAAACATCTGCGAATTCTTTTTGCTTGACTATCGAAGTACGGAATCATCATTGGTCCTGAAAAGTGTCAGTTCGGAACGTCTGAATTAAGTTTCTTAGGTCATCACGTTTGCGCTGAAGGAATTTCGCCGTTACCTAGCGCCGTTGACGCGATCGTTAATTTCATTAAACCCGAAAAGCAACGAGCATTGCGTAGGTATCTGGGAATGGTAAATTATTACCACCGTTTCATACTGCATTGCGCCGACAAGCTGACGCCACTTAATAATTTACTGACTGCTGCCAACGAAGGCCATACCAGATTGTCACCGAAATCAAATTTTGATTTGAAGTGGAATGAAGAAGCAGCGTCAGCATTTTCTGAGTCGAAGCAGATACTGGCAAACGCTACGCTTCTGGTGCACCCAGATTCGACGGCTCAGCTTAACATCACGTGTGACGCTAGTGATGTCGCCGTCGGTGGCGTTTTGCAGCAATTTTTAAATGGTATGTGGCAGCCGCTTTCGTTTTTCAGCAAGAAGCTGAACCCAGCTGAGACACGCTATAGCGTGTTCGATCGTGAACTTTTGGCAGTATACGCTACAATTAAACATTTCAGACACAATTTGGAAGGACAAAATTTTTTCGTTAATACCGATCATAAACCGTTAACATTCGTAATGTCATCCGTCACTGACCGCGCATCCCTACGACAAACACGTCAATTAGCGTTCATTGCTGAATTCACCACCGAGATTAGATATGTAAAAGGAGAGACAAATTTCGTCGCTGATGCGCTGTCACGACCATCAGTGTCAGCAATACATGATGGCCCAGTGATAGACTATAAAGTGTTAAGTCTCGATCAAGCTAATGACGCGGAATTCACACGTTTGAGACATTCGACTACGTCAACTATGAATTTCAAACTATTGAAATCATTTGATAATCAATTGATCTGGTGTGATGTGTCCACGGGACACAATCGGCCGTACCTTACCGCGAAATTTCGCCGAAAAGTTTTTTCAAACTTACACGGTTTAGGCCATCCATCGCATAGAGCCACCAGACCTTTGATTAATACCCGATTTGTATGGCACGGCATGAACATAGATATTGCTAGATGGTGTCGTACCTGTAAGGGTTGCCAGACAGCTAAAGTTTCACGTCATAACACTCCTGTTTTCGGAAAGTTCACTGAACCTACCGAGCGATTCGATCATGTCCACGTGGACATAGTCGGACCTTTACCTTATGCTGATGGTTTTAGATATCTACTGACTTGTGTCGACCGTTTTACACGTTGGCCCGAAGCTATACCTATGGTAGATATTAGAGCCGAAACGGTCGCCGATGCCTTCTTCAGCGGGTGGATAGCACGTTATGGTACCCCGGCCACTATCACCACTGATAGGGGCGCTCAATTCGAGTCTAAATTGTGGGATAGTTTATGTAACCAATTCGGGATTATTCGGAATCGTACCACGAGTTATCACCCTCAGTCGAATGGCATGGTCGAGCGTTTCCACCGTCAATTGAAAGCCGCCATTATGGCGCACGAGTCACGGAATCCGTGGACTATCACGTTACCGGCCGTACTGTTAGGCGTCCGTTCAGCCGTGAAAGAGAGACTGGGCAGGTCAGCTGCTGAGATGATTTACGGGACAACCCTTAGACTCCCAGGAGAGTTTATTAAACAGTACAACGTCGACGCTAACACCGATTTGGAGAATTATTCAGACAAGCTACGCGTAGCCATGTCGCGTCTCCGTCTATGTCCGCCACGTGACACACAACAACACAACATTTTCCAATTCAAAGAAATCGCTACATGTACTCATGTATTCTTGCGCAGAATCGCAATTGCACCGCCCCTTACGACGGACCATACAAGGTCATCGCGAGGAGCGGCAGAGTTATGAAAATCCTAGTTAAAGGCAAGGTTGAGACGGTCTCCTTAGATCGCGTTAAACCCGCTCACATGGAGTGCGAGCCTACAACAGGTACGACAACACAGCGTAAAACGCCAAGCAACTCACGGAAGTCGACGGCTACCAGGATATCTAGTAGGAATCCACAGGGTCCACCTAGACCTGGTAGTGCGGACACTCCGACATCTAACGGGACGAGAGTAAATACAAAAAAGACGACGGCAGTCTGAAGCAATAAAAAATCGGCCACAGTCCCAAAGCAAATAGATGTTAAAGTAAACTTGTCCAACAGAGACAATGCTTACGTAGCGCCGCATTCGCGAGCCCCTGCCGCGTCCCGCGCTAACGGGAACGGCGGTGGTTTACGAACGTATTCCTGCATACATTTACATCTACAGGGTAAAACCCCGGGTGCTGCTGACGCCGCAATCGACTCGACAAAAAGCAAACATGTGAATATCGCTAATCGCGACAAAGTTTCGACCGACCAAACAGTGCGAAAAACTAGAGTCGGACGCACAATCCAGACTCCTGCTCGATTTGTGCAGATGGTTCACGCCATAGTCGCGCCCAATGACGTCTATGGCGGGCCCAACCGCATACCTCGTAATCATAATGTTGTTAATTTGTAAATGAATATGCCAGGCCTGGCAGAATTGTGTACAGATATGTAAATGTAAAGACATTTTCTTTTAGCAAGTTCATTGCTAAAGCATTAATAGCAATTCTGTTAATTAAATGAATGGGTTGATAGCAGATGGCAGCACGTGAATAATATATTAAGGACAGTTGGAGTTAAGAGGATCGGACAATTCACGTATAATGCTGCGCTTTCAACCGCCCACAATGTAACCGCACCCGCTATATTTTTTTTAAAGAATAATATGCTTAGTATAAGAGGTTACATAATTGACAACCCCGCTACTTGCACGAAGCAGTCTCCTACACGTCAGTTTGGTCCTACGTTGTCACTCAGCCGGGGGTAATGTAGGATCCTGACATCGCTTAATCAATGTGGCAGTCATCCCCAGATTCCTGGACGCAGCCTGACGGAGATGACCGCCTCGTTGTCATACTGTGGTGACGTGTGCACGCAGAGCAGCGTGGTGCGGCCCGTAGTATTTTTCCCTCACTTGAAGCGTGATACTCAGCGACTGCGGACGTGCCGCAGCTCGCTCTCACCAAGTCCATAGAGACGTGCCGTGCGCGGATAGTTGTGCATTGTTGTTATCGCATGTTAATCAATTAAACATGACAAGAGAGAAGACAGTTTCCTAGTTTATTTAATACCGTTGATCGGACGGAGAAGGAAGTTATTTGAGTTTGATGGCAAGATTGGGAGGAGTCCTTCGTCGGCCGATATGACCCATAACGGAACCTCGGTGTAAGCTTCAATTCGCCGTATTGGTAACTACGACAACATCCCACACGCCATAAGCGTTATGTAGCAGTCACAGGTTAGATGCGGGTATGCTCGAATTACGGGTACAGGGTCACGTCGATCTGCAAAATACATTTAAAGTCAAGTTATTCAATCAGAGCTTCTGTGGTCAACTCTTTTAAAAAATAATGATTTATAGCGACTTATACTTAAAATGTAATGCATTTTAAATTACTTTTTTATTCAGCATCCTCTATAATTATACAGATTCGTGGCAGAAACCAGTAAATGTTTGTTTGGTTTGGATAGCTAGCCCTATAGAGGTAGGCTGCCGGGACTGACTTATTACTATCGGTGATAGTTGAACACTATATAGGACACGAATTCAGATGTATGTCTTTGGACCGGCCTGGATAGGATTATGCACCCAGTCCATACACCGAATTTCTCATGTTGCACTAGTATCCTCACTAACCAGGACGAGTCACTACTGTTTCGAGATCACTACAGCTTTACACTTAGTACGTCCACTGGTTGCCTGGCAAGCCCAGCTAATTTCCTTTATGGCCGGGTTGAGGCCAGGGTCCTTAGTCACGTAACTTTCATGCCTGTGTTAATAAGGCCGGCGAATAATTTTCTGGGTCAAGTCATAGGAAATGCGTCAGAGGGGAAATACAATAATGTGAACAACTCTACATCCTGGGAAGTGACTTCTCAAAAATGTCCGAATTCGGGGATTACCCCATTTTCATCTAAAAATAGCAACTAGTCACAAACATTCGCCACTGGGACATACCAGAGGCTACATGAAGCTCGGCCAAGCCGCGTATTGTGGCTCTGGGGACCAGAGTAGTCCACTGGTAGCTAGGATGCTATTAACCCTTCCAGTGCGGGGACCGACTTTAGTCACAATGAACAGATGTGCGCCTCTGAGCAGATGAGCTTTGGCTCGTCGGGTACACCCTCTGAAAATAAAAATGTTATCATTATTATTATAATTAGAAAGCGTGGAGCCAATGCCATAGATATATATATTTTATCGAGCAATCGGTCGTGGTGGTGCAGTGGTTAGAGGTCGCAGTGGCGGATCCAGCATATTGCACATTCTGGATCCGCCATTGGGTCGCGCCTCTGTAGTAGGAGGTTGTGAGTTCGAATCCCACCACTTCCACTTAATAGGACATACCCGCCAGGCACACAACGTTGTTGCGACGTTGAATCAACGTCAATGACGGTAATTCAACGTCGCAACAACGTCGTGTGCCCCGTTGGTAGGCCTATACCAGATCAACTCATGCCTGGTCCACTAATGCCGCCCTATAGATAATGCCGGGACAGGGCCGATAATAATGTGTCCCATGATAACTATGTACATAGTATGTGTGGTTGTTTCTGTACTACGAGTAAGAATAAAATGCATTGTTATTATTATATATAATAGACCTACACCCGAAAACGCCATCAAACCAAAGAACTCAAATACATTAAGGTTATTTGATCAAACACGGTACGTTTATTCTATGCTGGATCAATGTTGGGCCAGCGTCACATACGGTGGCCCAACATTGAACCAGCATTCAGTACATGCCAACAGAGAATACATGTGTCGATTTTGCTGAATAGAAGATCGACACTCCACTTTGCGTCACGGTCCACAGGGACACCATGCAGTCATCAACCCAATGTTGATTCAATGTTGGCCCAACATTAAATCAACATTAAGAGTCGTGTTTGGTGGGCTCAAAATATCGATCACTGTGTCACAGCTTAGGCCACTACGATTATATTCTCTGGTTTAGATCGAAAACAAATCAATAAAGCTATAGCTAGACCACTCTATGTATGTTTCTGGTTTTAGCTACACTCCAGTTTCTCTCTATTTCTGTAATCAGCCAGGTTTCTGGGTGAAGTTGTGTCCCGCTGTTCGTACACAGTGGACTACTCCTTTTTAAGAGTCTTGTGTTTGCTGGGTTACTGTACCGTAACAGGTGTGTATGCGAGTGTGTCACCTCAGGCCACTATTATATTTAATTAATATCTCTGTTTTAGATCGGAAAAGTAAAAAATCTAATGGGGGAGGGCGCATTGAAACCATTTAAAATAAAATAAATTTGGACCTATTTCTGGAAAAATTAAGGAGGACGACCCAAAAAAACATTTGGACCCTATTTTGAAAAAGGTAATGGGGGCAATGAAAAAAAAACAGACAAAAAAACTTAGCCCAGATTAATTTGCTTTATCTCTCCTAAAATGAATTGTTTTCGGTGTTTTTTTGGTAATGGGCAACTACCGAATGCGCACGCTGGGCATAAAAAACATGATCTAAAACACAGAAAAAAACATAGTGGCCTTATGTATTATGTGTATAGACCTCGTGACAGGCAGATAAGAGCCATGTATCATTCAGTGACAGTAGGCCTATGTACTCAATCACCGATCAGTTAATACACAAGTACACTGGACGTGTACGGCAGGTATACCCAAGGACTTAGTATACTCAATGTATATTGGACAAGAAAAACAGCAAGTTTCAGTATTGAGAACACTGGCCAATTCTATGCATGATCATGTGTAGGAGAAGTTGCATTTACAAACCGACGTCAACTGAAGTGGATATTTGAAATGTATTTATCTTGATCATTCTGAATTATCTATTTCTGGACACACCCAAGGGTTCACTTAGCTACCATACAAGCTATCTACAGGATATGGACCGTTTTAGGATGTATTTCAATATTTACCAGTGGTGAACGGTACATGCTGGGAATGTCACAGTTGTGTATACCTGAGTCAATATATGGGCCATAGTGACGAGGGGGGCCAGAGTAAAGGAAGCCAACACAACATAAGGAATAACGATTTACACCTTGTGTTACACTATTATCACCATGGCAACTGCATCAGGTCCACCTGATAAACAGCAGCGATTACTACGCTTGATAGAGTGTCCTATTTGTCTGAATGAACTACAGGATCCTAGACTCCTGTCATGTCGGCACATCTATTGTTACAAGTGTCTTAAAGATTATCATGGGAAGGGAAACCACGGAAAAGCCCTGCCCTGTCCACAGTGCAGACAGGTGACTGCTCTATGTCAAGGTGTCGTAGACAATTTGCCCCAGTTTTTCTTTATGAATGAGTTGAAAGAAGTAGTAATGACAGAAGATGGAGTAAAGCAGGATAAACCACAGAAACATAGAGGTGTTGTTTGTTCTACAGAGGATTGTGGTCAACCTGGTGTGAAATATTGTAAGAAATGTGAATTTCTCTGTCAACAATGTTATGATGATCATAGCAAATCTAGACTCACCAAATCTCACCAAGCTATTCCAGCGAGTGAAGGTGAGGCATTTATCAAGTCCCAGGCACCCACTCACCCATCATGTCATCGGCACAAGCATCAAGTCATGGACCTGTACTGCCGTACCTGTAACCTACCCATATGTAACACCTGTTCTAACTCTAGTCATCGAAGCCATGAATGTTGTGAAGCTTGAAGAACAAGCAAAATTGTCAAAGGCTAAACTAGAACAGGTTTGTAAGGAGACGGATGCTCTCATTCAAGTAGTGAAGCAAGTGATAGATAAGACAGGGAGGCAAATTCAGGAGGCCGAGGCAGATATTGATGGCGCATGTGACAACGTCAAGTCTATCTTTAAGATAATGCACGACAAGCTGAACAAAGAAGAAAAGAACATGTTGGCTAATCTCCAAGCAGCCCGTAAACGTGTGAAGAAAACTGGTGATATAACTGTGGACAATCAATCCATGACATTGGCAAATCTTGAGAGCCTGCAATCTTGTCAAGTTAAGTTGGTTGATAAAGATAGTCCCTATGACTATGTGACAGTGACTGGGTCCTTACAAAGAGATGTGGAAATTCATTTTAGTCAAGAACTGTCATCCATGACGTGGAGCAGCCAAATTACAAAGAAGACACAATCTGGAGAAGTAAATCATGAAATGCGAGTTGATATTTTAGAATCTGTGGCAACAGAAAATGTAGAGGTGGCGTCCAATAAACAGGTAGAGGTGACAGGTTCTGTGGCATCAGATAGACAATTGAAGGAGGTAGGCAGGATACGGTTAGTGGATAAGAGTGTAGATGGTTTATATGGCATGGTAGTTTACCGTCAACGTGTTTACGTTGCCATTGATTCAGGACCGGTAGTGTATTGTTATGCTCCTGATGGTTCACTCAGCCACAAGTATGATCATAAATGGGATTGTGGTGATTTAGTTAACGGAATGTGTCTGATGCTGGTCGTCAGTACTGGTAATTTTAGAGTTCTGATCTGGATCAAGATCACTAATGATGTAACGATGGAGCATTATCGCACACAACAGTTGAATTATAGTCCTCGTGGATTATATAATGACCGAGGTGATCTGTTGGTATGCGATGAGATGAACCATAAGATTCACCGGTACAGACATGATGGTCAGAAACTGGCTGTTATCAAGCTGACTCCTAACGTTTCACCCTGGTGGATAACAAGACATAATGATGGTGACCATTATGTCATCAGTGACTTGAAAAATCGCCAAGTTGTCATTATTCGCAAGAAAGGACAGATCAAGACATGCTACAATGGTGACATACATGGTGTGAAGTTTAGAGAGCCACGTGACGTCATCACTGACCCTCACACCGGTGTCCTGCTTGCTGACATTAGTCTTAATCAGGTGCTACTGATGACAAAGTCAGGGGATGTGGTGAAGATACTGGATCAACACATGAGCTTCCCGCGCATCCTGTATCTGGACACTGACCACCACAGACTATATGTCTCTGGTACTGAGCGTCACGATGAATCAGATCATGTGTATATATTCAACTACAGGCCTACACTCCTCACAGGCGGCAAAGAACTCACTGTGAAAAATACCAAACTACACATGAAAGTGGAAATATAATCATTATATCATATATATATATATTCAACTACAGGCCCACACTCCTCACAAGTGGCAAAAAACTGGCTGTGAAAAATACCAAACTAGACATGAAAGTGGAAATATAATCATTATCTCATGTACATATTCAACTATAGACATACACTCCTCACAGGCGACAAAGAACTCAATTTCAAGTGGAAATCTAATCATTATCATGAAGTACAGCACCTCCATGCAGATATTAAAGGTTTTATTTGACACTCAGTTAGCTCTGCCACAGGAATTATTTCTGCAAAAATTGTTTTGTTTGTATCAATATATTGATGAATGAAATTAAACATGTCAAACATAGACATACTATTGTTATTATAATATGTGATATCTGAAAAATGTATAATAGCCTATCTGACTTAGGACTGCTTGTTTGATCACAGAAATTACAGAAACGTTGATATGTGGGTAATTTTTTCTGAATCATGGAATATGATTTCTGATATAATAGTTTAATTAAATATTTGATTTTGCAAATATATATATATTTGATTTTGGACTTTACTGTTGAATTTAGCAATTACCATTATTTGTATTGATTTTATTCAATCAAGATATGGGATATATACCCACAAAATAAATATATTGATTTGGAAAGCTATGACATGTGTTCTCAGGCATTGTGTTCACCCATACGCTCCATAAAAAGACTGCTTTCGATTTGAACAAGATTGTGTTACAGTGTACATTGGCACTATCACAATATATGGTCTAAATGAGTACCTGGTAGGACAGAGATCAAATCAAATCAAAATAGTTTATTCAAACAAAATACAAAAATATTAACTTATACAGTGATATTAAAAATAAATAAAAGTAAGACACCTTTCATTATATTGACACAAATTATTGTTTAAAAGGAAGTGAAATGAAGTCAATGACTTGTACTAAGCTCACTTCCTATTTACCGTGTGTACATTGAGTAATAATACATCTATGATTGACACGAAATAGGTAAATAAATGTATGATGAATCTATTAAATTTCTCATTTATCTTGTAAATATAATCACCATATTATGTGATTGAATCAAGTATTATTTATATATTTACCTAAGAAATAGGATTTACACATTTTCTTGAATACACAAATTTTATTTATGGTTGTGATATTATTTTTGAGAGAATTCCATAATTTAAACTCCAGCTACACTCACTGTCATAGATTCCATGGTAGTGCGAACATATTTTTGATTAAATTTACCACTTTGTCTTGTATTGTATGAATTGGAATTAATTGTAAATAATGATTGTATTCCTATAGGCAATAAATTATTTTTCACCTTAAACATAGCAATCAGTGTTTTATAAGCAATCAAATCAACAAACTTCAATATACCACACTAAATATAAATAATGGACTGGTATTAGTGCGCATATCATTAATATCACTAATAACTCTAATTACTTTTTTTCTGGATTAAGATGATAGAATTTTGTATGCAGCACTAGCTGGGTCAAAGAGTTGTAGACATACGGGTGTCAAAAACCAGTACAGAAAAAACCTGGCGAGTCAAAAATCACGGGAGTGAAAAATCTGCACAAATAAAAAAAAAGAGCAGAAGTAAAAAAAACTGTTGAAATATAAAACCTGATTGTGGTTAGAGACTATTGGAGTAGAAAAAATGTTGAAATTATAAACCTCAAGAGGCAAAATTGTTAAAACCTGCGGGCGTAAAACATCTGCAGAAGTAAAAACCTGCGTTACTCTTTTCATTATCCAGCATAGCGTGAGTAATTATCTCAGATACTGATATTTCCCTATGTTTACAATGTTCTTAACCCTTCAACCGCCGGTGCCGCATATATTCGGGTTTTCATTTTTTATTAGAACATTAGGCCTAAGTAGGCCTACCACATTTTAAATATGTTAAAGATTTGAAAAGAGTTGACCTCTATTTTGTCAAATCTGAATAATTTTCACTCACTTGAAGTTGTGGATCGCGTCAGCGAGACAACTTCAAGTGGGTAAAAATTCAAATTAAATAATTTGGCAGTTAAAGGGTTAAACTTCATTTATCAGTCGTTATGAGGCCTACATGTGTATTGCTCTAGTCAATACCAAAACGAACTATTTTCGATTGCGCATGATGTGGTATTTCGTTGTCTCACACTCATTATTCATCATTTTTTATATTTAGCTCAATATAATAAAAAAATTGCAGGTAAGCATCGGTAAGAATTATTCAATTTTTCAGGTATGGATAAATTGGGTGATTTAGCCATCATAATTAGCATGTGATTCATTAATTTCTATTCGCTCTAAACCCAATTCAAAATTCTGTCAAAATCATAATAACAAATAACTTTTCATCGCAGCGTGGGTGAAGAAAGAAATCCATTTGGTGTTTTTCTGGGTGAAGAAAAAATCCCTTTGGTGTTTTTCTTTTTCTCTGAGAATAGAAACTCATATTTGGCGCCTGCCAGCAGTGGCATGAGATTCGGGGGGGGGGGGGGGTGAAAGGCTGGTCCACTCTTTTGTCTGTGCCTATCCTCGCTTTGACGTGTGATGGTTCAAAGTCACAACCTAAAAATTTAAATCTGTGACTTATCTCTGCTTTGGCGTATAAATTAAACTGACCAATAGGCCTATGTAAGAGTGACCTCTTTGAACAGTGTTTAACAAACTTGACAAATAGGGCTAAAGTTTCACCGGTTGGCCGAGGTATAATATTTGATCAATCAGAAGGCTATATGTAGTAGTAAAAACATAAGCACATCTGCCGTATTGATGGTATACTGAACAAAGGGAGGCTAAAGCTAAGACAAGATCTGGGCAGTTGGAGAATTTTGCAGCGCAGCACATCGCGGCACGGCGCAGCGTATGGTGGGGCCGTAGCTTAAGCCATTCCATTCACAGAATCTAAAAACCTATACAGGCATATAATAGGTTTCAATGGGTGGGTGACGTCACGATACCGTGGTATTGCTTTTTTATTGCTGGAAAAGTAGTAGTAGTAAATTATTGCTTTACATCACTTTTTGGCACAAAGGGTCGTTTATCGGTAAGTGGCATTGTAATATGATAAAAACGTTGTAGTCAATTGATGAGATGAAAATAATGTACAGACGGGTAGGGGTGATAGAGCATCGTGGGTTATTCCGAGCGTTTTCCTTCGCTCGCCCAATAGGGGGTTCTGGGCATGTCTAGGGGATTTACCCCAATACATGGCCAGACGGCCGCAGACTTAGGTTTCGCTATGCAATTTAATGCATTTCGCACAGCTCCGCTATCCTCAGGTCGGATAGTCCCAAGAGTAACAAAAGCTAAGGGTTATTAACTCCTTTCATCACACGTGAGACACATAATGTCTAACACACTATTGCCGTTGTTTCAAGGCTACCATGGCCAACATCATTTGCTGTACTGCTGAAAGCTCCTGTATACAGGAGCTGCATTAGCACCGTTGTCGAATGGAGAAACCACGGTAGGCCACTGGCAATCCGCCCGAAGATTATAGTCAAGTAAGCTATAGAAACATTTGGTGAAATCGACCATAATATGATTTAACCTTGATGTGGAAATGATTGATGCCGTAACCACATCTCGAAGTGATTGAAGATCAGAACAGTGACCAAACAAGGACAAGTCGCTACATGATAATGTTTCATGCCCACAAAAATGTACCACCAAAATTAAATAAATACGAACAATCGATATCATGTTGAAAGATGAATAGGTCTTTTATTCTTTTTATTCATTTAACCTGAAATTTAAATGCCGCAAGCTATAAATCATTAACATACATCAAGATTGTTTCTTAACAGTAGAAATTACTGATACAATATAAAGCTTGTAGTAAAATTTCGCAATTTGAAAATAAATTACAGACATCCCAGATATCTTTTCACTAAGACTTCAATATACAGGTTGAAGTAAGTAAATGTCACAATTTATAAAGATAGATAGGGGGTTACAGTAACCTTTAACCATGCAGTAAATAAATTCAGCTACATCTAATCTCCTGGTATTAAAAGGACGACCCTTTAATACCAAGATGACTATCTACTGAGATCTGATTAACGTCCTGATATGGTAACATGATATGATTAGTGCGTTATTAGTGAGTCTTGGTCCGCCAAGGGTTGCAGGGCTGGTCCTAGATCTCATATGGTGTCTTGATGATAGCTGCAGGATTAACATATGGAGATATGGGTATGCTCGCATACTAGGAAGAACGTCATGAAGCAGTCACAGGGTAGATGCAGGTATGCTCGGATATTGAGCAAATACATTGAGGGTCGTCAAGTCCATCTACAACAGAAATGTGAAGTGGAATTATTAAACCAAAGTTCCTGTAGGTCTACCCATGTTAAAATAATGATTTATAATGACATTTCGCTCAACATTTCATGACTTTTTAATTTCTTTTTCTTCTGCAACCTTTGTAAGGATAGCGTTAAACAGGGCCCGTCAGCGACGGAAATAGGCCTCAGCCTCGTAATCATCGTTTAGAAGCAAAAATAAATATATTTGATCAAGTTGAATTTGCTAGGCCCGTATTATATTATACAGTCTCGAATATTTTTTAGATCAATAGAAATATCACCAAATTTAATAAGTTTTTGGTACATATTCACTTAATCCAATAATCCAATATTCAGATATTATAGTATGTTTTTTCATAAAGCTAAAGATGTTTCGTCATTTAGTTTTTCCCTTTCGGTGCGGAGACCATGTTCAGACGTCAGATTCTGACGTCTGAAAGAATTTAAAAAATGGCCGTAGACCTACAACGTAGGTATTCAAATGAGCTGATAAGCGGAAAGAGCCAACTAAGATATTTATGATGATTTCAAATTGAAAAAACCCCTTTGGTTTATACAACAATATATCAACGTTGTAAGAGTTGAAACATAATCTTATTAACATGTTAACCAATTGAAGCAATACAGGTTTGTAGTAAAAGGCTTCAATGGTCGTCATTTGAAGCTGGAAATTGCGGCTTCGAATGAATGAAAAATGGAAAATACAAAACCAGTATCACAGTAGCTAAGCATGTTATTTCTCACAGCGCTGAAATATTTTATGAAAACCTTGGAGACCAAAGGCTTTTTTTCAATTTAAAATCATCACAAATGTCTTAATGAGCACTTTCCGATTCATTTGAATACCTATGTTATGGGTCTACGATAATTATAAATATTTTTACTCTTTACAGTACGGGGATCGACTTTGGACGTCAGAATCTGACGTCTGTAGACGTCAGATTCTGACGTCTGAAGTCGATCCCCGCACTGTAAGGGTTGAATATTAATATATTCACTCAACAAAATACGGGGGCCATACTGAATGACTGCCATGTACATAATACCATCTATACTGTATATTACACTCTCACAATGTTGGTTCAAGGTCGGACGCACGTCGGATGTACGTTCACATATACACGAATACCGACGCGGCACAATTTTTCTTGATCTGTCACTTGGTGGATGTCGTATTTGTGTCCGTGCTCGTGCACATGTATATATAAACACCCACACCAAAATAACATTTAATAAAAGGATTTTTGTATTCGTATACGTTCATAATTATGTGAACGTAGCTTAGGGCCTAACCCTCAAATCGCTGAATTAATTTATAAAAAACATCTCAACCAAAAGATTTTTTTCAATTTGAAATCATCATAACCAGTGATAACTGTCTAGCGCTTTCTAGCTAGCTCTTTCCGATTCGTTTGAATACCTATGTTACGGGGTCTACGGCCATTACAAACATTTTTACCCTTACAGTGCGGGGATCGACTTTAGTCGGTAGAATCTGACGTCTGTAGACGTCAGATTCTGACGACTAAAGTCGATCCCCGCGCTGTCAATGTAACGTGCAGAGAATAATTTGTCTGGTGTAGCGTAGCAGTAAGAGTTTGCTACACAATCGGGGGCAGATGCTACACAATACGTTGTAGCAGTTTTTGACATGGAGAACTGTACTTTGACACAGGCCAGACTGCCAAATTGCTACGCAATTTTTGTGGAACAAATTTTTCCTTGAACGCGTCTGCATAGCGAAAAGGAACAGAGCCTCTACATTGCAGGACACTGTGGAGTTGAAATGGCACAGGAATGAACAGGTCGAGGGATCTGGGGGTTAAATGACTGATGAGTTTTCAAACCTGATATAATCTCAGACTATAAACCTGCACCTTCACATTTTTACATTCCTGACATATCCATCGTATCATGATTGATCATCATACAAATCAATATATCGCGTTGTTTATACGACATTAACAATCTGTATACTGTAGATCTGGTAATTTTCGCAGGTTTAAATTTTCGCGAAGTTCAGAATTCGCGAATTTTCATTTATCTTTAGTAGCGCTTTGTGAGATTTTTGAATTTGCGAATTTGTCCACTTCGCGAAATTCGCGAAAATTAAAACCTCGCGAATATTACTAGATCCACAGTATTTAGGCCCATTCCATTGATTGTTATGCAAACATTTCGTGGTAACCCTTTAAGCGCGGGAACAGTCATTCCCCGCACTGAAAGAGAAAACAAAATTTTAATGGCCGTAGACGCATAACATGGGTCACATCAGTCTGATTGCGCAAGCCACCACTTGCCTTGAGAGTGTATATCTCTAACTAATATAAAGGCTACTGTTTGGGAAAAAATGCACAAAAAGACGATATAAATCTACAAACACGGGACCTTCAGCAGTGCTTAGGCTGTGTTGTTTAACCCTTTCAGTGCGGGGACTGACTTTAGACGTCAAAATCTGACGTCTAGGGGGGGGGGGGCTGTAGTTTTTGTCGCGGACAAATTATTTCTTTCAACCTGGCTCGGTGGCGCGCTGAAAATGTCAAATTTATCATATGGAACAGTTCTTGAGATAAATTATTTATTTCACGCAGAGACGGCCTGAAATTGTTTATTTAAAAAATACTCCACTGACCAGCCCCCCCCCCCCTGTAGATTGAATGGTGACCCCCTAAAGTTGGTCCCCGCGCTGAAAGAGAAAAAATATATAATGGCCGTACAACCATAGCATAAGCATAAGGAGCTAACTGAGAATATTTATGATGATTTCAAATTGAAAAGAAAACTCTGGTCCCCATGGTTTATACAAAATGATTTCAGCGTTGTGAGGGTTAACCCTTACAGCGCGGGGATCGACTTTAGTCGTCAGAATCTGACGTCTGTAGACGTGAGATTCTGACGACTAAAGTCTATCCCCGCACTGTAAGGGTAAAAATATTTATACTGATCGTAGACCTATGACACAGTTCTCTCCGATTCATTTGAATACCTAACTAAGACATTTATGATGATTTCAAATTGAAAACAAGACTACATAAGTCCAGGAGCTCCCGCGACGAATTAGAATTTGATTTAAGCAATTTCGTGTAGGGATTTTAATGTAGTCCTAGGCTAGGTCAACAAGACGCAAGACAACTAGGTCTAAGAAGCCCAGTCTAAGAGTGGGATAAGAACTAGACAGTCTATCTGGCACGGTTTACCCTATATCAGGCCAATCGAGGTAACTAATAGCTGATTTACGGTCATTTTGAATTCGATATAAATTAGTCAAAAACTTAGGGTGCATCCTCCCCCGAAACCTCAAATTTTGTTTTATAGTAATGGACTAACATCTAACACAGTTTGCAAAATATTGGGTTTGTGAAAGTAAATAATGGCCGATAGGGGGCCATTTTGAATTTGAACGAGTCAGAATTTTTCAAGATGCATCCTCAGCTGAAATCTCACATTTCATTCTATAGTAATCGTCTAGCTATCTAGCACGGTTTACCAAATATCGGCCATGTGAAAGTGAATAATGGCCTAAAGGCGGCCATTTTGAATTTGATCAAGTCAAAATTTTCCAAGATGCATCCTCAGCTGAAATCTCACATTTCATTCTATAGTAATGGTCTAGCCATCTAGCACGGTTTACCAAATATCGCCCATGTGAAAGTGAATAATGGCCGATAGGAGGCCATTTTGAATTTGATCAAGTCAAAATTTTTCAAGATGCATCCTCTCCTGAAATCTCACATTTTGTTTTATAGTAATGGTCTAGCCATCTAGTACGGTTACTAAAAACCGGCTATGTGAAAGTGAATAATTGAATTTGATCGAGTCAATTTTTTTCAAGATGCATCCTCTCTTGTAATCTCACATTTTGTTTTATAGTAATGGTCCAGCTATCTAACACGGTTTACCAAATATCAGCAATGTGCAAGTAAATAGTGGCCGATAGGCGGCCATTTTGAATTCGATTGAGTCGAAAGTTTTTAAAAGGCATCCTCTCTCGAAACGTCACATTTTGTTTTATAGTAATGGTCTAGCTATCTAGCACGGTTTACCTGATATCAGGCCTATCGAGGTAAATAATGCTGATTGTCGGCCATTTTGAATTCGTAAGTTTAAAATTTTCAGGGTGCATTCTCCTCCGAAAACTCACACTTTGTTTTATAGTAATCAGGTAATGGTCTAGCCATCTAGCACGGTTTACCAAATATCAGCCATGTGAAAATGAATAATGGCCGAAAAGGCGGCCATTTTAAATTTGATCAAGTCAATTTTTTTCAAGATGCATCCTCATCTGAAATCTCACATTTCGTTTTACAGTAATGGTCTAGCCATCTAGCACGGTTGACCAAATAACGGCCATGTGAAAGTGAATAATGGCCGATAAGCGGCCATTTTAAATTTTATCGAGTCAAATTTTTCCAAGATGCATCCTCTCCTGAAATCACACATTTTATTTTATAGTAATGGTCTAGCCATCTAGCACGGTTTACCAAATAACGGCCATGTGGAAGTGAATAATGGCTGATTGGCGGCCATTTTGAACTTTGACAAAATGATTTTTTTCAAAATACATCCTCTCCTGAAGCCTTACAATTTGTTTTATAGTAATGGTGTAGATATCTTGAGCGGTTTTCATGATATTCCACAATATCAGGCCTGTCGAGGTGAATAATGGCTGATAGGCGGCCATTTTGAATTTTCTCAACTTTAATTTTTTCAGGATGCATCCTCTCCTGAAACCTTACAATTTATTTGATATTAATGGTGTAGCTATCTTGAGCGGTTTTCATGATATTCCGCAATATCAGGCCTGTCGAGGTGAATAATGGCCGATAGGCGGCCATTTTTAATTTTATCGACTTGAAATTTTTCAAGATGCATCCTCTCCTGAAACCTCACAATTTGTTTTATAGTAATGGTGTAGCTATCTTGAGCGGTTTTCATGATATTCCGCAAAATCTTTCAGTCGGATTTACCGATGTTATAAATTAGGTCAAAGTGCTGGGTCAACTTCAAGGTCAAGGTCCAAAAACCTGAAAAGGCACAACTAGGGACCTTAGAGAACATGTATGTGCAATATGACTGTCATCGGCCCAGTACTTTTCGAGATCTGCTCCGGAAACAAAGTGCGCGTCAAAACGTCTAAATAGGTCATAGTTCTGAACCAGAAGTAGGTCAAAGTTCAAATACCCCAAAAGGCACAACTAGACCCCCTAGGGGTGTTGTGTGTAAAATTTGAAGACAATCGGACAAGTACTTTCAGAGATATGCTCCGGAAACGAATTGTTTACGGACGGCCCAACGGCCCAACGGCCCAACGCCGTCACATCATCATTTTCTCCTCTGCAACCTTGCGTATTGAATTCACATTAAAAATATTTTAACCCGTCCATTAGCCACCTGGAAGTAACCCACATACCAAAAATTGTTATCCTAGCTTATTTTCTCACAAAGTTATAGGCAAAAGAAGAGGCCAAAAAAAAACGGAGGTAGAATCCATAGCTCCCTTCGCTCACCTACGGTGACGGCGGGAGCTAAAAACCCTTTAGTCTCCATGGTTTAAACAAAAATAATTCAGCGCTTTAACTGTTTAAGAGATGTTGCAAAGGTAAAAAATTTCAAATAAAATTTGGAAGTGGGTGGGTGGATCCAGGGCCATTTTGGATAGAAAATTGGAAAACCATAAAAAACTAAAATATTTATTTATTTTCCAAAAAAAAAATTTGGATAGAGGGGTGGGTTGGTGTTTGGAGCTCTATCCAATTTTTTTGGATGTCTGGAATTTTTTTAACTTTGCAAGACCCCTCAGGGTAATGAATGATTGCGTTGTGAGGGTTGATGCTGGCCAACGTTGGGATGGTAGCCCAGCATTGAAACAACATTGCTTCGACGTTTCGTTTTTGTGGGTGTTGGGCGTTATTAGATTCAACTCCCTCGATCAACAAGTGTTCACCCAATGTTGGTTTAATGTTGGGCAAACATCACAGAAACACAATGGTCAAACAGTCAGCTAACACTGAGCCTTAAAAATGTTACAGCGCTGAATATTTTTTTAAAAACATAGAGACCAAAGGGTTTATTTCAATCTGAAATCATCATGAATGTCTTAGTCAGCTCTTTCCGATTCATTTGAATACCTATGTTATGGGTCTACAACCAGAGGAAATATTTTTACTCTTACAGTGCGGGGATCGATTTTAGCCGTCAGAATCTGACGTCTACATACGTCAGATTCTGCCGGCTAAAGTCGATCCCCGCACTGTAAGAGTTGGGAAATGACTGGGGGCCGCTTTATCAATTTTATAAGTACTTTATATAACATGTTAAACATGGGAAAACATTGGGAAAAAATGCATTTTTTCAAACTCCCACAAACATTAATATATTAGGCTTTATTTGAACATAATTTGGAAGAACAGACTAAAACTAGCTTTGTGAAAGGGCCATTATGATTATACGATTATATGATAAATACGAAAAGGGCTTCCAGGAAACCGTGACACTCCCTCTTTAGACCTCCCTCCCCTCCTGATCACAGCTCGCAACCACCTGGTTCAACATTGAATAACAATAATTGATTTTAACCTTTAGAACACTGAGCTATTCAATTTAAATTTTCAGTCACTTGAATTTGTGTCTCGCTACCTCGATCCACAACTTCAACATTCAAGTGACTGAAAATCTATGTTATTTGCGAAATTTAAGTCCCAATATATATCAGTGTTTCCAGATTAAAGGCATATTTTAATTAGAACAGCTCGTTATCACGGGTTATACAGGTGCTAATAAAAACCCAGAATGTCTACTGTAGTCGACATCAGTGCTCTAAGGGTTAAAACACAGAATATCTACTGCAGTCGACATCAGTTCTTTAAGGGTTAAAACACAGAAGATCTACTGCAGTCGACATTAGTGCTCTAAGGGTTAAACACAGAATATCTACTGTAGTCGACATCAGTGTTCTAAGGGTTAAACACAGAATGTCTACTGTAGTCGACATCAGTGTTCTAAGGGTTAAACACAGAATGTCTAGTGTAGTCGACATCAGTGCTCTAAGGGTTAAACACAGATTATCTACTGTAGTGGACATCAGTGCTCTAAGGGTTAAACACAGAATGTCTACTGTAGTCGACATCAGTGCTCTAAGGGTTAACCCTTGTGCTGCTAGGTTTGCATATATACGTTGATATGGTTAACCCTTCATTTGCTAGGTCAGGAGTTTTTCCTATCATTAACATAATTAAAGATGAAATATATTGCTAATCAACTACAAGTTGGATTAGCCAAAATTGTGTAGCTTTTCGCTACGAGATACTAAAGAAATTGAACCCTGTAGGTCCGTTTTCATGTATATATACAGTAACCCTTGTCCTGCTAGGGCCATATATATACGTTAACCCTTGTCCTGCTAGGGCCGTATATATACAGTAACCCTTGTCCTTCTAGGGCCATATATATACGTTAACCCTTGTCCTGCTAGGGCCGTATATATACGTTAACCCTTGTCCTGCTAGGGCCGTATATCTACGTTAACCCTTGTCCTGCTAGGGTTGTGTATATATATATATAAATACGCTATATACGTACACAAGGAAGGTTTAAACGTTTTGTAGAAGATGAACCAATGTTTTTTTTTAAGGATGACACCGTCTACGATGCCGGGACAACATTAATTCAACATTTCTTAATTAAAAAATAAGGACGTAATCACTGTAATGCAGTCATTTTATCCCAGCCACACACAGTATACGTTATCCTTATACGAGGGATTCTATAATTTTAAGCACCAGCACTGTCCGCACCTTGTAATATTTATTATTGAATATTTTGATTTAATTTGATTACATAAATGCAATGAATGACCTTTATTTTACAATATAGCAATATTACAACTCAAAAAATTCTAACATAAATGTGTTTTTTGAAAGAAATATTGTGTAAATTTAGCCAATTCTAGCCAAAAAGCCTTGTCCCACATTCTAAATTCCACATAAACAGGCGATTTATTCTAGACTTCCTGTATTATATATTATATTTGTTTCTGATTTAATGTTAGTGCACAACACTATCTATAAGATTATATACAAGTTTTTTAAAATAATTTTATTATTTTACCACTTTTTATGCAATTTATGTCTGTCCCACGCTGCAGCGACTCTCCATAACGCTTATAGTTTTCAGGTAATTTCTATACTTTTTCTGACCAAAATATCACTTGTCTGGTGCTAAAGAGTTGCGCGAGACCTTCATGCAGTGAATCGTGAAAAAAAAAGTATAATAAATGTGTTTTTGTTTAGAAATAATGTAGGGTTTGTGCAAGTCTTTGGGTGAGTATTTTAACTCAACGTCTCTCCGTAACGCGATTTTTTACACATAAATACTGCAATTAAACTTTTAAGCACCCTACAACCTCCAAGCCTACTACAACCTCATTTGAAAAAAACAAAAATAGTCATAGTATAGCATAATACATAGATGCTATGCACGATTTAGTAAAAAAAACGTCTCTCCATAACGCGTATTTTCTGTCTCTCCATAACAAAAATAAAAACGTTATGGAGAGAAAAAGTAGTCACAAATTACCTTTTTACTCATTTAAAAATAGATATAAACCTTTATGAATTTGGTATTTTAACCAACAAGTGACACTTGTTGAAATAGTAACTTTTCTTTTTGTCTTTCAAATTGTGTTAGCATCGATATTTAGTATTTGTTTATTGTCACTCCATAACAGAAATAATTGTCGTTATGGAGAGACAATGTTCGTTATTATTACTCTCCATAACGACAATAATCGTAACGGAGAGAAATTCTTATTTCATTATTTAAGGGTTATTGTCATAAAGTGATTCTTTCTAAATTAAGTGATCAACATTATAATAACCATGTTCAACTACTTGTTAAATATGGTATACTTTTGTAGAAGGGTCACTGAGAAATTTAAGTTTGAAGATTACTCCGTAACATAAATTGGTCTCTCCATAACGGTAAATTAGTCTCTCCATAACGGTAAGAAAAATTTAAATTGATAAAAATAATCATTTAAAAGTGAAATTAAGCTCTGCTGACAACGCTATGTCAATAAACAAAGCTAAGTTGACATGTGTTTAAATTTTTGACAATATCCAGACAATCTCATATATCAAGGAAAATATCATCACTGGTGCCTAAAATTATAGAATCCCTCATACCAGCAAACACGCTACATTGAGCCAATGCTGGGCTGATGTTGGCCCATCGTCTACGCCGCTGGCCCAACATCAGCCCAGCATTGGCTCGATGTAGCGTGTTTGCTGGGATGTTCTTTTAATTTTGGGTGATCGTCTACTACACTGGCCAAGCATTGAAACAATAATGGGACGAAGAATTGTGTTTCCTGTGGTTGTCGACGAATACGAGACGTTCCGCTAATGTAGCTTATCCCTAATGACAACATGTACAACCATGACAACGCTGACATATTATTGCATTATAAACCATAGTGAAATCATCATAAATGTCTTAGTTGGTTATTTTCGCCTCATTTGAATACCTATGTCTACAGCCAGTATAAATCGTTTTACGGACCCCCCACTCAGCATCACAGGGGGGGAAATCCCCCCTTGTTGGCAAGAAAAATAAAAATATATTCAATATTTTACATTTCAGTTAAAATAGGCCATTATAAGCACCAAAATTTAAAACTCAGATTTTTTTTTCGCCTGGGGGAGGACCCCCAGACCCCCGATCCCTTTTGGACCCCCCCTTTCAAACATTCCTGGCGGAAACCCTGCATGTGTGTTTAAACCCTCACGGTGCATTAAAGCATCATTTTACATCCCTGAAAACAGACCTAATTTTCCTACAACCAAGGGTTTTGGACTGGAAATTTCTATGAAACTGGTTTACCAATACATGACAATTTTCTTTACTTTTTCACCCACATCAAATCATCTTCATTCACTACATGTTGAGAATTGCGACAGCAATTCGCGGCTTGTAGTGGATGAAGATGACAATGTAAAGTCAGGCTTGAAAAGGTTAAACATACAAATTTGTAAATGTGTTGTTTCAAAATAAACACAATATGAATAGTTTCCACCCACTTGGAAGTTGTGGCTCGCGGAAGCGAGACACAACTTCAAGTGAGTGAAATTTAAATACGATAACTCAGCGTGTAAGGGGGCCACCATTCGATTTCCAGGGGGGGGGGGGGCTGGAGTTTTTGTAGCGGGCAAATTACTTATTTTAACCGGGCTCGGCGGCGCGCTGAAAATTTCACATTTTATCACATGTTTATATAGAACAGTTCTTGGAAGTAAATTATTTATTTCACGCAGAGTCCGCACAAAATTATTTATTTGAAAATAACTCCAGCCACCTCCGCCCCCCCCCCCCCGTGGGAATTGAATGGTGGCCCTCTAAGGGGTTAAATCGCAATTGGCCTCGAGTTGCACTTGTTCTGTCAGTTACGTGATTAATGTGATTGCTCTAACGTCCAAGTGGTTGAAAATTTAAATAACTCAGCAGGTGAAGGGTTAAATCATAATTGGCCTGAGGAGTTTACTAGGTTTGCTCTGTCAGTTACATGATGTATGTGATTGCTCTAAGCATGCAGTAATGTAGACAATTACCACTGCCAAATCAGTTTTGTGAATAACCCTCAACCCTTTAGCCGCCAAATTATTCAATTCGAATTTTCACCCACTTGAAGTTGTGTCTCGCTGACGCGATCGTGGATCGCGAGTGAAAATTATTCATATTTGACAAAATGGAGGTCAACAAATTTCAAATTTTGCTGATTAATGTCACTTTTTATCTTTAAATATGTTTAAAAGCTGATATGTAATGGGCTAATAAAAAATGTAAAAGACGAATATGTACGCCGGACGGCACCGGCGGTTTTTTAAAAACCTTGGAGGCCAAAGGTTTTTTTTCAAGTTGAAATCATCATAACTGTCTTAGTTAGCTTTTTCCGATTCATTTAAATACCTATGTTATGTGTCTACGACCATTAGAAATATGCTTACTGCTACAGTGTGTGGATCGACTTTAGACGGCAGACTCTGACGATGAAAGTCGATCCCCGCACTGTGAGGGTTAAGGTCCCCCCTTTACACAGGTTAATATTGATGGCTATGTTCCCATGTTAAACAAAATGTAGAATAACTTTAATTGTGGGCCTTAATGGATAGGCTGTCGCTCACAATATGTTCGCGTTTGTGGCCTGCGTGACCAAACGGCCTTAGTCTGGATTATGACATGATTATCATTATGGTCTGCATAATTATAGTTAGAACGATCTCGCCCTCCACTATGTTCCGGGTTAGAACGCAGCATGTATCTGAAACGTAAGATACTCACATCATCACAAATGGTTGAAATGGCCGAAATATTTTTCGGGAGGTGTTTTAAAAAAGCTCTCACATGATAAATAACTGAAGGAATGTTTCAAAACCAGCTGAGTGGATGCATAAATGGTCACTAAGTTAGGTAAACCCAATTAAACTGAATTTTGAGGGCGTTAATAGGGGTTGAATCGATCGCGAGTCGCCGGCGACACGCTATCTTACGGTTCAGATATGGAATGCTTGCTAACCCGTAGCACGTTGTGGAGGGTGGCGTTTGCTAACTACATAATTATGACATGCAGTGACATCGGACTAAATATATTTCGTCCTTCTAGTACATTGCAATATATTAGGTTTTGATGGTGGGTGGAGGGTTTCAAAATAATTTATTTAAAAAAACGATATTGCTGCCTGTCCAACGCAACTTAAATACAAATCAGCTAATTGATTGATAAAAAAACCCTATTTATATGAAAACTATAAAGTCAGTCAAGACTTCAAAACTCCGGCGAAATTAATCAGACGAGACAACTTCAAGTGGGTACTTTTTTAAAATTATATAACTTAAATTGAAGTCAAATTTGTGACATTGTCACATGGCATGTCATATACACGATGTTGTTTTAATGCTGGGCTAACGTCGATATTAAGTCAACATCGGTTGAACTCCCCGTGTTTACCAGTATACAGATATATATATATATATATTCCAACACACACGATATATTGAGCCAATGTTGTTTTAATGTTGGGTCAGCGTCGTATACCGTATACGGTGGCCCACATTAAAGCTACATAGCATTGGTTAACCCTTCAGGCCCTCACGATGCATTAAATCATCATTTTACATCCCTGGAAACATACTTAATTTTCCTACAACCAAGGGTTATAGAACGAAAATTTCCATGAAAATGGTTTACCAATACATGGCAATTTTCTGTAATTTTTAAACAACATCAAATCATCTTCATCCACTACAAGTCGAGAATTGTGACAGCAATTCGCGGCTTGTGATGGATGAAGATGACAATGGTAAATTCAGGCTTGAAAGGGTTAATGTTGTGCTTCCCCGTAGCGCGGTAGCACACAAAGTGCGCCTGCCACGTAGTTTTCAGGTTCAGGGGCCCGTCCCACTAAACATCTTAAAATTAACATCATTTTAGCCATGTTAACTTTCTTTTATTTGCAATAGAAAAGTTAAGATGATCCTAACTTTTCTAATGCAAATAAGAGAAAGTTAAGTGTTTTATTTTAAGAGTCTGTGTGGGATGAGCCCCTGTTTGTGTTGGGTCATTGGGACCTAGCCCTTACAGTGCGGGGATCGTCATTAGACGTCTGAATCTGACGTCATTAGACGTCAGATTCTAAAGTCTAAAGATGATCCCCGCACTGTAAGAGTAAAATTATGTCTACTGGTCGTAGACCCCTAACATATAGGTAACATAGGTTTTCAAATGAACCAGAAAGAGACGTTTATGATGAAAAAAACACCGGTTTCTATGGTTTATATAAAAGCATTTCAGAATTATAAGGGTTAATTTTCACAAATACAAGCAGTTTTCAGTAACCATGGTAACTTGGAAGTTGTGGATTTACAGATACAGAATGGAAATAAACAAACACACACACAAACAAACAAACTGACAAAATAATTAACAAACGGACGACGAACGAGCGAAATGAATAAACGAATGAATGAATGAATGAATGAATGAATGAATGAATGAATGAATGAATGAATGAATGAATGAATGAATGAATGAATGGGGGGTTAACACTTTATATCATATGTTGAATCCCTTGCCCTCATCATCAGATCATGTCTATCTGGTTCTTAATTAAAATGAAGCAGTAAAAAATCCAAAACAAATTCTAAAATAGACCTTCGAACATCTGGACATGACAATCAATCAATCAAACATAAAGATCAGCCTATCTAATAACATGATTAATTTACATAGTTAGTAGCTCTAAATATACAAAACCCGGTTGTCGAAATAGACCTGTCTATTTCGACAACCGGGTTTTGTCTAAATATACAAAACCCGGTTGTCGAAATAGACCTGTCTATTTCGACAACCGGGTTTTGTATATTTAGGGCTACTAAATATATTAATTTAAGCGCTCTAACATTATACATGACATGTCACACCTTCACCCCTTACCTGCTTACCGTCATTATTAGCTATGCGTCAATCAGTTATTTATTTCTGCTTCGCCTTCTCCACACACTTTTCTTTCTCGTGATTATTCATCAGTTTTTGTGTGGTTTTTCGTGTGTGGCCTCCGGGGTCCGTGTGGTTTGTGTGCTGTGCCGCTTCCTTCTTGGTTCGCTGTTTACCACTATGCCCAGAATACATTTCTTTTTCGTGATCATAGTTATAATGTTCATATTCGTCGTCTCTTTCCACTTCTTTGGGGGCGCTTTTTAGCGCAGCTTCTTTCTCCGCTGCCGACATTTTGCGTGTTATTTTCTTTGAGTTTCAGATCATGTGATTAAACTGGAGACACCAGATGTTTAGACACATACAGAAGTCAATACACTTTACGTGTACGCTGATGACACGTGTACAGCTATCAACGTCACGTATCGGAGCAGGACATAATTATGTATACTCAGATATACTGATACTGTAGACCACATTATATTCCCGTTCCATTTAATTTAAGCGACTTTTGCGACCTTGAACGTTTTATCGCTCATATTTATGGTCGCTAATTACTTATGTAGGGCCTATAACACTCCTGCTGTCAGTACAGTCTTGTGTTCGCGAAATTTTATTTTCGCGAAATTTCGCGAAATATTTAAGACGCCAATTTAATGTGGTGTAGACCTACATTAGATATGCAGAGCATGTGGGGCCTACTCTACACTACACTGTTCTTCAAAACAAAAGGCAGTATCTGCTTGCTTGTAAAGTGAGCAGATACTGCTTTTGGCTTTGAACGCAGTGTTAACAGTACCCTCGTACCTTCAGTGCATCGACCCTTTAACGCTAAGAGTCGTTTTTATTCTGTTTTATTAGCAGGTTAAATCACAGTGAATGGGAATAAAATGAGCGTTTAAACATCAATATTTGCAAATGTTTGGTCTCAAAATTAAACAAATATGAGTAATTTTCATCCACTAAAGTTGTGGATCGCGGAAGCGAGACACAACTTAAGTGGATGAAAATTTAAATCACATAACTTAAAGGGGAAATAGTTGAAGCGTCGTGTAGGCCCATAGGTCTACCTTAGGGCCTAATTGTGGCCGCAAGCCAGCAAAAGTCATTGACCCAATGTTGTCTTAATGTTGGGCCAGCGTTGCAGGCAGTGGGCCAACAATAAAAATGGGCATGCAGCATCGAGCAGGTCTGTTGGCACAAGGATAGGCCTATAGGGTAAAGAGGGGTATTATAGGGTAAAGAGGGGTATTATGGGCACCTTAACTTTAATTGGCTATTTTGGGCAAATAAATGAAGTAGAAAAATTCAAATTTGATTTGATCGAATGTTTGTACAATTATGCACTAATTAATAATATTAATTAACTTATAGATTCATTTACCCATGCGTGTGGCAAATATGAGCATGTGTTGTGGGGAAATATGAGCATGCGTAATTAATTAGACTACCATTTGCCAATGGGGTAATATGAGCACTTTGCCATAGAAAAGGCCATTCGCTAAAATGTTTATTTTATGAGTAGTTCACCAAATAGAAGTGACACTCGTGTACCTTGATGTCATTCAAATGCCATTAAAGCAGAGATAATTTTTTTTTAAACATAAGTGGTTGGAATGGTTTCCTCTCATTTCACTGTATAATATGCTTAGGGTATTATGAGCAAAGGGCCTACTAATTTTTTTTATAGATATCTTGCAATAGGGGTATTATGAGCACCATGCTCATAATAGATTGAAACAGGATGCTCATATTACCCCATTAGAAGGGGGCGGTAACAAGCCTGATGGGGGTCCAGAAAATGATAAATCACTTTATTATCGTCCCTTCTCTTGCTAAGAATCACTATGGTTAACACTCACCCACATTACTTTCATGATATCTTGTGATTTGTGGACGTACGAACAAATCAAATGTAATTGTATTTTTTTTTATTAAACAGCCCAAAAACTTCGTTTTGTCATAATTGGACTACTTTTTCAAAATACTTTCTAAAAACTGAACGAGTTTATTTCTTATATCTTACAAACCAAATGTTACCCAATCAGTGTTTCATCTAGGATTCATCTAGGTGTTTTTCACTGTCACAATGGCCTGGGTGTGTTGAATACCAGTATGTCGTAACAACAGTGCACTGAAGCATTTCACTGTCTGAATATTAGGAGGGCAATATGGCGCACATGAAGGGCAACATGGCACTCATGAAGGGCAATATGGCGCTCATGAAGGGCAACATGGCGCTCACTAAAGGCAACATAGCGCTGCGCCATGTTAGAAACAGCTAGATGAAACACTGCCAATTTCCATTGTTATTAAGAATATTACAGCCAGTGCTCATAGTACCTACTATGCTGATATTACCCCATCTCACCCTAACATTATTGTAGTAGGGGGGCTGGCCTATCGATCCTTGTTTGGCACCAGGCTGATAGTTCAATATGCTGGTCCAGCGTCGTAGACGGTGAGTCACCATTCAACCAGAATTGGTTCGCTAACCGTATCTTGTTTCTAGGTGTAGGGTTCACCTGTCTCCGGTGTCAGTCCCAGCAAACACGATACATTGAAACAATGTTGGATTAATGTTGGCCCAGCGTCGCAGACGATGGGCCAACGTTAAACCAACATTGCTACAATGCATCGTGTTTGCTGGGGTACCTCTGCAGACATGTGCTACAGATATGACCCAGTGGCGGATCTAGGGGGGGGGGGGTGCGCAACAGGCACCCCCCCCTTATTTTCGCAAAATACTTTAAAAAGTCCCCTAAATTGGCTAAAATTTACAAAAAAATCTTGGGGCTGTTTGTTGGAACATATAATTACGTAAATATGACTCAACAGTTTTCTATGTTTATTGTAACATAAAAGATAAATATGACTGAGCACTCTCTCTCACTGTTATCGGTACTAGAATCAACAAAAAACATGCACAGACAAACAAACAAACAAACAAACAAACAAACAAACAAACAAACAAACAAACAGACAGACAAACAAACAAACAAACAAACAAACAAACAAACAAACAAACAAACCTAAATTATTAATTACTATCAACAATATTTTGTTATAAAAAAAAGAATTCAAAATATTACATGGGCAAGCCCCCAAAACCCCGGATGCCCCCCTTTCTTCAGATCCTGGATCAGACACTGAGTCAGTGTAATCCAAGGGTTGCCAGCAGTGAACCAAGTCCACCCCTCGGGAGCCCACCTGCCCAGCTAACACAAAACATTTTAAAAATGTTTCAAAAACGTTCTAAAACATTGTGCGAAACGTTTTAAAAATATTTTTAAAACTTCTTGTGAAATGTTTTTAAAAAACATCATTAAAATGTTATAAATGATGGTTGAATGCTAGCAGTGAATTGGACCACAAGTTAATGCCGTCGGCCCAGCGTTGAGCAGAACATCGGTGCTGTGGGGGGACCCCGATCATCGCGTTTTCACACCAATTAGGTAGGTGTTAAGGGCGGCAGCAATTGATGCAACCAGGTGGTTGGTTTGATCATACCTTCAGAGATGGTGGTTATCTAGGGCAGTTTGACGAGACAGATGACAATATACGTCTTGGAAATAAAACTAGTTTGGTCGTTTTCAGTAATTTAAAATTTTACTTTTTATGTTTTTGTATTATATTTAGGATCAGTAGGATATACAGCTTCATATAAAGTAAATTTTCAAAATTGTCAACATTGAAAAAATCTCATCCCAAGGAGTTCCTTTAAGTTTATTTTTCCTGAGCTTGTGTCCCACTTAGGCCACTATGTTTATCTCTCTACTTTAGATGAGCGCGCGCATTTGACTTAGGCTGCAAATTACCAAAAAAACATTTGTTTTTTTTGTCCAGCGCGCACATTAGATTGTTGCCGATTTAAAAAAAAAACAGTTCATTTTGAGAGATAAAAAAACATTTAGAAAAAAACAAGTTTATTTCAGGAGATAAAAAAAACATTTTCCCAGCCATGTTTTTTTTCTGCTTGTTTTTTTCGTCGCCATCTTAATTTTTTTTAAATAGGTCAAATTTTTTTTTTATTACGTCGCCATCATTAATTTTTCTAGAAATTTGTCCAATGTTTTTTTTATTTCGTAGCCTTCATTCACTTTTTCAAAAATAGGTTCAATGTTTTTTTTTCTTTAATGTTTTTTTACCGCTCTCCCTCATTAGATTTTGATTTTTTTCTGATCTAGAACAGAGAAATAAAACACATTGGCCTTAGGGGAAAGAGGGGTGCTGTGTGTGGGAAACGGTTGACATTTCTGTACACGAGTCCTTATGAACATGTCGAATATAACGTTTGAGGTTAAATACTTTCGTGTTTAAAAAGTCTTCAGAAAAAAAGAAGATATTCACGATTATACTCGTGGTTAAGAGCTTGAAGGGTTTTGGTTTAAATAATGTTGGCCCAGCGTTGCAGACGGTGGTCCGACATTATTTCACAATTGGGCCAATGTATGGTGTTATCCGGGTAGCTGCTTTTCGGGGGAGAAAGCGTCACCCTTATGGCAGTCAGAGCAAACACCGGCCAATCACCCAATTCTGTTTCAAATTGACCAACATTGAACCAACAATGGGCTGCGATGCTGGCTCAAAACAGAACCGGTATTGGGTGGGTAGGCCTACATTGTGTGTTCCAGGTAAATTGTATAGACTCGTACACTGACTTATCAGTGGATGTCACAGTACGTTCAGCATGTTCAGGGGTGAAAAAGACACGCGGCACAACATAGATGTTGGCCAGCACCGGCGATGGTGGTGGAAGGAATAGGCCTACACGTTGAAGAATACTTGTCTCCTTGGTTCTTTCAATAATTATTTCCTGGATATTTCGGATTCTGGCCCATGAGGACAACCAATACAGCTATGTTTACAAAATATTAGACCAATTGTTTTGTCTAAAAAACAGACTAAAGCTGGGCTTCGGAGTTCCGGAACTCCTTTTCTAGTTATCTAATTATATGCAGCAGTAAATGATGCAGATATTGCATTGGGATGGGGGGGGGGGGGGGGGTTGACAAGACCGCAGTAGTTTGGTAAAATAGAGAATACTGACACATGGAGGACAATAATTTTACGATGCACGGAAAGATGGATATTCATGGGATATGTTTTCATATTTAACCCTTTCAGCCCTCACCATGCATTGAAGCGGATCTACGAATCTACTGTTATTTTGTAATGGTAAGGTCGGGCACAATATACGGGTTTAATCATGAAACTACATGTCTAATATTTTGTGGTTTAGCCATACTGACAATGAAATTCAGGTATTTTATATCAAATCTTGGAACACCTGTACATATTCTCAGTATTTTAAGTCGAAGAGCTCAATTACAATAGATTCGTTGATCCGAATATACTCGGCGCTATGCGCCTCGTACATTCTCATCTACGAATCTATCGGATTTCGTTCTTTCTCATTGACTTAAAATACACCGGTGACTTCGGTCTTTTGTTAAAAAAGGAGATTCAGATCTACGAATCTACTGTTATTTTAGATCGGACAAAAGATACAGGTTTTACCATGACACTGCATAACTGCATGGCTAATGTTTCGCTTTCTACCATGCTAACTGTAAATTGTTTTCTAAATTTCGTTTTTATCAAATCTTAAGATGTACCAATTTCGTGTATTTTAAGTCGAAGAAAGAACTCAATTACGATAGATTCGTAGATCCGAAAATACTCGGCGCTACGCGCCTCGTACATTCGTATCTACGAATCTATCGAATTTCGTTCTTTCTCTTGACAGAATCATGATCTATGCAGAGCAGACTAATAGCAAAACTGAAATGAAATGAATCGGGCTTTAGGCCACCTTTGTGAACATATAGGCTAAACTTGGCCAGAAGAACCTCCTGAGGATAGTAGATGAATGAGATGACACTGTCCTCCAGACACAGGATTCGAAATTCGAGCGATGGCGGTCTGAGGCCGAGCACGCTACCTTCTCGGTCACGGAGGCTCCCCACAATACTGAGACTAATAGCAGGGGCCATGTTTACTAACCCTTTGCCTGCTGATCACGACTATCGTCGTTTTTAATCCGTTTTATTTGTCGATCAAATCACTGATATTGGGAATGCGTGTTTAAACATCAAGATTTGTAAATGTTAGGTCTCAAATAAAACACATATGAGTAATTTTCGACCACTCGGGGTTGTGGATCGCGGTAGCGAGACACAACCTCAAGTGGTTGAAAATTTAAATAAATTAACTTAAAGGAATTCCTGATTTCTAATTATGGACAACCATGTCAGAAAAAAGAAATACGGGGATTTCGTCTCTATATCTAGCCTAACTGGTGAATGCGCAGCAGAAAAAATTAAAAACTTTTGCATTTCTAGTCTATGGACATGTTTACATCATATGGTCATATTAAGAAGCCAAAATAAAATCACCGATTTTTTTATGATTTTAGCCTGGGCCAGTCCCTTTAACAGGATAAGGGTTAATGTCATGCTCACAGTGATATGGCTTGATGCGATTCAAGATTTCCCAGACAGAATATTCTCTGACAAAAGTTACAATATCAAAGAAATGGATACCCAGCAAATACGGGGAATTCGCCCAATGCTGTTTCAATGTTGGCCCACCGTTTTCGACGCTGGCCCAACATTGAAACAGCATTGGGTGAATGCCCCGTGTTTGCTGGGATATATGTAGCATAATACAAAAAGCATGCACACTGCTGCTATGCATATAAGGTCACTATGTTTAATTTCTCTGTTTTAGATCAGAAAAATCAAAAATATAAATATATAATAAAATATAAAAAAAACATTTGAGAAAAAAAAAACATTGAACTGCATTTTGGTAAAGTTAATGAGGGCGACGAAATGAGAAAAATTGATCTATTTGAAAAAAAGGTAATGAGGGCGACGAAAAAGCAAGGAAAGAAACATAGCTGGAAAAATGTTTTTTTATTTCCTGAAATAAACTTTTTTTTTTGAAATTGGCAACAATCCGATGCGCGACCTGGGCAGAAAAAAACACATGTTTTTTTCTGGTAATGCGCTGCCTAAATCTAATGCGCGCGCTCATCTAAAACAGAGAAAAAAACATAGTGGCCTAATATGCGGATAAATTCGTCTGGCAAATACACAGAGTTTCCAATCAGGATAAGTCCTCATAGTCAGGTCACCAAGCGTGGAACCGTGCAAATCGGATAATACAAACTTTGTTTCTGATTATTGATGCTTGATATGTCTAGATTGATATTAGCAAGCATGTCAGAATGGCACCTTTGAGCAATTTTAAATATCGCTGAAAATCCAAAATGGCCGCCAAAAATTATGAAAAATCTACTTAGTCTCATAATTTCACGAGTGGATAGGATGGAAAGATGAATACAATTGTTTTTTATCACGTTTCATATATGGGGGATGTAATACCAATAGTATCTATCGAATTTCGTTGTTTCTCCTTGCCATAAACCTGCACCTCTGTTGTCTCGCTAGGCCTACTGCTACCCACAACCATAGAAATATACTTATGTATGTTCTGTGCCCACAACATTAATAGGGGAGCGGCCAGGACCCTAATTTTTCGAGTTTAATTAGCCCTCCTGGCATCAGGCTGAAATATGTCTCAAATGAAAGAGGAGACCCCACTAGTAAGTTTTTGCCCTGTTGGCATTTCTACATCCCGGGGGTTACCATGGCAACGGGGGTGTAAACAAACCCTTTCAAAACCTTCCTAATCCTAATAACTGACCAGTTTCTACCATGTAATTTACTTGTTGTCAAAGAAATTCATAACATGTATAACATATCTCCACAATAATTGATTATCATCGTATAAAATAACAAAATTGTATGCATTCTTCACAACAAAAACATAATTTGTATAATTCTGAATGTTTTTCACATTTTAAGTGTTGCCATGGCAACTGCGTTATTACCAATTATTGTGCTATAACAAATGATAATGTTTCCTATGTTACTTCTCATCTACTCAACATAAAAACACAAACAATGTGTCAAATAGAAGGTAATTTATTTTTCTTTAACATGGTAGTTTTAAGATATCAAAATATATAATTACTATATGCCTTATTTGCATAAATGCATACGCTATAATGGCAAAAATGACAAGTTGTCACCACCTATTTAATTCGTGATATATATTACACTTGTAAACAAACCCTTTCAAAACTGTCCTAAACCTAATTACTGACCAGTTTCTCCCATGTGATTTATTTGTAGTCACAGCAATTGATTTTGTTGTAATTATATAACATAATTTTATGAATTTTTCACAACAAAGACATAATCTGAATAATTCTGAGCGTTTTTTACATTAAAAGTGTTACCATAGCAACCACATTCTTATCAATTATCGTGTTATACCAAAGGCTGATGTTTTCTATGTTACTTCACACCTACTAAACATAAAAACACAAACAGAGTGTCAAATTAAAGGTTATTTATTTTCCTGTAATATGGCAGTTTTAACATGCATATTATATAATTATCATATGCCTTATTTGCATAAAAGCATACATTATAGCTTCAAAAGTTATCACATTCTTCTTAATTCATGATATATATTACACGTGGTCATTATTTGTGGCTCTTATTTGCAAACTACTCGGCATACAAATACAAACAAGGTATAAAATTATAGGAAATTCACTGTGGCATATATGTATTATATTCAAACATGCAAATGAGCTCATTAGCATATACCTAATTTGCATGCATGTCTAATAATTCATAATAAATAAACACATATTAATCAGTATATTTAATGTCACTAATTAATTTTTAACACTTATTATTACATTATATTTTGAAGTGTCTACAGATAATTGTTAGTTGAAAATTAAAGTTGAAACTTAACACAGTATTGTCGCACAAACAATAATAATAGATGTACTTTACAGTCATTTTAAACGATTGATCAAGTTTAAATTTACATAATAATTTTAATTCCGAAAAATCAGTTATTTTGACTAAAATCTTCCATTATACAATAATGTTCTCGGGTGTAGTACATCCCATGCATTGATAAAATGATTATTTAGGCTCCATAGACGATTTTTTGCTCTTTCCAGTAAAAAAATAACAGCTATAACCTACCCACTAAGGTAAGAGGACTGCCAAAATACATTGTGCACCATTATCCACACGTAGATGTCGCTCAGGTAAACAGATAAATGAATGACTATGAATGACTATAGGCCTACACTGCATAATAAAGTATTTAAATTCCACTTATATCTGAAACATTTTGATATTTTGTTGATATGGATATTATAGCACACAGTTTTAAGTATGCGCTACACGATAGGCATGGTTTAAAAGTAATTTGAGAGGTCAAAGTCAAGGTCATCTGAGGTCGCAAAAGTGAAAAAATCTGATATTTAGATTAAAACATCATAATTTACAATATGCCATTATAGTATATGTTTATCTCCAATTAATAATTTTATCGTTACTTTGTTTGTTTTTTCGAATGCGATTCACTATAGGACATAAAACAATACTGATTTTGACTATCACAGTCGGTTACTTTTCAAGACAACAAAAAAAACTCCTGTGCCTAACATATGCTAAGGGTGTTGTCGTAGACGCGGTATACAGTCGCCGAGTAACCCTTGCATAATTTTCAAAGTGTTTTTTGTACATATTTTGTTGATATTAATCGTTTTTTTTTATATCATATGCTGATATTGATGCTATATGACATAGGTTGAAGTATACACATGGTTTGAATGTCATCTGAGGTTAATGTCAAAGTCATAATTATGACATCACGAAATTGGAAAAATAGCATAATTATATCCTCATAGTCATGATAGTGGAATGTATGAAACATAGAAATGAACCGAAGGCGGTGACATCTTCAAGAAACGTTGCTATTAACTAGGCCTAACATTACTGAACCAAAACTCCACTCCCTGGCAAAAAATGATAAAGGAAGCAGGTGTCAACTTATCCCCGGGTGAAGCCTCCTACTGAATATAACATGAAATATATGTGCGATACAGAAATATTTGGATTTTGTTGGGACGTTTGTAAAAATTGGCTCAACTGACCCCGCTTCCCCCACTCAACTCCGGGCAATATGTCACTGGTTATGTATTTCTAACAGGGAATTAGAAAATATATGATTTCTAAAATAATTATCAAACGTTTATCAATGGGAATTTAGTGAAAATGAGAAAATTTAGGATGACCGCCATCTTGTAAAAAAAACAAAGCATTTCCGCATTCTTTTTTTGTAATAAAAGACTCAACTATATGATTCAAACACCAAATCATATGCCTTGTGACAACGAAAACAATAAAAATCTCGATAAAAATATCGTATCTATATCTATGAGAAAAAAAACCCCTGTGTCTACACTCGATTAAAATACAATTTTACATTTGAATGAAAGTAATTATATATGTTACTATTAGATTTGATAGCGTTTATGCAGCAGCACTTTATCAGAATATCACTTTATCAATATTGTAACCTCGGCCATATATTCCACTGGTTAAATATTTTAAAATTTATTTTGTTTAAAATTAAAAGTGATTTCACTCACTGAAAAGTACATCTTGTCCGTTGGCATATTGATCTTGGCCATTCGAAAAGTCATCTCGGCTACAAAAAATAATTATCTGAGTAAATGAGAAAGTGATCTCAACCAGTGACAAAAAATTGATCTCGCTCGGTGAAAAAGTGACCTTGGCCAGGCCAGTGAGAAAGTGATATCGTCAATTAAAAATGATCTTAGCGAGCGAAAAATATATCTCAGCCGAAATGAAAGAGATAGTGACTACTAGAAAAGTAATCTAAGCCATTGTAAAAACTCATCTAAATCAGTTAAAAAGTAATCTCAGCCAGTAAACAAATGATCTAGGCCAGTGAAAAAGTTATCTCAACGGATGAAGATAAAATATTTCGACCAACGAACAAGTGATCACAGCCAGTGCAAAAGTAATCTCAGGCACTGGAAAAATGCCCTCAACCAATGAATATGTGATCTCAATCAGTGAAAAGTGATATTGGACAGTGAATGAGTTATCTAAGCCAGTGAAAAGTGATCTGAACCAGTACAAACGTTTTCACAGCCAGTGAAGAGTGATGTTAGCCAGTAAAAGGTATTGCCAATGACCTCGACTTCCGAAAAAAGTGATCTTTAGAGCCATTGAATAGGTAATCATGTTTCATTGAGCTGTCATGTTCAGTCACTTTAAATGTGATATCGGCCATTGAAAAGGCGATATAATTAAGCAATCTAAGTAAATTCAGACGGTTGCAAACAGACTTCGGCCCAAAAGAAAATGATTCCAGTTAATGGAACTGTGGTCTTGGTCAGTGAAAAAGTGATTTCAGTCAGTGAAGAATGGATCTTGGCCAGTGATAAAGCGATCTAGGCCAGTGAAAAAAAGTGATCTTATACAATCAAAAGTGATTTCGGCCAACAAAAAGTGATCTGAAACACTCAAAATATGATCTCAGTCAGTGGGAGGGTCATATCGGCCCATGAAAAAGTGATCTCAGCCATCGAAAATGTGATCTCGACCAGTAAAAAGTGATCGTAGCCAGTGTAGAAGTGATCTCAGTCAGCGAAAAATGATTTCGGCTAATGAACAAGTGATATCATCCAGTGAAAAAGTAATCTCAGTCACTGAAAAAATAACCTCGACCAGCGAATATGTGATCTCAACCAACAAAATGTGATTTTGGCTAGAGAAAAGGTGAGTTTAGCCAGTAGAAAAGCGTTCTACGCTAGTAAAAACATGATCTCAGACAATGAAACGTGAAGTACGTAACCGTAGAAGTGATCTCAGCCAGTAAAAAATGATTTCAGCCAGTAAACAAAAGTGATATCAGCCATTCAAAAAAAAGTAGCTTGACACTTAAAAAGTTATCTAAGCCATCCACAAAGTGATATCTGCTGTTGAAAAGGTAATCACGGCTTTAAAAAAGTGATATCAGCTGGTAATGAAGTGATTCCAGCCCGGGAAAATGTGAAGTCGGTCACAGAAAAAGATATTTCGACCAGTAAAAAGTGATTTCAGTGAAAGAAAAGTAATATTGGTCATTGAAAAAGCGGTCGCAGTCAGTGAAAAGTGTTCTATGTCAGTAAAAAATGATCTCGGCTCGGCTAAGTGATTTCTGTGGGGGTAAAAGTAATCTGGGCCTATGAAAAAGGGATCTCTGCGAACAATAGGTACAGTGTTATTATATGTATACATAATTTGAGAATTCCAGTACAATAGTGATATATTTACAAAGGTTGTTCAATTATAGTATGCTTGCACTGTTTGTTAATTTACTTAATGTAATGGTTGATGGGCCGATAGTAAAGATTATTTGTATGAATTTGCTCCCCGATGTTTTAAAATGTGAGCAATCCATATTAAAATGAAAATCACTCGCACATCAGGTACATTTTTTTCTGTTATCGGGGCATACCTTTATGTTATTCAATTTCAAACGGAAAGTTATTATAGCTTAAAGCGACACGATCAGGATATAATCATAAAAAAACAGTATTTTTATTTTCGCTTATTAATATGGTCATATGATGATTTTAGCCTGATTTTGTCGCTTTTTAATAGTCTGCAATAGTTAAATTTAATTTGAATAGTGCATTGCTGGGGTCCATTATTGTCTAAACTGGTCTGATAATCTTTGCTTTATTTGCTGCTTGAAACAGTTCTTATTACTACAAAAGGATAATTTGGCTGCTTCCTTTATCATACAAATAAAGCGTTTTGAGGCTTTAATAAATTTACCGCTGTAATTGAAAATAAGATATCCTGTGCTTGCATTTTTAAGTGAAAATCGACTGTTTTATGTATGGCTCCTAAAATTTTCTCGTTCTTATATAAGTGCATGCACTTATATTCAAATAGTACGTGCACGTACTTATATTCGAAATTTACTACGTGCACAACTGTGTAGCTCTCTGCTCAGCCATGTACTGCAGGTAATATGTATCGAATTTTAGAAACCCTTATTAGTATATGTCCATAATAATTAAATAATTTATGAAATTGATCGTGAACACAAACTACATTATTGTTTTCAGCTCTTAACGGGTAGATATTAGCTAGAGGAGCGCGCAGCGCGAGGGCTGACGCGAGATTATGCACTAGTTCTGGTATAAACCTTATAGTGCCTCTCTCTTTTCACCTGGTGAGGTAGGTGATTGTGCAAGCAATGGCAAGAAGTCCAGGAGACAAGGAACCAGGGAAGAGGCGACCAGCCACCAGAGTAAGGGCAAGGACTGACCCTTTGAAATGTGTTCTGCTTTCTGAGCAGTGTGTTTGAAACCACCATCATGAACAGTCATCGTTAGCCAACCATCCGTGTCCGCCGTGCCATCACCCAAGCTAGCAATGTAATGATAGAGAGCTCATTGCTTAAGACCAGAATCCGTCTCCTTCAGTGCTATGATTGAAAGCCCACTGCCTTATGTGTCTCACAAAACGGCTCCTTTCAGAGCCCCTGCTCTCTGTGGGAACAGGAGTTCAGGAGTTCAACCGATATCCGTCAACCGTCAACCGTGTTCTTGTCTCATGCAGTGGAGTGATAGGGAACTCCCTGCTTTTGGTATGTCACACAGAACGGCGCCCCCAGAGCCCCTGTTCTATGTGGGAACAGGAGCTCAACCGTTATCCGTCAATCGTCAACCGTCAACCGTCAACCGTGTTTAAGCGTCAGCCTGGATTTCAGCCAGCAATTGATCCAGAATTGTATTAGAGCCTGATCGTTTTTGAACGATCTCATGATTCAACACCAGATCCTTGAAACACTGTGTGTTTTCAAGTGATCTAAATGTTTTAACCGCCAGTGCTGTCATCCTAGTTTTGATCATAGGGACGTTAGTGAGGTCATGCAGATCTATTGTTCTCATTCTGTCCAGGTAGGTTACACCAAGTGCTAGTCTCAGGCACTTGTTTTGAAAGATCTGCATTTCCTTCACTTGTGATTCCCTTAAAGCTCCAGTTATCAGTGAACCATATTCAAGGACAGGGCGTATAAAGCACTTGTAGGCTTTTAAGATGGTATATGGTCTGGCGCCCCAGTTTGTCCCTTTGAGCAACTTCAACAGGTTCAGTCGCCTGTAGACCTTTGTCATTAGGTCTTTCATATGGTCTTTGAAGCTAAGCCTTCGATCAAATAGGATTCCAAGCAGTTTGGCTGTTTGAGTTTGAATAATAGGCTCACCAAACAGTTCCAGATCTATAAGTTCTGGTTTTGGACCGACACTAAACACAATCAGCTGAGTTTTTCCTGCGTTTAGTTTTATCCGCCATTTGGAACACCATGCTTCAATAAGTTTTAAAGCTTTTGATAGCTTTGCCTTCACCCATTTGGCATTGGTTGCATGTGCCCAGATTCCCATGTCATCTGCGAACTGGGAAAGCTTGACATTGAGTGAACTCATGTCTGGGATATCATTCACATAGATAATGAAAAGGAGAGGGCTTAGGACCGAGCCCTGAGGTGTGCCCGCATTGAGGGTCACCTCCTCTGAGCAGTTGTTACAGCAATTGACTTTGATCGTTCTGTCACTTAGGAAAGATGATATCAACCTGACCATCTTCCTAGGTAAGCTGCCGTTCATCAGCTTGTATCTTAGTCCGTCATGCCACACCGAGTCAAATGCTTTCTCAACATCGATAAAGATTGCTCCACCTTTCCATTTCTTAGTGAATCCCAGTTGAGTTTCCTCTACCAGTCTGAACACATGTTCCATGGCGATGCGCTTGCTCCTGAAGCCATTCTGCCATTTGTTAAAGAACTTTTCTTTCTTAAGAAAGTTCCTTATTCTACCAGCTAGCGTTTTTTCAAAGAGTTTGCCCATACAGCTCAGCAGGCTGATAGGTCTATAGTTCCCCGGCATTTTTCCGTCTTTGCCTGGCTTAGGTATCATGATACCTTCAGCCTTTTTCCATAGCTTAGGATAGTATCCTGTAGCCATACAAGCATTACAGATTTGGGCCAGGGCCTCATAAACCTTGTCATTTGCTTGCTTAAGTACACCGTATCTGATACCGTCCAGACCAGGCGCAGAGCTAGATTTGCACTTTTTCAGATAAGCCTTGATTTCCCCTGTTGTTATTGGGGTTAGTGTCTCGTGATCATCGTCCTCTTCGGGGACGTGGCTTACTAGTGGCTTGAAGAGCATTTCGTGCTCTTTAATAGTGCTTTCTACCTCCACTTTGAACTCATCGTCAAAGATGGTCCCCTGGTGGACATTGTGTACTTTTTCAAGCGAGGCTGCGAACGTGTCAGCTCTCTCTTTGTCATTTTCAGTGTGAGTACCATCACTTCTCATGAGGGGAGTTTTTCTCGTTCCTCTAGATTTTGCCCCTGTTAGCCGGAAGAACGAGTTCCAGAACTCGGTTCCATCCCTGGCTCCGTCAAGTTTATCAATCTGTTCTTGCCAAGCCCTTTCCTTGTCCGTTTTGATAGATTCCTTGACCTCGTTGGTCAGGCTCTTGTACATAGTCATGTACTCGGGCTCGTCACTGAATCTCATAGCTAGCCTTCTAGCTTTTCTTTTTTCTCTGATCAACTTAGACGTTTTTTCAGAGATAAAGAAATCCTGTGTTTTTTGTTTCACAGATTGACAACTTTTGTCTAGGGCACAAATCATAGAGGTTTCAAGCAGTTCAACAGCTTTTTCTATTTCCTCGGGTGTGGTGAGGTCACCCATCTCAATTGACTTTAGTTCCTTGCGGAATTTCTGCCAATTTGCCTTGTCAAGCCTGTGAACTGCTTTTGTTAGAGCTTTCTCCACCTCATGAGAATTCAATCTAATATGCACTGGAAGATGGTCACTCCCTACATCGCCTTTGACTGTGCATTCAGCGACTTTAGGGCCCATCTTCCTGGAAGCAAGGGCAAGATCAAGGATGCTTTCCACACTGTTGCCAGCATAGTTCCGACAGAATGTCACAGACTCATCATTGAGTATTGTGAGGTCCAGCTCCTCAGTAATGTTAAAAAGAGCGTCACCAGCGCTGTCACTCTTGTCGTTGCCAAAATAAGCATGTTTTGAGTTGAAATCGCCTGTGATAATGCAGTGTTCGTATTTATCAGTCAGGTGTTTCAGTGTCTCTAACTCGACTATTTTGCCTGGAGGATTATAGACAGTTGCCAGTGCTATTTCCTTGTCCCTTTGTTTGAATGTTATAGCCACTGTTTCTGCATTGATATCATCAGTATACACAATGCTATAGGCAATTTCCTTTTTGATTAGTATTGCCACGCCTCCACCTGCGGCGCTTCTGTCTTTCCTCACAGACTCATAGCCTGGTATTGACACTTTATGCTTTGGCAAGACTTTGGTCTCATTGAGAGTGACAAAATCTGGTTTGTGCTCTTTCAGATGTTCAATGAGCTCAGTTTTCCTGGCTCTTAGACCATTCACGTTAATATGTGTGATCAATAGACTGAATGTGAATCAGATTGATCCTAATGGATTGGTTGTCCAGAGGGAGTGGTGGTTTACCAATTTAGGCAAAGGCCTTTTCCATCAGGGTTTCGCTACTGATTTTCACATTGAACGCTTTGCTGAAAGATTCAGCTACATCTTCAGAGATGTTGGATTCTGTGCGTTCATGCATGTCTCTATTGAGCACTAACGCTATCGCTTTAGCTATGGCTATAGCTAGTCTAAGCGGCTCCCTGGGCATGGAGCTGGTCTTTTTTGGCTGTGTTTGAGTTTTAGGCAGCCTTTTCGTCTTTTCGGGGCACCCTCTGTATGAAGATGGGTGGTCCCCGTGGCAGTTGACGCATGCCGGCTTGTCTGATTGGCAGTCCTTTTTAACGTGGCTGCCACCACATTTTCTGCACCTCAGGTCATTTTCACATTGGCCTGAGGTATGGCCGAATTCGAGGCACCTGTAACATTGTTTGACCTTGGTGGTCTTGTTCACATAGGGAACTACCTTGTAGTCCTCCCCTGTCAGTGTCATTTAGGTACACTGAGCTTAGCCCTTGTGCGACCACCGGCCCTGGTTTGGGCTGTTTAGCTTTCTTTCCCTTGGAAAGAGCATTTTTTGACCTGGGGGATACCCAGGTGCCCTCATTGAGGGCGCTGGTGTTTGCCTCACCAGTCACCTCCATGTCAGTGTGAGCTGCCGTGTCAGTTTCACACGTTGGCGGCATAGCTGTGGTTTCCCCACAGGTAGGCTTGTCGCCTATAGCGTCTAACTGAGCGTGAGCGTTGGTGACATGTGAATCAGATTCACGTGTTGTTATTGTGTCAGCGCCGCTGATATGTGAATCAGCGGCTGTCACCATATATTGGGCGTCGCGTAGATATTAGGAGAGAATTGCTCCATATATATGCGCCTGCAGTTCAAGCCGTGAACGCTATATAGTGCATAAGTGTGATAGCTGAAAAGAGTTGACAAAGGAGGTGTGATATATGAGAGCTCAGGTAGTGTCAACACCTATTCTCCCGGAGTCACTCACGCAGCTTAACTTCAAAGTAACAGGCAGTGATTACTAACGCTAGCTTAGTTTATTTTTAATTGAAATAAAAGAATTTTAGAAATTAAAAAACATATTTTTATGTTCGAATAATTATAAGTGCATGCACCTATTTTCTTTCGAAAACTAAGTGCATCTTTAAATATAAGTGCATGCACGTTAATGCGCTGGGATACGCGGTAAGTATTTATATTGATCCGTTAGTTTTTATTGTGTCTAACCAAAATTAAATGTAGGGATTTCTCGTGTACCTCTTCTTAAAAAAGATTATCTTGGTCGTAGATACGTTGACATTTAGTTCCCACTGTTCACAATAGACACTGATTACATCCAAAAAATGTATGTCTTCTGCTGACTTAGCAACCAACACTGCGTCATCGACGTAATGACGTATGTAAAGTTTGAGGTATTTGATAAGATTCATCAATTCTGTCTTTGGTGATTTTATTGACCACAAACAGCCGACTCCAGCCAATCGAAAAGTGATCTTGGTCATTGAAAAAGTGATCTCAGCCAGTGAAAAAGTGATCACGACCAGTGATATCAGCTAGCGAAAAAGTGATCTCAACCAGTCGAAAATTGATCAGGACCATTGAAAAAGTGAGCCCAGTCAATGAGAAGTGATCTCGACCTGTCAAAAAGTGATTTAAGCCAGTCAAAATGTGATATCGGTCAAAGAAAAGGTGAAATCGGTCAATAAACAAGTGATCTCAGCCAGTTAAAATTGATATCGACAAAAATAGATAGTTATCTCAGCTAGTGAAATGATTATCTCAGCCAGTAAAAAATGATCTCAGCCAGTGAAAAGATGATATCGGACAGTAAAAATGAGATTCTATCACTCAAAGCGTTTTTCCGCAAGATAAAGATCATTCGATTATCTCAGCCAGTAAAGCAAATCGTCATCGAGGTTAGCGCATAAGTTTACCAAATTAAATTTGATTCACTACTCACTGGCGAAGACATAAAAACATTTTTTGTGAGTATCATAACCAAGACCTAATTCTGGATCATCGTACACACATGGATGCGATTTTAAATTTTATTTTAGCATGTTGCCAGATTAGTTCAGAAAGTAATTAATAAAGGAAGTTTAAAGCTAAAATGCTCGTATAAATAAAGATTTTTAAATAGACGATTATTCCAAGCCATTATGTTTTTTTTTTAATTTTGCGGCGTCGGACGACATTTAATTGAGATGACTTTCAAACCATCTTTATCATGTAGAAGAGTAGATATTGGATATACGTGAAATTAAAAAAAAAATCCTTTATGCAGTGAATAATGCGTCGCTGACACCCCCTTGCCTTAGAGGTCATAACAGTAGTTAGTTATTTTTGGCTAGAAAAAAATAAAATACAAGCTATATAATTATGGAACTTTGAATCGTCATTTCATCATGGCGTAGGGTGTACTACAGCTGAAAATAGACATAACAGAAAGAATAAGATTACTAATTGAAGTTTATAGCTGAATACGCTCTTACAAATGAGTCAAAATACGCTCTTTGATCGATTTCGTGGCCTCGGATAAACTTTACCCTGACCTCAGATGACCTTTAAAACTTTCTTATCGCATAGTGCATGCTTCAAACTGTGTCATATAGCATCAAAATCAGCAAAATTAATATGTCGACACTTTTTAGAGATTTGTACAATTCAAAGACTACAATGAAGTTAATCGAGTGTCTCCTTCAACCCACTTACCTTAGTAGTCTTTTCAGGGTTTGTTTGATTTTGTGACCTCAGATGACCTTGATCTCAAACGACCTTCACAGCTCGATTGTGCAGTGTATGCTTGAATATTGATATGTCATCGATAACACCGAAATATGGCGGAACATATTAGAGATACGTGAAAGTCAAAGACAGCATTATGCAATGAATAGAGCTTGTATTGCAACCCACACGCCTAATTTGTGGGTAGGCCTATAGATAGTTTTCTATTAGCTGGAAAGGGTAAAATATCGGTTTTAGAACATATAATCAGCCTTTGATCATGGCCTGCGGAGCACAACAGTCGAAAATGAACAAGGAAATAGCGATAAAATCAATAAATAAAGTTTAAAGCTGCAGATGCTCGTAGAAATGAACAGTTTTAGTCAAAATATGTGATTTTTTTCGATTTAAAATATGCGATGTTTTTATTTTGTAGCCTTGAATGACCTTGACCTCAGATGACCTTCACACCTTGTTTATTGTGTAGTTTATGCGTATAGAAACTATGTGATATGCCATCAATATCAGCGAAATATGTGGGAACGTTATATAGATACATGTAAGGGACATTCCAAGACTGCATTAAACATGGTCTAATACATGTACCTCTTTTGCAACCCCCACACCTTAGGGGATATAGGGTGTTTTTCGCTCTGAACAAAACAGAAATACCGGCTGTGCAACACAAATCATCTTATTACACCCCAACGGCATAGCACAATATAATATACACATACGACTAACGAAAAAAAAATGCCATTGAATCATGGTGTCCCAGTGACTATAGTAGCTTGTGTAATATATATCACGAATTAAGAAGGTTGTGACAACTTGTTATTTTTGACATTATAGCGTATGCATTTATGCAAATAAGGCATATAGTAATTATATATTTTGCTATCTTAAAACTACCATGTTAAAGAAAAATAAATTACCTTCAATTTGACACATTGTTTGTGTTTTTATGTTGAGTAGATGAAAAGTAACATAGAAAACAATATCATTTGTTATAGCACAATAATTGGTAATAACACAGTTGCCATGGCAACGCTTTAAATGTGAAAAACATTCATAATTATACAAATTATGTTTTTGTTGTGAAAAATGCATACAATTTTGTTATTTTATGCGATGAAAATCAATTATTGTGGATATATGTTATAAATGTTATGAATTTCTTTGACAACAAGTAAATTACATGGGAGAAACTGGTCAGTTATTAGGATTAGGAAGGTTTTGAAAGGGTTTGTTTACACCCCCGTTGCCATGGTAACCCCCGGGATGTAGCAATGCCAACAGGGCAAAAACTTACCAGTGGGGTCTCCTCTTTCGTTTGAGACATATTTCAGCCTGATGCCAGGAGGGCTAATTAAACTCGAAAAATACGCATCTTTTAGCTAGTTGGCCGCTCCCCTATAACCCTTGCACGCCCGTACGACCCCTGAAAAAGGGCCGGTGAAATATGACGTCATTTTTTACATGCCCGTATTTTGCATTCATTTGGCCTTTAGATTGCCACAACATACATTTAAAATTGTATAATTTCGGCCAGAATATATTGTGCAATGTTTAATCAGTTCGGTAATAATTAAAAAAATATAGTCACCCTCCATCCAATTCATATCTCAACTTTAATTGTGCTAACCCTTTGTCTCTCAAATTCATGCCAGGACCCAGGGATAATGGTTGCCATTTAATGGACATACACGTGTTTTGGTATAGTGGCTGTAACTGTGGATCAACAAGGTGTATTAACCATATGTTTACATGTGGGATTCGACAGCGGCGGGCCTTTGTGAGCATGCAACATTTGGGACAATCAAAGGTTACCTCAAAGTCATTGCAAGGTCAAAGTTTCCTAAATTCAAATAAAAAAAATGATACAAGCCACGACATTGATATCCTCGAAATGTCTTGCAAGCCCAGCGGTAGCGACTGAAATTACTCCTTTTTTTACATTTTATTTCGAAATAATGAAACATTTCGCATGGAAAGGGTTAATGGTTGTTGACGTATATACCCATAGCAACAACAGTTATTAATCTTATATTGAGAATTCGTTGTGTAACATGTTCCACGGACATCTTACAATTCTTTTAATATATAAATATATAATTATTCTATATTAATTTGATCTCGTGCGTCTTGAAAATACACAATACATAAAATTGGGTTCTGTTTCCATGGAAACCGTTTCTATGGAGTAAGGGTACGTCTTCGAAGGGTATGATAAGAAGCTTGTGTTGATCCCCCAAGTGTTCTCCATGTGCGTAATCGTAATATTTGTATCGAGTTATTATTAGAAGCAGCCACTGTTAAGTTTATTTTGCCTGAGTTTGTGTCCTATTTAGGGGAAAGAGGGGTACTGTGTGTGGTAGAAGATTGACATGTCTGTACACCAGTCCTTATATTATGAACATGTCGAATATAACGTTTCAGGTCCTTCAGAGGCGTCGGAAGGTATTATCGATTGGTCCGGCTCCCTATGGCTTTGAACTCTGACTGCCGAAAGCATGCCCCCCCGTAAATTTTTTAAAACAAGGACCTCACAATATGCATTTTCCCTCATTGTGGAGGACGAAATTGATTTTTATTATTTCAGCAGAGTTTTTACCCCAACTAGTGCTGATTTTAACGAATGCATTTTTTTTTAAATTTTCATCACCAACTCTAATAGTTTAAACCGAAGGATAGGCCCCCTAGCTCATCTCTTATTTGTTAAATCGATATGTTCCTGCAGAAATGACCTAGGCAATGTAGGCCTACTGTACAATAGTTAAAACAGCGGTAAATATGACATTTACTGAGCTTTTTTAATTATCAATGATAAAGTAATAAGTAATGGAATCATAATACTGAACTTTAATCATGAAAAAATATGAAATACTTGTTTAATACTAAGTAATAAAATAAGATATACTTAGCTGAATGCTTAAAAAGTCTGTTTGTTTGTTTGTGTGTTGTGCAATACAATGTCACTGGAAATAACCAATTAACTGCCGAAGCCGGTGCTCACGGCTGCGCACAAAATCATCACCGATCACGTTCAAATCTAAATGGTCAAGTCTGTCCTTGTTGATGCTCATCAGCATAACAAGGTTTAGACGACATTCAGTAACTGACTGTGACGTCACGGTCATTTGATAAGTTACGAGTATACTATCAAAACTACTTGAGAGAGTCTAGTATTCTTGAAAAAAATATTATCTAATTGGGCAGAATATTGGTCCGGCTTGAGCCGTACAAACCGGACCTGTTCCGACGCCCCTGTCCTTAGGTTAAGGACTTTAGTCTTTAACAAGTGTTTAAAAATAATAATATTCACGATTATAATATTTGTCGTTAAGAGCTTAAAGGGTTTTGGTTGGAATAATGTTGGCCCAGCGTCGCTGACGGTGGCCCAGCATTACATCAGCATTGGGCCAATGTATCGTGTTATCTGGTGTTTCTGACCCCTTGATGTTAAAGCTTAGTCAGCATAACGCAGCCATCAGAAAACACGTACAATCACCCAATGCTGTTTCAATGACGGTCGAGCGTCGAAGACTGAGTCAACATTAAAACAGCATTGGTTAAATGCCACATGTCTGCGCAAAGTATACAACAGACCCGGTGATAGATTAGTGTTGGGCCAGCGCCGTAGACGATTGCCCGGCATTGAACCAGAAATGGGCTGTGGTGTAGTGCTCGCAATGCTCGATGTAGGGGAAATATTCAGGAGAAGGCTCTAAGGTGTGTTTATTCCAACCATACCGCCTCATATATGAGTCCCTCCTGGATAAAGCTCGCCTGCCATCTCTGGAAGTTGGGAGACAAATGAACATCGCAATTCAGACTTTTAAAATTCTTAATGATTTAGCACCGACCTACCTCCTGGAGGGGGACTTATTGAAAGCGCTGTCGCACCCGCAATTTAAAAACATTCTGAAAATATCCTGAAAATTCCTCTCGTGAAGAGGGTGCGACATGGAACAAATTCCTTTGCTTTTTAGCCTAAAAAATCTGGAACTCTTTGCCAGAGGCATTGAGAATTACCAGAGACCTGGAAACTTTCAGAGATGGCCTACGAGCTTATTTTTCTATTTAATTGAGAGCATAATAGCTGTAGGTCCCTTGACAAAATGAATTAATATAGTTATTTAATTATCAATCAATGCCAAATGTTTTTACGCAACTTTTATTCATTTAATTAATTTCCTCATATACAGTTTTTCTTATATAATCTTTAATTTATTTTTATGTGCCAAAAGGTGTTATGTAATTTTTGAACATCTAATTTATTTCTCATATAAATTATAAGTATTTTTCTATATAACTCTTACTCACGTTTTTACATTTCATGTTAACTTCCTGCCAGCCAACTTGCTTGTTTAGTTATCTTTAACTTGCTTGTCGCTTGTACCAGCTGATTTGAGCTAATGTTATATTTTTACCTTTTTGCGACTTGAAATAAAACTTATCTTATCTTGCAACGCTGGCCCAACATTGAACCGGCATTTGGTGAGTAGGCGTATATACTTTTACCAGGTACATCGTAGGCAAGTATTGAATAAATGTTGGCCAGCACCAGATGGTGGTGGAAGGAATACACGTCGAAGATATATTTAAAATTGTCTCATTGGTTCTTTCTTTAATTATATCCTGGACATTTAGGATTCTGGCCCATGAAGACGACCAACACACTGATTTTTTTGTCAATAGCACCCAAACAGACTAAAGTCGGCCCTCGGAGTTCCGCAACTCCATTTCTAGTTAAATCTGGAAATAAATATGGCTCAAAATAATCAAATTTGGGTATAATGGCAACATTATCATGTGGACATGCTCTATTATTAATTCGGGTTTATTTTAGGGAGTAAATATCAAGAAAAGTTCATGTGTTGATAGACATAGGTTTACGGTATTTATTGTGTGCAATATTGATTTACTCAACATCAGCTGCGTTCGTAGGGTCATATGTGAGATTTACATTTTTGTAAAAAAAAGCCTAGGCCCTATATGTATATATTTATAGATCTATGTCCAGAGTTAATTTATTTATTCCACATAAACAGGTTATTTTAATTGGAGAGCTAAATAGTTACGTTCCACCGAGCCCTTACACATGGGCTCATTTTCCGATATAGGGGGGACGGGTCAAGAAGTAATTTTTTTAAAAAATATGGGGGTTTGGGGTGGGTATTTCGGTCGCCTCGGAAATCCACGGGAATTTTTTTAATCGGCAGCTCAGGGGGGGGGGGAGGCGGTCAGGTAACCTCTGCCCCCCCCCCCCCCCTGTGCACGCCCCTGTTACACCACTGTAGTCGTTTTAAATCTATTTTATTTACAGTTTATTGGGAGCGAAGTGAGTCTAGATTTACAAATGTTTGATCTCAAATTAAACTAATACGAGTAATTTTCACCCACTTGAAGTCGTGAGTTGCGGTAACGAGACACAACTTCAAGTGTGAAAATGTAAATTATTTAATTTAGCGCTTTATGAGATAAAAGTTGGCTAATAATTAGAAGATTCTCACCAGGTGTCGCCGTCTACTCAGATAATCACCAGATGTCGCAAAACGTCAAAAAAAAGAACTATGCAATTATGTGAATGTTTTAAATTTAAATAAGTAGGCCTATACCACTGTATGCTAGCGTACAAAGGCCTACTGTAAGGTCCTTAAAATATATGTCAGTGTGGAATCAATTTTCGCGCTAATAACGGGAGAGCGATAATTATTTAGACGCGAATTTTAAGGGAACGTTTATAATCTATGGGTAGGGAGGCTGAGAGGATTGTTCGAGGGTAGGCTCCTACTAATTTTGTACAGAAAAAAGTGTGGGGGATTTAAATTTTGCACAGAGTACTTGAGGGAGGGGGTCACTAATTTAGTATACATTTTGGTGACGTTCTTATATTGTCTTGACTGTTGACAAAATGACAGTAATATAACTAAATAGAGCTTAGAATTGTGTTTATTATAATGCCCATGAGTTTTGCGAATGTTTATTTGGTTTTAAATTGAACGTATATGAGTATTTTTCACCCACTTGAAGTTGTGGTCGAAGTAGGGAGATACAACTTAACACAAATTATTTAATTGAGCGGTTTAACCCTTTAACCGCCAAATTATTCATTTTGAATTTTCACCCACTTGAAGTTGTGTCTCGCTGACGCGATCCACAACTTCAAGTGAGTGAAAATTATTCAGATTTGACAAAATGGAGGTTAACTTTTTTCAAATCTTGCTGATGGATGTCACATTTTATCTTTAACATATTTAAAATGTGGTCCTCAATGTGCTTATAAAAAATGAAAACCCGAATATATGCGACACCGGCGGTTAAAGGGTTAACACAAATTATTTAATTGAGCGGTTTAATGGTTAGGGTCCCGGGTGGCATTTATGGCCATTTATGCAGCAAGTAGTGGCGTGTTTTAATGAGGTTATTAGGAATGAAATGAGTGATTAAACACATGCAAATGTTTGACCTCAGTTTAAAATAATAGGAACTTAGACGTTTATCCAAGGTTGCTTCACAGTCCATAGTCGTACTACTAGATAGAGGGAGGAGAGGGGGGGGGGGGGGGATCAGCGAATGATCCTGAGGGAATTTAATTGCCTTAACACTTTAACCGCCAAATTATTTACTTGAAATTTTCATCCACTGAAGTTGTGTCTCGCTAACGCAATCCACAACTTCAAGTGAGTCAAAATTATTCAGATTTGACTTTAACATGTTTAAGAGTAGCCCCAGGTAGGGCCCCCGAGTCGGGCGACAGCTTCGCTCTGCGAGCGGCGGCTTCACATGTGGAGCAAGTTTAAGAGGTGTTATTTATAATGGGTTAATAAAAAAATATAAAAAACGAATATAATCGGGACCGGCGGCTAAAGGGTTAAGATTGATCAAAATTGTCAAAATAGTGGTAATTTAGACGCGGGGATCGGCTACAGACGTCATAATCTGACGTCTCTAGAAGTCAGATTATGACGTCTAAAGTCGGTCCCCGCGCTCAAGCCCGCATTATCACTGATTATATCATCTGGAGAAGACGAAAAAATCATTGATCGACCCCTTATTTCAAATTAGTGGATCTGCCCAGCTCTTGGCCCAACGTTGATTTAATGTTGGGTCAGTGTCGTAGACGGTGGCCCACATAAAATCGACGTTGGGTCCATGTTTTGTGTTTGCTAGGAGCGCGGTTTAGAGGGGGCATCCACGTGACAGGATCAGCCCATGCTCAATCTACGAGGGACCCGGGTGGGGAGGGGGCCTCCGGGGTGCAGGATGGGTGTGGACCTGGGGTGAGCGCGTCAACTGGCCGCACCCCACGGCAGACACACGGCTCCAACACGCGGTAAAGCCACGCCAGACTCAGGCCGCGATCATAGCGGACCGAAGTTCACGACGCGATCCCATGATACGAGGTCCGAAGTACACTAATCTGGTGTTTACGAGATATCCACTCAACTGTTCATATCAATTCAAAAGGCAGTAACTACTTACTTGAGAAGTGAGTAGGCCTATAGTTACTGCATTTTTTCTCTTACTACTGTCCAAAGCATTAAAGGGACTGGCCCAGGCTAAAATCATTAAAAAATCGGTGATTTTATTTTGGCTTCTTAATATTACCATATGATGTCAACATGTCCATAGACTAGAACTGCAAAAGTTTTTTAATTTTTCTGCTGCGCATTCACCAGTTAGACTAGATATAGAGACAAAATCTCCGATTTCTAATTATTGACAACCATGTCAAAAATAGGAAATACGGGAATTCCGTCTCAATATATAGTCTAACTGGTGAAAGCACAACAGAAAAATTAAAAAACTTTTGCAGTTCTAGTCTATGGACATGTTGACATCATATGGTCATATTAAGAAGCCAAAATAAAATCACCGATTTTTTTTATAATTTTAGCCTGGGCCAGTCCCTTTAACTGCTTTTTTTCAAGTAATCGGTTAATGCCTTATGGGCTGGCACAGCAGACCCAATGACATGCAATACCAAAATATTACAGTAGCCTAAATGTTTATTTAAAAAATAGGAGTCACTTTTTAACCCTTTAACCGACAAATTATTCAATCGGAATTTTCACCCACTTCAAGTTGTGTCTCGCTGACGCGATCCACAACTTCAAGTGAGTGAAAATTATTCAGATTTGACAAAATGGAGGTCAACTCTTTTAAAATCGTGCTAATTGATTTCACATTATGGCTTTAACATGCTTAAAAGGCGGTACTGAATGTGGTAATAATCGAGTGAAAAACCAATATATGCGACACCGGCGGTTAAAGGGTTAAACGTTACCCAGTAAACACAAGACATTATTTTGTACAACATTTGTACAATGTTGTACAAACGTCGTATACCTCATCTGTTTACTAGAAAAGTAAGCTATCACTTTTTTTTCTGCTTTAAAGCAAGCAGCTCAGTTAACCTCATGGGCCCCCAACTATGAATCTAATGGAAACAGTTAACCTCATGGGCCCCTCACACTTAATGAATCTGAGGGAAGCAGTTAACCTCATGGGCCCCTCCCACTATGAATCTAAGGGAAGCAGTTAACCTCATGGGCCCTCAACTATGAATCTAAGGGAAGCAGTTAACCTCATGGGCCCTCAACTATGAATCTAAGGGAAGCAGTTAACCTCATGGGCCCCTCACACTTAATGAATCTGAGGGAAGCAGTTAACCTCATGGGCCCCTCACACTTAATGAATCTGAGGGAAGCAGTTAACCTCATGGGCCCCTCCCACTATGAATCTAAGGGAAGCAGTTAACCTCATGGGCCCCTCACACTTAATGAATCTGAGGGAAGCAGTTAACCTCATGGGCCCCTCCACTATGAAGCTAGGGAAATCAGTTACCTTCATGGGCCCCTCCGACTATGAATCTAAGGGAAGCAGTTAACTTTATGGGCCCCGCCCACTATGAATCTAAGGGAGCAGTTAACCACATGGGCCCCTCCCACTATGAATCTAAGGGAAGCAGTTAACTTCATGGGCCCCTCCCACTATGAATCTAAGGGAGCAGTTAACCTCATGGGCCCCTCCCACTATGAATCTAAGGGAAGCAGTTAACTTCATGGGCCCCTCCCACTATGAATCTAAGGGAAGCAGTTAACTTCATGGGCCCCTCCCACTATGAATCTTAGGGAGCAGTTAACTTCATGGGCCCCTCCCACTATGAATCTAAGGGAGCAGTTAACTTCATGGACCCCTCTCACTATGAATCTAAGGGAGCAGTTAACTTCATAGGCCTCTCCCACCCACTATGAATCTAAGGGAAGCAGTTAACTTCATTGGCCCCTCCAACTATGAATCTAAGGGAGCAGTTAACTTCATGGGCCCCTCCCACTATAAATCTAAGGGAAGCAGTTAACTTCATGGGCCCCTCCCACTATGAATCTAAGGGAGCAGTTAACTTCATGGACCCCTCTCACTATGAATCTAAGGGAGCAGTTAACTTCATAGGCCTCTCCCACCCACTATGAATCTAAGGGAAGCAGTTAACTTCATTGGCCCCTCCAACTATGAATCTAAGGGAGCAGTTAACTTCATGGGCCCCTCCCACTATGAATCTAAGGGAAGCAGTTAACTTCATGGACCCCTCCCACTATGAATCTAAGGGAGCAGTTAACCTCATGGGCCCATCGTACTATGAATCTAAGGGAAGCAGTTAACCTCATGGGCCTCTCCCACTATGAATCTAAGGAAAGCAGTTAACTTCATGGGCCCCTCCCACTATGAATCTAAGGGAGCAGTTAACTTCATAGGCCTCTCCCACCCACTATGAATCTAATGGAAACAGTTACCTTCATGGGCCCCTCCAACTATGAATCTAAGGGAGCAGTTAACCTCATGGGCCCCTCCCACTATGAATCTAAGGGAAGTAGGTAACTTCATGGGCCCCTCCCACTATGAATCTAAGGGAAACAATTAACTTCATGGGTCCTTCCCACTATGAATCTAAGGGAAGTAGGTAACTTCATGGGCCCCTCCCACTATGAATCTAAGGGAAACAATTAACTTCATGGGCCCCTCCCACTATGAATCTAAGGGAGCAGGTAACTCCATGGACCCCTCCCACTATGAATCTAAGGGAGCAGTTAACTTCATGGACCCCTCCCACTATGAATCTAAGGGAGCAGTTAACTTCATGGACCCCTCCCACTATGAATCTAAGGGAGCAGTTAACTTCATGGGCCCCTCCCACTATGAATCTAAGGGAGCAGTTAACTTCATAGGCCTCTCCCACCCACTATGAATCCAAGGGAACAGTTAACTTCATGGGCCCCTCCCACTATGAATCTAAGGGAAACAGTTAACTTCATGGGCCCCTCCCACTATGAATCTAAGGGAGCATTTAACTTCATGGGCCCCTCCCACTATGAATCTCAGGGAGCAGTAACTTCAAGGGACCATCCCACCCACTATGAATCTAAGGGAGCAGTTAACTTCATGGGCCCCTCCCACTATGAATCTAATGGAAGCAGTTAACTTCATGGGCCCCACCCACTATGAATCTCTTAAGATTATCTAAACTCGCTCTGATACTATCAATTTTTAAATAAAAATGAGATAAAGTAAATATAATGTCCCCGATGTTAAACTCATGCCCTATTACATGCCTATTACATGTAACATGTAATCACCGCGTCCAGTTCTCAATGATAAATAAATAAAATTATATATTATCATGTGGTATGGAGAAACACAAAAGTTAGACGGGGCACCTGTCTGGCACTCCGTTTCCAGACGGGGAGCTGGATGCTGTTTATAGACTCCAGAAATTCAAACAAAATGGCCGCCTTTTTTACTGTTCATACCAGCTCGATTCGAATTTTCAATTGTTTATATTTTCCTGACGTGGCCTTAAAAACCTACTAACGGTGGCGGCCATACACTTTTTCGGCGTCACAAATTGATTGTACACCACTAGACTGTCAAATGGGGGTGTGCAGACATCACACTGGTGCCTCGCCTGTTTTTTTAATAGGGAGCTTGTCAACGGGGGGCGGGACCGGTTGACAATGTTGACTACACAAAAGTAGGCTACGTGACTGATAACAAGTGTGCCTCGCCCTAACGTGGCTAAAAATATCTGAAAGTTTCAGCCATAGATTGTGCCCACTTGAAAACGTGAGACTTTTCTCACGAGGATCACATCTGATAAGACTTGGCCCAGAATAAGTATATCTATAAAAGTTTTATTCGAATCAGTATCATATCTACTATGCCTACATGATCGCATTCTCAGCTCGCTTGTCGCTATGTCATTAAAATGCTATGGTCATTTAAAGGGGTCGATACCACACGAGACAACGGTCCAATGTTGGGCCGATGTTGGGCCAGCGTCGTATATAATCGGGGCCGGAGATTAAAGTGTTCAGCTGGGTCATATAAAGTACCTATAGCATATGTATCCAAATAAGTCCAGCACTACCCTTACAGCGCTGAGATATTCTTGTATAAATCATGGAGATCAAAGGGTGTTTTTCAATTTGAAATCGTCTTAAATGTCTTACTTCTCAATTCGTTTGAATAACGATGTAGGCTACCATTATAAATATTTTTAGTCTTTCAGTGCGGGGATCGAATTTAGACGTCCGAATCTGTCGTCTGCAGACGTCAGATTTTGACTCCTAAAATCGATCCCTGCGCTGTAAGAGTCAATGTAAAAAACACGCTATCAATGTTACAGAAATGTGATGGCAGCTTAGTCACCCGTGTTTTCCGGGTGTGTTGACTCCGTGGCAGCTAGAATGACCTCTACTCGCGTGTCTGGCACGTGACCTCTGTACTGCTTCCGGTAGGTCTGCATCCAGTGCACTTTTCATGAGATGAGTTCATTATGATTACTGTCTATATCAGAGTAGAGGAGAAAAGAGGTTTAGAAATCTTTGGATTTTATGCACACGAGAAGGCGATATGAGTGGTAAAGTCACGACAGCAAGCCCGAGCCTTTAGGCGAGCGTTCAATGTGGTGAGATGAGGGAGATTGAGGTACGTCAGTCAGATTGTCTTAGATTTTAACCTTTACAACGCTGAAATATATTTTGTTTAAACCATGGAGACTAAAGGGTTTTTTTCAACTTGAAAGCACCATAAATCGCTTAGTCACCTCTTTCCGCTTCATATGAATACCTATGTTGAATGGGTCTACGACAATTATAAATATTTCAATTCTTTCAGTGCGGGGATCAAAACGTCAGAATTTGACGTCCATAGACGTTATAGCGTCATTGTTGGATCAATGATTTTTATTTTATTTTCTAATGCCAGATTACATCTCATTGGAATAATGCCTTGATATGAGGATTTAACTCTCTTTCTTTAAAAGAAAACTGAGCTTTCTCAGAAACTCGGACGGCTCGGATATTTGGCATCGAGGTTGTGCATATACTGTAATAACTGTTCAAAGACCTGGAGTGTGCATTACTTTGATATTTTCTGAAGAGACCAAGAGGTGGTTCACTTAGAAGAGGTCATATTCATAAATGTCTTATTTAGCTTTTTTCGCTTCATTTGAATACCTATATATATTATGGGTCTACGACCATTATAAATATTTTACTCTTTCATTGTCTGGATCTTCTTTAGACGTCAGAATCTGACGTCTTCTATGAACGTCAGATTCTGACGTCTAAAGTAGATCCCAGCGCTGTAAGGGTTAACCCATACAGCGCTAAATTATTATGATATTTGCTGAATCTTTGTCAACAGATCAAGAATGAATTTTTATCAAGAATGTACGCTTCTTCCAAACTTCAGGGAGACAATTATACTGTAGATCTGTTTTTTTTCGCGTGTTTGAATTTTCGCAATTTTTTTATTTTGGAACTTTTTACGAAGTTTAGAACTCATGAATTTTCATCAGCGCTAATATAAAAATAATTTTCGCGAAATTCTTGAATTCGCTAATTTGTCCTTCTCGCGAAATTCGCGAATAATAATATTATGGCATTTTACATCACATACAACGCTACCAACACACCTTCGATCTTCTGCCATAAATTACACTTAATCTGGATTTACAGCCTAACTCGAGTGAACGCTATACAGAATATCCTTAGTCTAATAATAGGTACATAGAGTTCTTGGTACTTCGTAGTACTAATTAGTTTCCAACTCTTGTGTAACCTTAGGCAGGGGTATGGTGTGGTACTTAGGCCTATATTTAAACTCAATCTTCTGAGAAAACAAAATTAAATAAACCAAATAACACATTTTATAAGTCAAAACAGTGGATATTATTAACACACTAATAAAAAACCATAGAGCCCGCAGCACGTTCCAAAGTGTAGTTTATGTACAGAAAGAAAAAAGTTCATTGGTCATATTTTTCTTATTTTTATTTCACAGTAGTGGCAAAGATGAAATGGGGAAAAATACACACAATTTCGCAACAAGCATCACTATGTGGCATCACTGTGAACAATGTCAAATTAACATTCTTATCAACACAAATAACAAAAATGGTTGAAATAATTGAGTTTTTTGTAATATTCGCACTTAGCAAAATTTCCAACAATTAATACTAATCGCTCAAGGTATTGTATATTTCTTATATGTAGGCCCTATCACAGTATGCTTATTTTACCCTTTCAGTGCGGGGACCGACTTTAGACGTCAGATTCTGACGACGTCTAAAGACGATCTCCGCGCTAAAATAATTAAAATATTTATAGTGGCCGTAGACCCGTAAAATAGGTATTCAAATGAAGCGGAAAGAGATAACTAAGACATTTATGATGATTTCAAATTGAAAAACAATTTGGTCTCCATAATTATTACAAACCCATTTAAGCGTTGTAAAGATTAAACTTAACCCTTTAAAGGGACTGGCCCAGGTTAAAATCATAAACAAATCGGTGATTTTATTTTGGCTTCTTAATATGACCATATGATGTAAACATGTCCATAGACTAGAACTGCAAAAGTTTTTTTTATTCTTCTGCTGCGCATTCACCAGTTAGACTAGATATAGAGACGAAATTCCCGTATTGCTAATTTTTGACATGGTTGTCAAAAATTAGAAATCAGGAATTTCGTGTTTATAGATAGATAGATAGATAGATAGATGTTTTATTGACAATAATTCAAGTCATTGCTGACTTATTTGTCATAGCAATATATATATGGGTCATATCGCCTGGAAATGTACAAATGGCCTCTCAGGGCTCAGATACTGGGTAAAATTTAAAATTGCTCAAATTTACTTGTTATGCTTTTAATTCAGAAGCACAAACAGTAATCTAGCTTACCATACCAATTATACTTCAAATCATGAAGAATTATAGTTTTTTTTAGCATAGAATAAAAACACTATCATTTTCCATGATGTGCCTAACATTTTTAGGTTGCAACTATTAAAACCACCTTATGGTGTACAGATAACCGATATATGCCTCCCATAATTGGCAGTGATATATTAAAAACTATCAGAAATAATCATTCGAAATTTCATGAATATTGGATGAATGAGTCTACTTGTAAATGTTTTTTGAAACACAGTCTTCTGTCTTTAAATGCCTATTTCAGCCTTTTTACTAGCATCAAATACTGATTAATGACATACATTGTATCAGTAGACTCCCTGATGACATGACTGCTTTTATGACGCCTTTAGTCAATTTGTGAATATAAGAAGATAACAAATTCACCAATTCAACCATTTTTTATCACTGCTATGGCAACAGAAAATGTCGTTGAAATGTTAGGCACATCATGCATATCCTGCAATATCACCACATATGTTTCAAGTATCAAAACTGATGGTTTTAAAAACTAGTATATATACAGTCTAAACTTGGCGTATGAATAACGAAGATTTAGATAACTTTAACACGATTTATATGAATGATATACACCAAATTTAAATTTAAATCAATATTCTATCTGTACTTTGCAACACTGAGCACTCACATGGGCATGTGAAACTGTAGTTTGTTACTGTTAATGTCAGCCATTTTACGTCGTCAATACTTTACCAGATAAGTTGAACCAACGAAAGACATTTAACTGCGTTATATTTGCCTTACCTCTTCAAATGATCAACAAGTAATAAAAGTTAGGCACATCATACAATCAGCAGAAAAATTATCTAAAATTTAACTTTAAAATATCATTAAAATTCACGCTGGTATCCACAGGCAGGTTTAATATGCACATCTTGACAATTTTTCAAAAGAAATGGTCTACTCCATCATAGTTTTAAAAACTAATTTCACATTCAAGTGATGTGCCTAACTCAAATCTTAATAGCGTACCCCAAATTATTACTTAATAATACTTTTAAAAAAATATTGAAACTATTCATATGGACAATACATACCGTTTATACAAAATAATCTGATTGTACAAATGTATAGGTGTCATTATTAGGGTTAAAAACATTTGGTGGTGATGTGCCTAACTGCACATCAACGTAAAGTTAGGCACATCACCTTGTAGCTAATTAGTCACAAAAACGTAGAAAATACATGTTCTAAGCTCATTCTCTATTTCTGCAATGATATTTAACAACTCACGTAAAATATGTGACATCATTGTGTTTACTTTGAGCCTCACTAATTGTATTACAAACATTGATTTGTTTCACACATTATTAATTTTATGATGTGCCTAACAGAAAAGTAGTGCTCTGCGTTAAATATTTACATATTCTCACAATAATTGGATAATACAAAACATATCTGGGGCAGTTTGATCTATGAAAATGGCTGAAAAACACATTGAAATATATCAAAAGTCAATGTATTGTCGACAATCATGGTAATATATACAGCCTGCAGAAAAAGTTAGGCACATCATGTCATGATATCAAACATGAACATTCTGCTGGTGTGTGAAGCAGAGCCAAACAAAAAATACCCATTTTATCGCTCAGCAAGGTCTTGAGATGATGAATTTTAGAACAGAAACATGGGAGTACTTATTTGCAAAGCTGTTTCTGATAGCTTGTTAAATACATTGTCTTTTCCTATACAATAGTCTACAGTATAATGATACTGTGCATAATCTTTGTGTTAAAAGTTCACATAGTTTAGATTTTTCTCACCATTGATCACGGATGTCGAATGTCTGAAGCCAGCATGGCCATACCCAGTTTATTCAGTTGAAAATGGTGAAATTACGGGTAAAAATACGCACCCGTTTTAACGCACTGTTATGTTAGGCACATCATGATTTGGTGGAAAACATGCATTTGATATAGATAAATAACGCAATTTGAATGTCTATCATGCTCATATTGGAATCCAAAGGCATGTTCAGGCATAACCATCAAAATAGTATTGGCGTGTAGTCTATTTTTGTCTAATACCACCTATGAAGCGAAAATGATGTGCCTAACTATTTCCTAGTATAATATCTAGTAGGAGTCGCTGGCATAGAAGACTATGATTCACTGTCATTTTCTGTTGATCATTTTTAATAAACACCCAAAGCTTTATTATTAGGTAGGCACAGCTTACCTCTTATGTTATTTCTTCATCGCAGTATACACAATAATGTATTTGTTAGGCACATCACAATTTTTTTTTCGAAGGTGCCATCCCAAAATATGTTTTGTGCAGCTTTTATTTATTTTTTGAATACCTTATATTTGTAGCAACTATGGGAAGTAACAAAAATATTATATATCAAGCCTGAATATTTGGTAAAAATTGTTGAAGGGTCGTCTAAAGGTTAAAAGTGAGTTATTTGGACCCATATATGACACTGTCGGACTGAAAATGAGCAACAAAGAGTCGTGAAACACAGTGAAACCTATACATTCTCATCAAGCTTGAAATCTATCAAATTTAGTTATAGGTGTTTGAATAAGAAATATATTACTCATCAGTGAAGCTAAGGCCGGTATAATACTTACGACCACATTAATGGGCAATTGTACATTTCCAGGCGATATGACCCATATATATATATATATATATATATATATATATATATATATATACAATATGTACAGCAGGGTTAGCAGGGTTAGTTCTGTGAATCACGTATATCGGCATGATATGTACACTTACATTCCGGCTTGCCATTTACACAATTAAACAGACTTAGGGTATTTAAAATACTCATCATAACTATTTAAAATAACGATCTTTAACATGTTACATACTTTACACCTCGTCATTTGATCCCTTCTCGGTCACACCATAGACATTTCCACATATCATTAATATTAAAACCGGGAGTGAAAACCTCCCAGACCTCAAAGAAATAGTCAGTTGACAGAGCAGCCTAACTGGTGAATGCGTAGCACAAAAATTTAAAAACTTTTGCAGTTCTAGTCTATGGACATGTTTACATCATATAAGGTCATATTAAGAAGCCAGAATAAAATCACCGATTTTTTATGATTTTAGACCTGGGCCAGACCCTTTAAGCGCTAAGCACGACTATAATGGGTTTCAATACTTTAACCCTTAGAGCTATTCAATTTGAATTTTCAGTCACTTGAAGTTGTGTCTCGCTACCGCGACACACAACTTCAAGTGACTGAAAATGTATGTGATTTCTGAAATTTATGTCCCAACTTATATCAATGTTTCAAGATTGAAGACATATTTTACTTTTAACAACTGGTTATACATGTGCTAATAAGAAAACAGAATGTCTACTGTAGTCGACATCAGCGCTGTAAGGGTTAACCCTTTCGAACCCGAATTTACCATTGTCATCTTCATCATCTACAAGACGCGAATTGCTGTCGCAATTCTCGACTTGTAGAGGATGAAGATGATTTGAAGTAGCTGAAAAATTGAAGAAAATTGCAATGTATTGGTAAAACAGTTTCATGGAAATTTTCATTCTAAAATCGTTAGTTGTGGGAAAATTAAGTCTGTTTTCAGGGATGTAATATGATGCAATAATGCATCATGAGGGCTTAAAGGGTTAATCATGTCAAATTCCTTTTTTATGGTGATATAAAATGATGTATAATCAGTAGGATTTGTTAACCCTTTGCCTGCTAATCACGACAAAAGTCGTTTTTTATCTGTTTTATTAGTCAATCACTGTTATTGCGAATGAAATTACTGTTTAACCCTTACAGAGCGGGGATCGACTTTAGTCGTCAGAATCTGAACAGACGTCAGATTCTGACTACTAAAGTCTATCCCCGCACTGTAAGTGTAAACATATTTATAATGGGCGTAGACCCCTAACATAGGTTTTCAAATGAATCGGAAATAACTAACTAACACATTTATGATGATTTCAAATTGAAAAGACCCCTTTTGGTTGAGATGTTTTTTACCAATTAATTCAGCGCTTTACGGGTTAAACATCAATATTTGTTAAAGTTTGGTCTCAAAATAAACAAATAGGAGTAATTTTCATCCACTTGAGGTTGTGGATCGCGGTAGCGAGACACAACCTCAAGTGGATGAAAATTTAAATAAATTAACATAGTAGGATAAGGGCTAATGTTTGGTTTGAATTTAGACAATACCAGCTTGAGTCATTTTCACCCACTTGAAGTTGTGGGTTGCGGTGGCGAATCACACCTTCAAGTGAGTGAAAATTAAAATTAGTTTCCTTGGCGGGTGAAGTGATAATTATGAAATGACAATCAGCCGTAGATATACGTTGTTTAATTTAATCATCTACGCCTGCATATAATTTATTATGTGTTCACTTTTTCTGCCATCTTTTTTTGTACTTCTCAGACAATTATCTTGTAATTTTCAACCACTTGAGGTTGTGGATCGCGGTAGCGAGCCACAACCTCAAGTGGATGAAAATTTAAGTTATTCAATTTAGCGCTTTAATATTTTGTTTTGTTTTTTCCCACAACACTATGGTCGAAAGTGTAGCAAAATCATGAATTTTAGTATCAGTGGCGGCTATCTTAGCCTTTTCCACAATGAGTGGGAGAAAAATGGAAACAACTGTTTTTGTTCATTTTACTATTGTTGATATTAAAACACCATGGATTTAAATGAACATGAACATGCGGGATCTGTTTGTGCTACATACGTAAAGGGTTTTGTCAAGTTAAACAAATTCCAAAAATCCGAGAAAAACTCGGAAGTGGGTGGGTGGGTCAAGCCCCAACTCGGATTTCTTTTTTTTTTTGGAAATAGTGTGTTTTTTGTGTTGCTTTTTTTGTTGTACATGTTTCAAAGAAAAAAAAAATGGGTAGGCGTGTGGGTGGGTGTGGTCTGGACAATCCGAGTTTTTCTCGGATTTTTGGAATTTTTTTAACTTGACAAGACCCCTAATACACCGAGCACGGTGAAAATGGAATAAAATGAAAGGGTTTTTTTAGATACCTTTGTGCATATATAGGCTAAACTGGGCCAGGTGAACCTCTTGAGGATGGTGAGATGAATGATAAATGAGATGAGATTGCCCTCCAAACACAGGATTCGAAATTCGAGCCCTGGCGGTCTGAGGCCGAGCACTCGACCTCTCGGTCACGGTCCCCACAATATTGAATCATTGCGAGTGAGCGGGGAAGATTTTATTTCTTTGCAACTTGAAGGCCGGAGTGGGGTTTGAGCCCGCGATCTCCGACTTTCCAATCAGGCAGCTTTAACCACTGCACCAGGGCCTCCACCCCCCGAGCAGGACTCCAAACTAAGAGGGGGGGGGATACCCCCTTGATCACAATTCACAGCTATTTATTTACCATATGTTCGATCATAGTCACAGGTAATAACCACATTTATACTGTGAATCTAGTCGAAAATCTATAGGGGGGGGGGGGGCTATCTTGAATTGTAAATCCATTATTATTTTATTTTAAAAAAAAAAACATTTTTTATAACGGATAATTCATGCAATCACTGTTATCAGAAACAAATCATCTCTGATCACAGTTCATATTTAGGGATCAAATCAGTAACAGGTAATTGCCCCAAAATCACAGATATTACAAACCCCAATAGCGAATCACAGTTTTAAAAATACCCAAATAACGGATAACGGAATAGGCACCCCCCCCCCCCACTAAAAAAACTAGACGTCACACTTTGCACTGTAGCAAGTGTACATACATGTATACCAGCCGATACTGAAACGCCTAGCTCCGAAAACATACGTTGGCCCAGCGCTGGTCCATTGCTGGGCCAGCGTCGTAGATGGTGGGCTAACTTTGGACTAGCATTTCAGTGTTTGTTGGAAATGCGCCAAGAACTGTCAGTTGTAAATCTCAGTTGTCACTGTCCAGATTATCTGCTGACGTGAAAAACCGGAAGACCAGACCGCGTCACAATGTTGAGCCAACGTCTGCGACGATGGCCCAACATTGTGCCGTCGTCTGTTGAGCTTACAGGCCTACACAGGCCTACATACTGTAGTTTCATTGGCCCGTCTAAATAAACTATCCCAACAAACAGGACATTATTTTTTTCTGTGTACCATTTTTTTCGATTTTTTTTTAAATTCACCGTCTACTATTTTTTCAAGTTTTACCGTTGACCATTTTTTTCGAGTTTTACCATCTACCATTTTTGATTCAAAAATCGTATATTCAAAACATGCATACAAGCACGCACCACACTCGACTTAGACCTTAGACGTGAGAATCTGATGTCTAAAAACCCATAGAGACTTTAGAATCTGACGTCTGAATACTGCAGATATGGTAATTTTCGCGTGTTTAAATTTTCGCAAATTTCTGATTTTTGTACTTTTCACGAAGTTTGAAATTCGCGAATTTTCATTTTTCTCCAGTGGCGCTATTATAATAATAATATTTTTCGGGAGATTCTTGAATTCGCGAATTCGTCGTCCTTGAGAAATCGCGAAAATTAAAACCTCGCGAATATTACCAGATCTACAGTATTTCAAAAAAAGACATTAGACGTCAGAATCTAACGTTCAAAAAACATATACAGACTTTAGACGTCAAAAAACCCATACAGGTCTGAGCTATCAAATAATATTTCCGTCACTTGAAGTTGTACCTCGCTACTGCGATCCACAACTTCAAGTGCAGAAAAATTTCTTTTTTTTTACAAAATTACTTGAAAATTAAAAAATTAGGTTACTAAAAATATCTGCGCCATGTGAGAGATATGTTTCACTTTTTAAAATTAGGTGCAGAAATGCTGAAGAAAATACTGAAACATCATTCTTGTCGACATCAGTGCTCCAGTGTTTAAAATTCCACTCGTTATTTATTGGGCCTTGGTATGTTTCACTCATCCTCTCACTCTGGACCCGGTGCGAGGATAGTTTGACTTGGTGCCAGCCGATTTATTATTTCAGATGATAATATTTGTAAAAGAGCGATGCACTATATTGTGGACTTTGTAAAAATATAGGGATGTATATACTGAATGGAAGATGTCATAATGATAAAGACCTTGGTAAATTCACATGTAAAAATGCGAGTGTAGTTGACTAAACGACACAACTATATACGATTTTAAAATAAGTATCGAACACTTAAGAACAACCAATCACTTCAACAATTAAGGCATGCAAGCAAAGAATACAAAAAGGAAATTAACACGTCATTCAACAAATACAAAAGTAAAATTGCAAAACAAATTCGTAATCTGAGTTCAAATAACCCAAAAGATTTTTGGGAAATTATAAACAAAGATAGACCCCCTCAATCTGTAAACGACTTACCACTGGATACTTTTAAAAAACATTTTGAGAGTTTGAATTCTGGGAACGGAGAAGATATCATTGATAGGCCAAATCTCGACATTAACATATATAATCAAATTTTAAATGAACCTTTTATTGAAATTGAAGTGAAAAAAGCAATGAAAACATTAAAAAACAATAAATGTGGAGGAATAGATTTAATTTTAAATGAATTTATCAAGAATTCCCCGGATATAAATAGAAATAATAGTTAGGCTTTTTAATGTAATACTTGAGAGCGAATTTATTCCCACAGACTGGTGTTTAGGTATAATAAAACCAATTTTTAAAAACAAGGGTGACCCCAGGGACCCGTCGAATTATCGTGGAATTACTATTCTTAGTTGTCTGGGAAAGCTCTTTACAAGCTGTATCAATACCAGATTAACCTCTTATTCTAAGTCGTGTGATATTATAGGAAATGAACAAGCAGGATTTAGGCAAGGTTTTTTAACTGCTGATCACATTTTTTCCTTAAAGACACTAATTGATCTATATTTGTTTAAGAAAAAGAGATTGTACTGCTGTTTCGTGGACTACAACAAAGCATTTGACACGGTGAACAGGGCTGCGCTATGGTCTAAACTACTAGCAAAGGGTATTGGTGGAAAATTTATTAAGTCAATTTATTCAATGTATAATAACGCGAAATCTTGCATTTCGATGTCTGGTAAAACATCAGGATATTTTGCTCGTAAAACAGGTGTTCGCCAGGGTGAAAATTTATCACCATTGTTATTTTCTATTTTTCTGTCTGATTTAAAAGATTATTTAAGCACCAAATACAATGGATTGTCATTTATTAACAATAACATTTCTGATCTTTTAAACGATATTAATCTTGACACGTATTTAAAGCTTTATGTTATTCTCTACGCAGACGATACTGTCATTTTAGCAGAGAGTCCGAGAGAATTGTAGCTAGCTCTACATGCAATGGATCAATATTGTACACTATGGAAGCTCAAAATTAATGTATCCAAAACAAAAGTGTTGGTATTCTCTCGTGGCTATGTAAGAAAAAATCCCAGAATTTACGTTTGGTAATGTTAAATTAGAAATTGTCAGGGATTACCAATATCTTGGGCTTATTTTTAATTACAATGGGAAATTTAACAAAGCAAAACAGAAATTATATGAGAAAGGTAGTAGGGAAATGTTCTCTCTATTACGTAAAGCTATGTGTTTATTTTTACCTCTTGATGTTCTTCTTAAACTGTTTAACCATATAGTTGTTCCCATTATTACATATGGTTGTGAAATATGTGGAAGTGAGAACATCGATATTATCGAGAAATTACAATTACAATTTTTCAAATATATATCAAATGTTAATAAATTTACATGTTCATATATGGTGTATGGTGAAGTCGGCACTCCTCCTCTAATTGTAAATATTAAATCAAGAGTGCTACTATTTTGGAGCTCACTTATCATATGTGATGAAAATAATAGATGTAATAAAATTTCTTCAATATTATATAGATTATTACTTAAATTGCATGTTTTGGATACTTATACGTCACCATGGCTTAAGTTTGTCAAAGACACATTAAATAATATAGGTTTATCTGGTATTTCTCTACCGCCAGTCTCTATCGGCAAGCCGTGAGTGTTTTAGACAGTCAATAAAAGTGACACTGAGAGACCAGTTTATCCATCAATGGATAACAGAAATCAACGAGTCTGGAAAGTGTATAATTTATAGAACGGTCAAGACCACTTTTACTTTTGAAAATTACTTGATTTCTTTACCACGTAAGCTGAAAATTATATTTACTAAATTCCGCTGCAGAAATCACAGGTTGCCGATAGAAACTGGCTGTAGAAAACGGGTTCTCCGGGACACCCGTGTATGTACCAAGTGTGACATTGCACCAAGAGACTTTGGCGATGAATTTCATTACTTGCTCGTATGTGATTTTTTTAAGACAGAGAGAATAGAACTCCTCTTAAAACAATAGCATACAAGTCCATCTACATTGAAGCTACACACGTTGCTGAATATTACGTCCGGAAATATACTCAGAAATTTGTGCACCTTTATATCTAAAATTATGAATAGTTTTTAATTCAACTGTAATTTAATGATTACATAATATGCGTTCACTTGACGTTTCTCCACATCATAATCATTTTAACTATTTATTGTGTGTATAGCTAAAATCGAGAAGAGTTGCATGTTCATTATTGTATTAATCATGTATATTCCAGCTTTGCCTGGCACTGCATGTCTTTAAAAAAGACAACAGTAATAAATCACTTGTTCACTTGTTCACTTGTTCACTTGGTGATTTGAAATTGAAAATAACCCGTTGGTCCCCATGGTTTATACAAAATATTTCAGCGCCTGAAGGGTTAACTAGGCCATACATGCTGATACAAAGTGATACAACACGCCATATACATAGCTCGACTAATTCTATGGACCGGTAGTGATTTTTCCACTCCGTATTGTGACACAATTGAACATGATCCAGGGCAAAATTCTGCTCCTCAGAAAAGACATGGAATAGTTTTTGAATGATCCAGGTAAAATGTTTTTGTGTTCTAATTAGGATATCAGAGGTGTCAAAGCTATGACATCTAAATATAGTCAGAGTATAAATAATGTTCCGCTGCTGAACTTTACCCGGCGCGACAATCACCTGATGACCTAAGGTTTGTCATCACTTGACGAGAGACACTCTCCTCTGGTCTAATGTTGGGACAGCGTCGACGACGATTGCCCAGCATTAAAACAGTATTGGATGCGAGTCCTATGCTTTATCATGCTTTAATATGAGGTATTTTTATGTCATAGACTTGACATACAACAATGCTGGTTTGACGTTGGGCTAGCGTCGTAGACGGTAGCACAACATGAAACCAACATTGGGATGGTAATTGGTGTTTTGTCATACTTATGAGGTACTTATAGATATACTAAACACAACACAAAATCCACGAATGGAAAATAACTTCCACCACCAGCTATAAAAACAATGTTGTTATCAGCAGTGTTAATTTTTATCAGTTATTTACAACCCATTGGGCACACGATGTTGTTGCGACGTTGAATCAACGTCAATGACAACGTTGCACTAATGTCGTGTACCCGATGGGAAACACTAAGCATGAATATTCTCTATGTAGTTCTATGTGAGGTTTGGGTGAATTTATATTATAAAAGAAAATGATATGACAGCTCAGTTTTAAGTATTAATCCTGAAAGCTGGATCACATATGTAATTTAAATTTTCACCCACTTGAAGTTGTGCCTCGCTACATCGACCCACAACTTAATTCAAGTGGATAAAATTACTCAATATTTGTTTAATTTGAGGAGGGTTAACAATAAAGATACCGGTAACACAACAAAGGGGTTTGAAAAGCAATATGCCTGCGACAAATTGGAAGATGCGTCAAAATCATAGCTGTAGGCCTACATTATAAAAAAGATACACAGAACATGTTGGCAGCACGATAGCTACATTCCTAAATTTGTAAGTCGTATGGTTTGGTTCCAGGTTTCGAAACTGGGGCAGGGTGCTAAAAAATTGGTGTGGTTATTTGATATTGCGTAGGGCCTATGTTCGTTCTAATCTCGCGACGTACCGTGGTTCAGTTTAGCCTACTCGATACACATGCATAAAACATAATTCATTCATTCATTCATTCATTCATTCATTCATTCATTCATTCATTCATTCATTCATTCATTCATTCATTCAGTCAGTCAGTCAGTCAGTCATTCATTCATTCATTCATTTATCCATTCATTCATTCATTCATTCATTCATTCATTCATTCATTCATTCATTCATTCATTCATTCATTTATTCATTTATTCATTTATTCATTTATTCATTTATTCATTTTTCCATTCATTCATTCATTCATTCATTCATTCATTCATTCATTCATTCATTCATTCATTCATTCATTCATTCATTCATTCATTCATTCATTCATTTATTCATTCATTCATTCATTCATTCATTCATTCATTCATTCATTCATTCATTCATTCATTTGATATTTTCTGATGAGACCAAGAGGTTGTTCACTTAGAAGAGGTCATATTCATAAAAGTCTTATTTAACTTTTTCCGCTTCATTCGAATACCTATACATGTTATGGATCTACGACCATTATAAATATTTTACTCTTGCATTGTCGGGATCTGACGTCAGAATCTGACGTCTTCTATGAACGTCAGATTCTGACGTCTAAAGTAGATTCCAGTGGTGTATAAGGGTTTACCCATACAGCGCTGAATTATTATGAAATTTGCTGAATCTTTATCAACAGATCAAGAATGTACTCTTCTTCCAAACTTCAGGGTGACATATATATACCGTAGATCTGATTATTTTTGCGTGTTTGAATTTTCACGAATTTTTTATTTTGGGACTGTTTACGAAGTTTAGAATTCGCGAATTTTCATTTTTTTCATTATTGCTATTATAACAATAATTTTCGCGAAATTCTTGAATTCGCTAATTTGTCCTCCTTGCAAAATTCGCGAATATTAAAACCTCGCGAATATTACCAGTTCTACAGTATTAGATTTAAGTAGAGTCCTTCATCATACCATCTTATTGTCTTTCACTTTACATCACATACAACGCTATCAACAATAGTACTAAGTAGTTCTCAAATCTTGTGTAACCTGAGTCAGGGATATACTGCGGTAATTAGGCCTATATTTAATTTTAATCTTGAAAATGAACCAAACGACAATTTTTATAAGCCAAAAGAGAAAAAAAAACTAATAGAAAACCTAGAACCTGCAGCACGTTCTAAAAGTGTAGTTTATGTACAGGAAGAAAAATGTTCGTTTGTCACAATTTTTAAATTTGTATTTCTTTATTTCACAACAAGCATCACAATGTGTGACATCACTGTGAACATTGTCAAATTAAAATTCTTATCAACAAAAACGCAAGTGGTTGAAATAATTGAATTAATTGTAATATTCGTATTTATCATAATTTCCAATAATAAGTCTATAGACGTCACATTCTGACGTCTAAAGACGATCCCCGCACTGAAAGAATTAAAATATTTATAATGACCGTAGACCCATAATATGGGTATTCAAATGAAGCAGAAAGAGCTAAGTAAGGCATTTATGATGATTTCAAATCGAAAAACCCTCTGGTCTTCATAATTAATGCAAACACTTTTCAGCGCTGTAAGGGTTAAAATTATAACCCTTTAAGCGCTAAGCACGATTATAATGGTTTCAATACTTTTTATCATGTCAAATACACAACTTCACATGGATGAAAAAAATCACAATCACCTGTAAATATGCGTTGTTTAATTTAATCAACCACATTTGCATATTTATGTGTTTACCACAGTTTATTCGGCATCCATTTTATACATCTCAGATAAATATCTTCATAACAAAATATGTTTTCTTTGTTTTTCATTTATAAGCCTCTTTTTCAACTTTTGTTGAAAGTGGAAAGTGTAGTAAAATCATGATTTCTGCATCAGTCTCCATCATCTTGGATTTTCCACATACAACGAATAGAAGAGTAGAAGAAAAACTGGAAACAACTTATTTTTGTTCATTTAGGACTATTGTTGATATTTAAACACCACGAAATATAATCAACACGAACATGACGCGAGCTTTGTAAGAGTCACATACATAATACACCGAGCATGTATGTTGTCTCCAAACTAAACACCACACTGTAGGGAATGTACATATATAACGCCGATACTAAAACGTGTAGCCCGGAAAACACAAGACGTTGGCCCAAGGCTAGACCATTGCTGGGCCAGCGTTGCAGACGGTCACCCAGCAATAGTCTAGCACTGGGCCAACGTCTCGTGTTTGTTTGGAATGCGATAGAAACTGTTAGTTGTAAATTTGACTTGACAATGTCTAGATTCTCAGCTGGCGTGAAAAACCCGACGGTGGCCAGACGGCGTCACGGTTGTTGGGCCAACGTCCTGTGACGCTGGCCCAACATTGTGCGTTGTCTGGAGATGCTGTTTTTCTTTTCTCTGCTACACAGGCCTACATACTGTATTGTGGTTTGACTAGCTCGTCTGAAAAAAACTCAACTAAATAATTGCAACAGACACGACGGTAACTTTACTTTTTTTACAAGTTTTACCTTCTATCAAAATTTATCGTCCACAAAAGTTTTACCGTTGACCATATTTTTTCAAGTTTTACGCCTACCGTATACCATTTTTGATTCAATGAGTTATATTCGAAATATGCCATGCATCGCATACATGCATGCACCGGTGAGGCTAGACATATTCTGACGTCTAAATAATCCATACAGCTCTGATATGAAATTATATTTTCGTCACTTGAAGTTGTGTCTCGCTACCGTGATCCACAACTTCTCGTGACGAAAAATTATTTAGAAATTAAAATGTAAGTTACAGTAGAGCCTGCTATGAGCAGCCACCCTTGTGACACAGAAAAAGTTGCCTTTTAATGCAGGTTGCTGCTCATAGGAGGTTCATTTGTATACAAAATGCCATTTTGGGGAATAGACAAGTGGCCTCCCATAAGAGGTTGACTGCTCATAAGAGTGGCTGCTCATAGCAGGTTTTACTGGACTAAAATTATATGTGCCACATATCTGAGAGATATTTCACTTTTAAAAACTAGGTTTACTAGTAATATATAGATAGGAAGGGTATTCCCCCTTGCCCAGGCCAGGGGGGAATACCCTTCCTATCTATACGGTGCCAAAGATTTGAGAGATATTTTACTTTTTAAAACTATGTAGACAATATCATTGTAGTCGACATCAGTGATCCAGTTGTTATTGGATTGAATCACTGTAGTCGACATCAGTGCTCCAGTTGTTATTGGATTGAATCATTGTTGTCGACATCAGTGCTCCAGTTGTTATTGGATTGAATCATTATTGTCGACATCAGTGCTCCATTTGTTATTGGATTGAATCATTGTTGTCGACATCAGTGCTCCAGTTGTTATTGGATTGAATTATTGTAGTCGACATCAGTGCTCCACTTGTTATTGGATTGAATCATTGTAGTCGACATCAGTGCTCCAGCTGTTATTGGATTGAATCATTGTTGTCGACATCAGTGCTCCATTTGTTATTGGATTGAATCATTGTAGTCGACATCAGTGCTCCATTTGTTATTGGATTGAATCATTGTAGCCGACATCAGTGCTCCAGCTGTTATTGGATTGAATCATTGTTGTCGACATCAGTGCTCCATTTGTTATTGGATTGAATCATTGTAGTCGACATCAGTGCTCCATTTGTTATTGGATTGAATCAGTGTAGTCGACATCAGTGCTCCAGTTGTTATTGGGTTGAATCATTGTTGTTGACATCAGTGCTCCAGCTTTTATTGGATTGAATCATTGTAGTCGACATCAGTGCTCCAGTTGTTATTGGATTGAATCATTTTAGTCGACATCAGTGCTCCAGTTGTTATTGGGTTGAATCATTGTTGTCGACATCAGTGCTCCAGTTGTTATTGGATTGAATCATTGTTGTCGACATCAGTGCTCCAGTTGTTATTGGATTGAATCATTGTAGTCGACATCAGTGCTCCAGTTGTTATTGGATTGAATCATTTTAGTCGACATCAGTGCTCCAGTTGTTATTAGATTGAGTCATTGTTGTCGACATCAGTGCTCCAGTTCTTATTGGATTGAATCATTGTTGTCGACAACAGTGCTCCAGTTGTTATTGGGTTGAATCATTGTAGTCGACATCAGTGCTCCAGTTGTTATTGGATTGAATCATTGTAGTCGACATCAGTGCTCTAGTTGTTATTGGATTGAATCATTGTTGTCGACATCAGTGCTCCAGTTGTTATTGCATTGAATCATTGTAGACGACATCAGTGCTCCAGTTGTTATTGGATTGAATCATTGTAGTCGACATCAGTGCTCCAGCTGTTATTGGATTGAATCATTGTAGTCGACATCAGTGCTCCATTTGTTATTGGATTGAATCATTGTAGTCGACATCAGTGCTCCATTTGTTATTGGATTGAATCATTGTTGTCGACATCAGTGCTCCATTTGTTATTGGATTGAATCATTGTTGTCGACACCAGTGCTCCATTTGTTATTGGATTGAATCATTGTAGTCGACATCAATGCTCCAGTTGTTATTGGATTGAATCATTGTAGTCGACATCAGTGCTCCAGTTGTTATTGGATTGAATCATTGTAGTCGATATCAGTGCTCCAGTTGTTATTGGGTTGAATCATTGTTGTCGACACCAGTGCTCCAGTTGTTATTGGATTGAATCATTGTTGTCGAAATCAGTGCTCCACTTGTTATTGGATTGAGTCATTGTAGTCGACATCAGTGCTCCAGCTGTTATTGGATTGAATCATTGTAGTCGACATCAGTGCTCCAGTTGTTATTGGGTTGAATCATTGTTGTCGACATCAGTGCTCCAGTTGTTATTGGGTTGAATCATTGTTGTCGACATCAGTGCTCCAGTTGTTATTGGATTGAATCATTGTTGTCGACATCAGTGCTCCAGTTGTTATTGCATTGAATCATTGTAGACGACATCAGTGCTCCAGTTGTTATTGGATTGAATCATTGTAGTCGACATCAGTGCTCCAGCTGTTATTGGATTTAATCATTGTTGTCGACATCAGTGCTCCATTTGTTATTGGATTGAATCATTGTAGTCGACATCAGTGCTCCATTTGTTATTGGATTGAATCATTGTTGTCGACATCAGTGCTCCATTTGTTATTGGATTGAATCATTGTTGTCGACACCAGTGCTCCATTTGTTATTGGATTGAATCATTGTAGTCGACATCAATGCTCCAGTTGTTATTGGATTGAATCATTGTAGTCGACATCAGTGCTCTAGTTGTTATTGGATTGAATCATTGTTGTCGACATCAGTGCTCCATTTGTTATTGGATTGAATCATTGTAGTCGACATCAGTGCTCCATTTGTTATTGGATTGAATCATTGTTGTCGACATCAGTGCTCCATTTGTTATTGGATTGAATCATTGTTGTCGACACCAGTGCTCCATTTGTTATTGGATTGAATCATTGTAGTCGACATCAGTGCTCCAGTTGTTATTGGATTGAATCATTGTTGTCGACATCAGTGCTCCAGTTGTTATTGGATTGAATCATTGTTGTCGACATCAGTGCTCCATTTGTTATTGGATTGGATCATTGTAGTCGACACCAGTGCTCCAGTTGTTATTGGATTGAATCATTGTAGTCGACATCAGTGCTCCAGTTGTTATTGCATTGAATCATTGTAGTCGACATCAATGCTCCAGCTGTTATTGGATTGAATCATTGTAGTCGACATCAGTGCTCCAGTTGTTATTGGATTGAATCAGTGTAGTCGACATCAGTGCTCCAGTTGTTATTGGATTGGATCGTTGTTGTCGAAATCAGTGCTCCAGTTGTTATTGGATTGAATCATTGTAGTCGACATCAGTGCTCCAGCTGTTATTGGATTGAATCATTGTAGTCGACATCAGTGCTCCAGTTGTTATTGGATTGAATCATTGTTGTTGACATCAGTGCTCCAGTTGTTATTGGATTGAATCATTCTAGTCGACATCAGTGCTCCAGTTGTTATTGGATTGAATCATTGTTGTCGACATCAGTGCTCCAGTTGTTATTGGATTGAATCATTGTAGTCGACATCAGTGCTCCAGTTGTTATTGGATTGAATCATTATTGTCGACACCAGTGCTCCAGTTGTTATTGGATTGAATTATTGTTGTCGACATCAGTGCTCCAGTTGTTATTGGATTGAATCATTGTTGTCGACATCAGTGCTCCAGTTATTATTGGGTTGAATCATTGTTGTTGACATCAGTGCTCCAGCTGTTATTGGATTGAATCATTGTTGTCGACATCAGTGCTCCAGTTGTTAATGGGTTGAGAGTAAATATGAGTAATTTTCAGTCACTTGAAGTTGTGGGTCGCGGTAGCGAGACACAACTTCAAGTGAGTACAAATTTAAATAAATTAGCTTAGCAGGATATAGGTTGATGGACGACATCATTGCTCCTGTTGTTAATGAATTTAATCATTGTAGTCAATATCAGTGCTCCAGTAGGCCTACTCTGGTTGTTATTGGGTTGAGAGCACATTGTGTGTTGTAAAATTCCAGTCGTTATTCATCTGTTTATCAGTGTTTCTTGGGCCTTGGTATGTTTCACTCATCGTCACACTTTGGACCTGGTGTGAGGATAGTTTAACTTGGTGCCAGCGTATTTATCATGTTAGATGATAATATTTAACCTGAAGGCGATGCACTATATTATGGACTTTGTCAGGCATCCGTTTTAGCAAGGGACATGGGCGCAACGTTGTTTCAATGCTGGACCGGCGTCGGAGATGTTGGCCCATGCATTGAGTCGGCGCCGGAGCAGCGTCACGTGTTGGCTGGCTGTGTTATTTTTATATTTTTGAAGCTGTTATCAGGTCCACTTGACCCTTTCAGTTCGGGGACCGTCTATAGACGTCAAAATCAGACGTGTTAGTGAAGGGACCGTCCTTCTACTTATATAGACGATCACCGCACCGAGACATTTGAATAATTTTAAACGGCCGTAGAAAGAGCTAACTAAGACATTTATGATGATTTCAAATTAAAAAGAAAACCTTTGGTCTCCATGGTTTAACCTTTTAACCTATTTAAATTTAAATATTCACCCCTAATTTTTACTCACTTGAAGTTGTATCTCGCTGACGCGATCCACAACTTCAAGTGAGTGAAAATTATTCAGATTTTGCAAATGGAGGTCAACTGTTTTCAAATATTGCTGATTGATGTCACATTTTATCTTTGTCACATGTTTAAAAGGTGGTACTTATTATGCTGATAAAAAATAAAAACCCGAATATATGCGACACCGGCGGTTAAAGGGTTAAACAAATATATAACAGTGCTGAAAGGGTTAAGCCCTAATCAAATCCCTTCAGCCTTTTGGCGGCAGGTGGACAGGCAGGTATTCAATTTTAAAATATATATAGTAATTAAATACATTTCCGTAGCGTAAACTTACCCGGTATGACTGGGCCGCCTAACTCATTTACTGCGCAAGGCCCAGTCACATTGACTGCCATTTTGTTTACACAGCCAGCTGTGTAAAAACGACACTCGCGCTGTCTACCAGAAAATTCGGATGCCAAGAAATTGAGACGAATATTTCAAGTGCCTATGAAAACTAGGCCATTTTCAGCAGGTGTAAACTCGTGGTCGTCTTGGAACTATTACATTTAAAAAAGTAGCGTAAACTGGGGTTGCATTGAACAGATCAAGCAAATTTTGCACAAAACTACTTAAATTAATATATAATTGAAAAATTTATTATGTATACATTATTTCAAATTTTCCTAATATGCTTATATCTATATATATTATCTATAGGCCCAAATGAATATATTATAATTTAATAAATCTGTGCGGCGACGACTTTAGCCGTCAGAATCTCACGCCGTAGAGAATCAGTCGATCCGAGCACTGACAGAATTAAACATGTATTTTGGCGGAAGAGCTATCTAAGACATAGGCCTAATCATTTATGATGATTTGAAATTGAAAATAACCCGTTGGTTGCCTTTTGCAGGCACCATCGGCTGGTATTACGGCAACTTTCCTGTAAATTTGGTGAAGTTTGATTGAGTACTTCAAAAGTAAATTAATGAGATTAGTGTGAAATTTGAATGAGTATTTTCAAAAGTTATTCATTTAGACGTCAATTCAGACGTAAATTCTCAGCCGTTTTCCATGTAATTTTGAAGGCACCATCGGTTGGTATTACGGCAACTTTCCTGTAAATTTGACGAAGTTTGATTGAGTACTTCAAAAGTTTATACAAAATAAGGCAGCGCTTGAGGGGTTGAGTATACACGTCTGCTGATTTCAAAGTGATACAATACGCCCTGTATAGGCCTATATATAGGCCTACTTAGCTCGACTAATTCTATGAAACGGTAGGGATTTTTCCACTCCGCGTTGTGACACAAGTAGCCTACTGTATGCATGATCCAGGTCAAAATCTGCTCCCCAGACATGATACATGTGATAATGATAATCCAGTATTAAAATGTTTTTTATGTTCCAAATAGGGTACAAGAGCTGTCAGTGCTATGGCATCTAAATATAGTTAAAGTATAAATTATATACCGCTGCTGAATCCCAGCAAACCCGACACATAGACCAAATGTTAGACCAATGTTTGGCCCACCGTCTACGACGTCGGCCAAACATTGGTCAAACATTGGATATATGTTTCGTGTTTGCTAAATTCACCTGATGATGACCATATATTAATAAGGTTTGTCACTTGACAAGGGACGCTCACTTCTGGTTCAAAGGTGGCCCAGCGACGCAGACGTTGATCCAACATTAAACCAGAATTGGATCAGCGTGTTATGCTTTATCATGCTTTGATATGAGGTATTTTTATGTCATATACTTAAGATACAACAATGCTGGTTTAACGTTGGCCCACCGTCGTAGACGGTGACCCAGCATTAAACCAGCGTTGGGATCGCGATTGTGTTTTGTCATACTTATGAGGTACTTATAGATATACCAGACACAACACCAGATCTACGAATGGAAAATAACTTCCATCACCAGTTATAAAAACAATGTTGTTATCAGCAGTGTTAATTTTTATCAGTTATTTACAACCCATTGGGCACACGATGTTGTTGCGACGTTGAATCAACGTCAATGACAACGTTTCACGTATAGGCTACTCAAAGGGAAACACTAAGCATGAATACTCTCTATGTAGTTCTATGTGAGGTTTGGGTGAAGAAAATGATAATATGACAGCTCAATTGTGTTTATTTGTTGCTTCTAATTTATTTATTTATTTGTATTAATTAGTTAATATTATTTTTATTTAAATTTATTATAGTTTTATTTATTTATTTATTTATTTATTTATTTATTTATTTATTTATTTAGTTAGTTAGTTAGTTAGTTAGTTAGTTAGTTAGTTAGTTAGTTAGTTAGTTAGTTAGTTAGTTAGTTAGTTAGTTAGTTAGTTAGTTGGTTGGATTGGTGGTCAGGATGAGAGTAAGGGTTCAACGTAGGGTCGGGTAGGGGTTCCAGTAACTGGTTCCCCAAAAAACCTGGTATCGATGTGTCAACTGTACTCTCATCATACTCTCAAGGGTCCGACATCAAAAGCATGCCTTTCCATGTTTCCAACTTATTGCACTGACCGAGGAGAAGTATAGCCTGATTTCTAAAAAGGAAAACAATCATACTAATTTATATAAATTATACCTCATCTAATGCATTTACTAATGTAGTCAGATCCTGACTTGAGTCAGATCCGGCAATAGTGGGATTGTTCAGTGGGTCTTTCCCCAATCTAATTCTCACCAAAATATCACGTAGATTTGGTCCCCTTTTATATGCCGTTACACACTTTTTATAACGGGTGTTCGGATGTTTCAATCTTATTTGGAGTTGTGTCTCCCGTATCCTTCAATACTTCAAGATACAACACTCTCAGATGGGTCGCCCTGCAGCACCCGGAGTTAAAGTGTGTGGCTACTGCTGTGTCCTTCTTAAGGCGTACATCCGAACGATGTAGGTTTATCCTTGTTCTGAAGGAAAGCCCAGTTTCCCCCACATATAATTTATTGCATTTTGAACAAACTATACAGTAAATACCGTTAGTTGAATCACAATTTTGTATGGTAGGAATTTGAATTTGATTCCCGGCATCCAGTACGCCCCCCATAGTCTTACCACTCTCTACAACTACTTGCTTCGAACATAATTTACAGTTCCTTGTAGTGCATCTTTGAGAAGATCCCTTGTTCGGGTTTTTTCTCAATTCACACAAGGTTTTATCTTTAATTTTTCGCAAAAAACGTTCCGAATAACCTCTCTTAACTAGTGCTGCAAAGAGTTTTCTACATGCTATTGTTACATCTTGCTTGTTATTACATATTCTAACATATCTAAGGATTTGTGACTTAATTAATTCCTTGAAAGTATGGTTTGGGTGATGTGATTTCTTGTGTAACAGTTCCAAAGTATCTGTTGGTTTAAAATAAACTTTGGTATCCAATGTCCCTGTCTCCTTAAATCTGTTTCCTTTGTGAACTACTGTGTCTAAAAAATGCATTGATTCCGAGCTCAACTCTGCCTTGACAGTAATCGAAGGGTGATGTGTGTTCAAAATTTCCACAAATTTGTAAAATTCTTCATTGGAGTGTTCCCAGATCATAAAAATATCATCCAAGAACCTCCAGTATACTGAGGGTTTTAGGACGCATTTTTTTAATGCTTTTTCCTCTCACTCTGCCAAAAACAAATTGGCACAATTTGGTGCAAATTTCTTACCCATCGAACTTTCCCACGTTTGTAGGTACCATTGGCATAATAGTTCTGAAATTTCTTTTTTCCGGCCTCTTTGGGTCTGGATTCTTATTAAATATTTGTTTGACAGCCTCTAACCCATTGGTATTATCTAAAAAGCTAAAAAATTATCTATATATTCGGCTGACGCATAACTTTCACTACCGCAATCTGCTATTATTGGTCTGCCCGGTGGGATTTTTCCCTCTCCCGGCCACACTTTTCTATCTTTATGTATTTCTTGGAATAAATACATTCTACATGGTGCAGGGTCCTCCGGAAATTTCAAATAAGATAGTTGTCCTGCATCAATAAATCGGCGGTTAGCCAAACTTTAAAAAAAATCGTTTATTTTCGATATAGACTTAGGGAAAACTGGTTCCTCTAAGCGTTTGTAGTAGACCTGGTTTGCTAATTGCCTTTCCGCTTCACCTACATAATCCGTTTTGTCCATTACTACAATTGCCGCACCCTTATCTGCTGGCCTAATTATTATATCCTTATTCTGTTTAAGAGTTTTTATCGCTGTACGTTCCTCTCTGTCTAAATTATCCGGTGTTTTTTTTAATTCTAGAGACCCCAAGCTACGCTCCAACTCCAGCTTCAACACTGGGTTAATCGGGCCAGGTGGAATGAAATTAGACTTAAGTCTGAACTTCTGTTCTCTAGTTCTCGATTTTTTGTTATGAAAAAAGAATGATAGTTTCAATCGGCACGCAAAGTTTGAATAGGCCTCCTCCACTTCGATCCTTTCGGTCACTCTTGGCGCCGGGCTATATTTGAGACATTTTGCCAAGAGACTTCTACAACCTGAATTTGGTTTATATTTTGATACATTTAGTAGGCCTGAAGCCGACGAGGAGGGAGGGCTACTGACAATCGGTAAACTGTCTTGGTTGCTCTCACTCCTGTCATTAAGTTTAAACATTTCTTGAGTGTGTATAATGCCACTTTGGTTGCATGATCACTGCACCAGTGAATCACATCATTTGGTCCACTCGGGTCACATCTCAGACTCAATTTATTAATATAGGAAATACCAGGTGTATTATCCTTAACAGCCTTCCTATAAAGGTCATTGACTCTGTAGACTTTATGTCAATGGCATGTGTGTTGTAGATCCCTGTGTAGTGGATTTTAGCACCACCAAAAGGAGACAGTCCAAAAGGAGACAGTCCTGCATGTCTCGACCAATGAAAGAGTTTGAGTAGGCCTCCTCTACTCCAATCCTCTTGGTCACTCTAGTTAGTTAGTTAGTTAGTTAGTTAGTTAGTTAGTTAGTTAGTTAGTTAGTTAGTTAGTTAGTTAGTTAGTTAGTTAGTTAGTTAGTTAGTTAGTTAGTTAGTTAGTTAGTTAGTTAGTTAGTTAGTTAGTTAGTTAGTTAGTTAGTTAGTTAGTTAGTTAGTTAGTTACAGCATTCTCACAGTGTTGAGAATGCTGATCAGGTGATAAGCACTATCTCTGCATGCAACACACACGAGGCCAGACTGTGATTGTGACTGTGTGAGTAAAGGAATGTAGCAATTTAGATAACAATGACCTAAAGAGATCATCCTTCATGAAGGTCGATGATAGGTGGGGTAAGTACGTGATCAATGACTGTCATCAGTATGGCATTATAGACCCGTAATCTGGAGGTAGCGGGTTTGAATCTCGTTTGGACGAGATATGTTAGTCATCGCGGTTATACCGCAAATTCCACTGACTTTTCCCTGCCTTTTTCCTGGCTGTTCACAAAATGTCTAGAATCAAAGGTCATGCAAATGCCAATTAGCAAATTAACTAAAATCGCATTGAACGGCCTCCCTCTGTCATACCACCGTACATTATAGTACTTCTGATACATTTAAAATATCATGAACATGATAATTAAGGCCCATCAAATAACAATTCATACATGCAGTGGAAAGTTTTAATATTATAGTTTTACGAAAAATTTAAACCCTACAAAACAACTTATTTGTAAATATTTTAAAAACCTTTCCCAAATGTATGGGGAATTATTGTATGGAAAATTACATAAGCCCTATGCCTTATGGGAAAATATAGCTGGTCACCAGTCCAAACCCTGCAAACATGAGACGCTGGCCTAACGTTGGTTTATGTTTGGCCCACTCTCCGCGACACTGGCTCAACAGTAAACCAACGTTGGGCCAACGTCCCATATGTTTACTGGGAAGCGCCGGGGCCACGGACCGTGTGGACCACAGAACATAGTCCTACAGTATACTTTAGTATATTTCTATATAGTGTGGACTATGGGGAGAGTCGGGTTAGTTGAGCCACTTTTTAAAATATTTTATCTGGTGTTTTCCCGGTTGATCACAGAATAATTGGTATAGTTTTTAAAACATGGCTATATATTACATGTAGGCTAGATATGCCAACATCAATGAAAGATGAAAATAACAAAAAAAAGTTATGGATACACAACTGAGAGTGACGAAAGTGGCTCAACCTAGCCTACCAACCCACAGTAGGCTATGGGGTAAGTTGTGCCACACAAGTCTATGGGGGTGGGTAATTGATCACTTAGGGTGAAATTTCACATTCAACAAATAAACATGCCAACAATTTTTCATGTTATTTTAATCTGACGTCTATGGACGTCAGATTCTGATGTATAAAGTCGGGCTCTGCACTGAAAGGGTTTAAACACCATGTGATCGACGTCTTTCTAGTGTTTGCTGGGATGTAGGATCAGGCCTACTTAACTACGGTCTATATTTCGTACAGTCCAAAGAGCAATATGTCACGGCTGCATACCCCCCTCCAGTGGTAGGGCAGACTCTCCAGCAACACAAACTTGTTGATGGCTGGATTGCAGATCATCCAGCAAACATGAGACGTTGGGCCAGCGTCGCTGACGCTGGGCTAACGCCAAAGCAACATTGATTCAATCAATTCTGTGTTCTGTAGGCAGCAAGTTTCATATCGGGCCGAAATATATCAGCCACTAATCTGATGTTGTTTCAGGATCGGGACAAAATGTCGCTTCCACCTATTATAGTAGGCCCAAAATCAGGAAGAAAGTGATAAATACTCTCCCACCACAGCGCGCACCGCACTCCTGCTCTCGCCGTTGTCGTGTCTCTTCTATCCGTTTAGTTGTTCAACCACATAGCCAGCATGCCTGCCTCTATCACCACCACCAGCGTTGTCTCCGTGCCTTCTCATTGCTACGCTAACGGCATTTACGACCCCACTTTAGATATGGACGCTTGTGACTACTTCGGCGGCATCGAGGGGTGAGAAATAACTAATATTTAGATAAATAGACGATATATAAATTATATTTATGCCAAATTAAGATGTTAGCGGACAAGTTTGTGAACTGTCACTTATTATTTCGTTCGAAAAGTGAACGTGTCGAAATCGATAATGAGCGATAATATAAGCTTTTATACGATTTTAATGCAGGAAGTAAATTGCAACGCAAATACGCCAGAAAACACGATACGTTGTCACAATGTTGGTTCAATGTTGTCATCATTGTGACAACGTATCTTGTTTGCTGGAGAATAGCGTTGACAAACACAACACGCAGAACAAATAATGATAAGGCCAGAAAAATCCATAAAATAAATTTGGGTCGCACATGTTTTGATAGGGTAGGTCGGAAATCGGAAACAAACAATATTTTTTTTAGGCCTAGGACTAGGGTAATGCTGTTTTCATATTGAAACCCACTTCACAAATTTTGGAACCACTATTTTTGTACACTGCTTCCCATAGACACTGCTATTCTTCATGTTAAATTTTGCAGGTTGGCTGGCCTCCCATTTCCCCCACTCTCTTTTTCAGCCTATTCTGTGAAACGCAGTGACGTCACTGGGTGAAAACAATATAACACCCCCTCCCCCATACTTCATTCTGTGAAACGTAGTGATGTCACTCGGTGAAAACAAGGTTATATAAGACTCCCTCACCCATACTTCTTTGTATTAATTTGTCAGCTCTGTGAAAACAAAGGAGGTCAAGGTTATTGAGTTTCACAGAATCGTAGAATTTTTAAAGGGGGGGTGTCGAATTTCGGATTGCTGGGATATTTTCGAAATAAGTTAATCAGACCCCTTGTAAAATACTGCTTGAATTAATATTTTGCACTTTTATCTTAGGTATCGTTAGGGGGATCCGGGACATGCCCCCCTCCCCAGATTTTTTGTTATAAATTGTAGCTGCGACTTGGTGCAATATGGTGGATTCTGGGTGAAGTTGCTGGGGTAAATTTTCAGTGTGTGGTCAGAGACAGAACACTGATATGAGAATGAGTGTGCTATTTATGCAAGTTAATTTTTTTGAATAGTTGAACCAAGACTAAGAAGACTTGTATATTATAGTTACGGTATTGCACTTAAGTTATAGACATAATACAGGGGCGTATCTATGGGGGGGGGGGGGGCAGCACAATCAGGCCAAAATCATCATTTTTATTTTCGTTCCTTGTTATGTCCTAAATATGTCAACATGTCCATAGACTAGAACTGTGTAATTAAAAAAAAAATTTTGTTGCACGTCTACCAGTTAAATGAGAAATAAGGACAAAATTTAATTTTGGACATGCATGTAATTAAGGTGCCAGAAAGTTTATTTACCAGGTCTGTCTCTGTAAGTCTAGCCCTTGACCCTTACCATGCTGAAATATCTGGATATATTTAATCTGATAATGGAGAAAAAATTGTGTTTTTTTTCAAATTAAAATCATCATAAATGCCATAGCTAGCTCTTTCTGCTTCATTGGAATAATTATGTTACAGTTAGAACTACGGTTATTATAAATATTTTAATTTTTTCAGTGTGGGGACTGTCTTCATACATTAGAATCTGATGTCTACAGACAATGTGTGGTTTTCTAATGTGGGGTATCATTCTAATTTTTTTACAAAATTTATATCAAATATACGCTTACAATATTTTCATTACCATTACACAGGGGTGCCACAAAAACCAAGATGATGTTGGTGAAAAGGGATGGTGAAGTTGTTGGTGAAAGTAGTGGAGACTCGACAAATTACTGGGTGAGTGGATGTTCTCATTTATCATGTTTATCCTGATTTGACTTATCTTTTTTACCTTTGGGTTTGAAAATATAGGCTACTACTTTCTTTGAAGTAGAAACTTTCACTTAAATAGGAACTCTTTATTGACAAGCAAAGTGACTAACTATAAAGGCATGTTCTGTGTTTTTCATCCTACAATATATATTTTACAATTTTTCATGATTGCGTCTTAACATGGCAATGTTAGGACACAGTGTACTAATTTTAAGATTTGCGGATCATAAAGTGAGAAGGGCTTAAAACAATTTTATCAGAACGTTTTTCATCTCATACCAGATCTATGTTAACCGTGAGAGCAGTGAGCTATTCAATTTAAATTTCTGTCACTTGAAGTTGTGTCTCGCTATTGCGACACACAACTTCAAGTGACTGAAAATTTATTCGATTTGTGAAATTTAATTCCCAACGTATATCAGTTTTTCAAGATTGAAGGCATATTTTACTTTTACCAGCTGATTATCAGGTGCTAATAAAAACACAGAATGTCTACTGTAGTCGACATCAGTGCTCTAAGGGTTAAAACACAGAATGTCTACTGTAGTCGACATCAGTGCTCTAAGGGTTAAACATAGAATGTCTACTGTAGTCTACATCAGTGCTCTAAGGGTTAATTGACATGAAGTATCTTCGTTTATTTTTTCTCTTGATATTTTTTCTTTCATATACAGCTGATTGGCCTTGAGGAGTGTGTGAGGCGCCTGAGTCAACTCGTGGTGGAATGTAAGACGGCTGCCGGAATAGATGCCAACACTCCCCTCAGGGGACTCGTGAGTACATTTATCAACACTTACAACTCTTATATATTTTCAATTTGCAATCTGCATAATTGTTTTAGTTTGCTCTTTCATTTTAATACCTATGTTATGTGCCTATGGCCTTTATAAATATTTTACTATTTCAGTTCGAGATTGACAGATAATGAGGTCTCTAGACATAAGAATTAGACATCGGTTTTTAACCGACCCCTCCTCCCTACACTCATTATCAAGGGAGAGATATTCCCCTTTGTTGGCAAAGAAAACTGAAAAAAATCCATATTAGGCTGCCATTGAAGTTGAAATGACCAGTTCTAATAAAATAATTCATTTTGTTACTGTATAATCTTCAAAATAGAAATATATTTCAATCATTTAAAGATGAAAATTGTTTCAGTAATTGTAGCTTCAAATGTTGAAAAATAGAAACAAAGAATTCATCAGCAAAAGGGTTTAGACAATTGACCAGTATGTTTCTGTATTGCAGGGAATGTCTTTAAGTGGAGTGGAGAGTGAGGAGTGCAAAGTGAAATTGGAGAGAGAATTCCGTAAGAAGTTCCCGAGTACATCGTCCAGCTACATTTTGACATCTGACACGACAGGCTCTATAGCGACCGGCTGTGAGGACGGTATGTGATATTATATTGGTGATTTTCAATATGCATGGTTAGAAATCTAACTTTCTGGCCCTCTGTGTATATGATTAAGTCTGACAAATGGCTGAAAGGAGGATGGTAACCATGGTAACTGATAAGATATTGTATTTTCCAGGTGGGATAGTGATAATCTCTGGTACTGGTTCTAACTGTGAACTTGTGAACCCTGATGGGTTGCGTCATCGAGCTGGTGGATGGGGTCACATGATGGGAGACGAGGGGTCAGGTGGGTCAAATATCATGCTAGAACCATGTATATATGTTTCTCTGTGATACTTTAGCTTTTACAACACTAAAATATCTTTGTATAAACCATGGAGACAAAGCTTTTTTTCAATTTGAACTTTGAAGTCATCATAAATGGCTTAGTTAGCTCTTTCCACTTCATTTAACATGTTTAAATACATATGTTATGGGTATACGGCCATCATATTTTAAAAATTCTTTGTAGGCGGAGATCGTCTTAAAACGTCAGATTCTGATGTCTGAAGACAGTGAGCTTGGTTAAAATAATTATAGTTTCATAAGTTAGGGATCTACTCAAATTGAAGTTTTTAAACTTTTTACTTTAGAAATGCACTTGTGGTCTTTCGAAGTTACTAAAAATATTGCTTGAATTCTGTTATTCTCAAAGTGTAGAGATCATGTATTATTGTCCCCAGCGATAAGGGTTGAAGCTCTGCAAGCTGGAGCTTTACTCCTCATATCTGTTATAACCCTCAAATTAAAGTAAAAAAAAATATTTCTATGATTCAAATTTCAAATTCAGGCTCATTTATGTATACTCCAAAGTATAAATTTTACTTCAACTTTATGATTTCAATAATGCATGAGGCTTTTTAAAAGCCGCTTCCATGCTGACCACATATAATGCATAGATTTGAGACGGGGCTGAGATTGATAAAATTGTGTGAAATAATATTTTATCTATTTTATTGCAGCCTATTGGATCTCTCACTATTGCATGAAACAAGTATTTGATGATGAAGATAATCTTGTTAAAAGTCCACATGACATCTCTACCATCAAGAACATTATATTCAAGCATTTTAATGTAAGTGTGAAATAAAATAAACAAACAATGTGGAGGCAACCAGATAACAACAAATCAAAATATTGCAGCCTTGTGAAGATTAATGCTTCAGATTATATGTATTATGTATAATTTCAGTATCGACCGACCTAACGGTGATTCATGTCCTGGTCTAGATACACGTGCAATTTATATTTTTTATTTACCGGTATAATAAACCACTTACAAATAAAGTGTCACCATATTTTTGAAAACATATTGTTAAAACCATATTTTAAAAAGAAGTTTAATTCTCCTGGAATTGTTATGATTATGATATTTTTATTAAAGATGATTTGAATTGATACCTAGATTATCAACAAAATCACTAAATTATTATCCAAAGATATATAAAAAAAATTACTGAATTACCGCTATTCTCCTACGATATATAAGAAAAAGTACTAAAAATCTTATCCTATGATATATTTTAAATAGACAGAATTAACCTTTCACATGCCAGGTTTTTTATTCATGTGGCATAAATTATTCAAATTTGTTAAATTGTAAGCCTAGTATTTTCAAGCTTTACTTTCACTTTGCCTTTCAAGACCTCATGATGCATGATTTTGCTTCTTTGAAGAACGACCTATTTTCCTGAAGACTAATGTTTTTTTAACCAAAATTTTCATTTAACTGTTTAATAATCTGATAATAGCTATCCATTCTTTTCATTTGTCACTCACTATAAGTCATCTTCATCCACTACAAGTTGCGAATTGTGAGAATTGCAACTACAAGTTGAGAATTGCTTGTGCTAATAAAGATTACAACGTTGAATTCAGGCTTGAAAGAATAAAAAAACCATTTTGACCTTTGTGCTGCTGGGACCATATATACTGTCAGTGTTTCTGGCTATGAAAACAGTTGGAGTCAGACAATATGCTCCACTGGGAATTTTTTTGTTTCATAGAAGGCTTCAGGTGTCTTCTAGTGATATCTAAAGGTACATTTTAAGCTTCAAAACAACACATTTTTCAATAAAATTTGTCTAGATATATATCATTGTCGTCAGAATGGAATGTTTTTTTGTCAGAGGGGGATTGACGACATGACGACAGATCAGAAACACCGACTGTTTCAAGCATGTTTTAAATCTATAGAAATATCATCACATTTGGTAGATGCTTAGTTAATCCAATACTTCACTATTCTTCATAAATGTAAAAAAAAATTGTCATTTAAAGCTATAAGCTGTGTCAGTAATTTCAGCTGCGAATGAAACAATTCAGCATCACAAGGGTTAATGTTGTAGGCAATAATAGAAAGGTTGAATAAGATTATAGTGGTCTTTGAATAATCCAATACTTTAATATTGGAGATATCTATTTTTCATAAATATAATTATTTCCCATCATTTGAAGCTGGAAATTGTGTCAGCAATTTCAACTTTGAATGAATGAACAATAGAAGCAAACACTTCAGCAGCACAAGGGTTAAAGTAATAATAAAAAGGCTGAATACGATTATAGTGGTCACTAACCCTTTCAAGCCTGACTTTACATAGTCATCTTCATCCACTTCAAGCTGCAAATTGCTGCCGCAATTCTCGACTTGTTGTGGATAAAGATGACATGATGTGGTTTAAAAATTAAAGAAACTTACCACGTATTGGTAAACCAGTTTCACGGAAATTTTCCTTCTAAAACCCTTAGTTGTAGGAAAATTAAATCTGTTTTTAGGGATGTAAAATGATACTTTAATGCATCGTGGGGGCTTAAAGGGTTAATTAACACATCTTTTTTATCTTTTCAGGTGAAAAATCTACAGGGCTTACTGGAACATATCTATGCTAAATTTGACAAAGCGTTTACTGCCAGCATGACCGTTAAAATAGCCAATGGTAAGTTATCTTAACTCTTTCAGTGCGGGGACTTCAGATATCAGAATCTGATGGCCATAGATAGCAGATTCTGACATCTAAAGTTGATCACGGCACTGAAAGAGTAAACATTTACGATGGCCATTCAAATTATATTATTTGATTAAAAGTTTCTGAGCACAGGGTTGGCAAAAACCCGGGTAATATTAATATTACCCGGCCCACCCGGGCAATAATGGGCAATATGGATAACTACGGGTTTTAATGGGCAATAATGGGCAAAATTGGACGGCTGCCTATATTCTCCATTTTATACATTTCTTAATTCAGACCCCCTGATCACTATGTTTGCTTTATTTACATTAAAAATAATAATTTAATATCAGTCACGATGTCTTTTTATTTTTATTTTATATATATAATTGATATTAAAAACTACGTATTTTATAATTTTAATTGAAATCTGTGGAGGGAATATAAGTGATTTATGGCATAAATTAACTCAACGACATGTTGTTTTCATGTGTACACACACACTGCAGCTGTCGTGAACCCTTTGAGGCTGGTATTCTCTGTTATTATATCTAATATAATTTCTTATATAATTTAATTTCTTATGAAATATAATTTATTATTAGATAAAGAAATAGGCCTACACTGCCGCTAATAAATGATTTTGTCAAAGTATTTGTCATAAACTGGGAAAGGAGGAACACAACGGCAGGCTTTTAAATAATATAAATACGAACCCTAGACCACAAACGCTAATTCCCCTGTCGCATGTCGCCTTCTGAGATCAAAGGTGCATGGTCAGCATCGACAATGGTAGTTTCTTTTTCTTACAAACACGATACATGTACATTGAATCAACATCGACTTAACGTTGTTTCATAGTCTGCGATGCTGGCGGGAGAATAAAACAACATTGGGTCAAAATCTAGTGCACAGTGGGTATTCACCCAATGCCGGCCGTATTATTAGGTGTTTCTCAGGCGCGCTGCAATCACACCTCTTGTCAATAGAAAGTTTACCGTCTGGAGGCGTCTACACATTACGTAACCATAATCCCAGCTACGGAGAGGACGTCTCTCTGATTGCGTAGGCTTGTGCAGTACATCACTGACTGTTTTTTTCTTGTCTGAATAATATCCGTATGAGTTTTTTTTAAATTGATTTGTAAGTTTTACTGAAAGGCACTGTAAATCGATACAAAATATTTAAATTCAGCACTAAAACTATCGAATTGCACATTTAGAACCCAAATGATTTCTTGGTACGAGCAGTCGTGCATGGCCGCATTGTATTCAGTGCCCAAGAGACTACACAATTTTAAATTTAATGTTGAGATTATCTATGAGAAACACATTTAGTACATTCGACTAGCCCTCCCTTATAAAAAGTAAAATAATATCCTTAATTACCTTTTTACGATTGATTTATACATTTATTTCACTGTTAGGCACTGTAGATCGATACCAATTATTTAAATATAGCACTAAAACTGACGAATTGCACATTTAGAACCCAAATGGTTTCATGGTATGAGCAGTCGTGCGGGGCACGTATTCAGTACTCAAGAAATTTAGTGGTGATATTATCTGTGAAAAATAAATTAAGTACATACGACTAAACCTCCCTTATAAGAAGTTATTATGATTTTTAAACATTTAATTCGAATAATATTAATTTAAGGTATGAACATTAATTACATCTATTCTGATCACCTTGCGAGTAAAGTGTTTTGACAATATTGTTTTTACTTTTCACTTTGTGATATTCTAGTATTTTTAGCTCCCGCCGTCACCGTAGGTGAGCGAAGGGAGCTATGGATTCTTTTTTTTGGCCTCTTCTGTTGCCTATAACTTTGTGAGAAAATAAGCTAGGATAACAATTTTTGGTATGTGGGTTACTTCCAGGTGGCTAATGGACGGGTTAAAATATTTTTAATCTGAATTCAATACGCAAGGTTGCAGAGGAGAAAATGATGATGTGACGGCGTTGGGCTGTTGGGCCGTTGGGCCGTTGGGCCGTCCGTAAACAATTCGTTTCCGGAGCATATCTCTGAAAGTACTTGTCCGATTGTCTTCAAATTTTACACACAACACCCCTAGGGGGTCTAGTTGTGCCTTTTGGGGTATTTGAACTTTGACCTACTTCTGGTTCAGAACTATGACCTATTTAGACGTTTTGACGCGCACTTCGTTTCCGGAGCAGATCTCGAAAAGTACTGGGCCGATGACAGTCATATTGCACATACATGTTCTCTAAGGTCCCTAGTTGTGCCTTTTCAGGTTTTTGGACCTTGACCTGGAAGTTGACCCAGCACTTTGACCTAATTTATAACATTGGTAAATCCGACTGAAAGATTTTGCGGAATATCATGAAAACCGCTCAAGATAGCTACACCATTTCTATAAAACAAATTGTGAGGTTCCAGGAGAGGATGCATCTTGAAAAATTTCAAATTGATAAAATCAAAAATGGCCGCCTATCGGCCATTATTCACCTCGACAGGCCTGATATTGCGGAATATCATGAACACCGCTCAAGATAGCTACACCATTAATAACAAATAAATTGTAAGGTTTCAGGAGAGGATGCATCTTGAAAAATTTCAAGTTGATAAAATTCAAAATGGCCGCCTATCGGCCACTATTCACCTTGACAGGCCTGATATTGTGGAATATCATGAAAACTGCTCAAGATATCTACACCATTACTATAAAACAAATTGTAAGGTTTCAGGGGAGGATGCATTTTGAAAAAAATCATTTTGTCCAAGTTCAAAATGGCCGCCAATCGGCCATTATTCACTTTCACATGGCCGTTATTTGGTAAACCGTGCTAGATGGCTAGACCATTACTATAAAACAATATGTGTGATTTCAGGAGAGGATGCATCTTGAAAAAATTTGACTCGATAAAATTCAAAATGGCCGCTTATCGGCCATTATTCACTTTCACATGGCCGATATTTGGTCAACCGTGCTAGATGGCTGGACCATTACTATAAATCGAAATGTGAGATTTCAGATGAGGATGCATCTTGAAAAAGTTTGACTTGATCAAATTTAAAATGGCCGCCTTTTCGGCCATTATTCATTTTCACATGGCTGATATTTGGTAAACCGTGCTAGATGGCTAGACCATTACCTGATTACTATAAAACAAAGTGTGAGTTTTCGGGGGAGGATGCACCCTGAAAATTTTTAACTTACGAATTCAAAATGGCCGACAATCAGCATTATTTACCTCGATAGGCCTGATATCAGGTAAACCGTGCTAGATAGCTAGACCATTACTATAAAACAAAATGTGACGTTTCGAGAGAGGATGCCTTTCAAAAACTTTCGACTCAATCGAATTCAAAATGGCCGCCTATCGCCACTATTTACTTTCACATTGCTGATATTTGGTAAACTGTGTTAGATAGCTGGACTATTACTATAAAACAAAATGTGAGATTACAAGAGAGGATGCATCTTAAAAAAATGACTAGATCAAATTCAAAATGGCCGCCTATCGGCCATTATTCACTTTCACATAGCCGTTGTTTGGTAAACCGTGCTAGATAGCTAGACCATTACTATAGAATGAAATGTGAGATTTCAGCTGAGGAAGCATCTTGGAAAATTTCGACTTGATCAAATTCAAAATGGCCGCCTTTAGGCCATTATTCACTTCCACATGGCCGATATTTGGTAAACCGTGCTAGATAGCTAGACGATTACTATAGAATGAAATGTGAGATTTCAGCTGAGGATGCATCTTGAAAAATTCTGACTCGATCAAATTCAAAATGGCCCCCTATCGGCCATTATTTACTTTCGCATGCACAATATTTTGCAAACTGTGTTAGATGTTAGTCCATTACTATAAAACAAAATTTGAGGTTTCGGGGGAGGATGCATCCTAAGTTTTTGACTAATTTATATCGAACTCAAAATGACCGTAAATCAGCTATTAGTTACCTCGATTGGCCTGATATCGGGTAAACCGTGCCAGATAGGTAGGCCATTACTGGGATACTGATTAGGATCATTAATTTCAATGGAGGTTTGCAATCTCTGACATACTGTCTAGTTCTATCTTACTCTTAGACTGGGCTTCTTAGACCTAGTTGTCTTGCGTCTTGTTGACCTAGCTTAGGACAACATTAAAAACCCTACACAAAATTGCTTAAATCAAACTCTAATTCGTCGCGGGAGCTCCTGGACTTATGTAGTCTTGTTTATTTTTTATTATTGCCCATTATTGCCCATTATTGCCCACTTTGGCTAAAAAAAGCATTATTGCCCAGCCCGGGTTTTCCCGCGTTTTCCCGGGGTGAGAAAACCCGGGCCGGGCAATATTGCCAACCCTGTCTGAGCATCTACAAAATAACAATTTTAACCCTTGTCCGAATGAATTGTTTCTGTTTTTTTTGTCATTTGAAGCTGGAATTGCTAACACAATATCCAGCTTCAAATGATGAAAAAAATTTAAATTTTTAAAAATACATGTATACATCTTCTAAATTGAATTCTACTACAAACTTTATACATATTTACGGCTTAGCTGTTGGAAATGTATATGGTTTAACCCTTGTGTGTTTTCTCTTGTACAGCTGCGAGAAATGAAAAGGACGGTTTATGTTGCGCTGCATTCCACCAGGCTGGTTTTCAACTCGGCAATCATCTGAGGGCACTCGCTGAGAAAATAGATCCGGTAAGATTCTAAATAATTATACTTAAATATGTAAGGACGAGGAATACCAGTAATTCTTTTTCCATTTACCACTTTAGCACAATCTTATCGCATTGCTGGTGTGTTAGAATATTAGTACCGGTAATTATTTTAGAACCGTTAAAATTTTAATGTTACATTGTGCTCCACATGATGGCACAATGCTGGAACACCATCTGAGATGTGGACCGAATAAAATTTGTCAATGAATATAATTCTGTGAATAAAAATTGTACCTCAGATTGTTCAAACTATTTTTCATTCATTTGAAGCTGGAATTACTAACACAATTTCCAGCTCCAAATGATGAAAAATAATTATATTTCTGAAAAAATATACATTTTCAAAGTGTAATTATTATATTAACATTTTAACAATTCGAGTTGAATTTATTGGTCTGAATTTTGCTTGAAAATGGATATATATACAATCCTGGCAGCATAATGTGTAAAATGACTTTGATTTGTGATATTTAAGTCAGAGCATAATATGCTGCGAGTGTCAGGTCTGAGACATGCTTCATATAAAAAAAAAAAGTTTGTACTAACTCTAATAAAAACATTGTAAACAGTCGGGTGGTAAGAAGATACCCTTTCACGGCTAATCGTGACAATTGTCATTTTTAATCCATTTTATTAACTGATCAAATCACTGTTATTGGGAATAAAAGTTTTTTAAGTTTTTTAATTTAGGGGTATAACGCTTAATTTAGTCCTCTATTCAGAAAATTATGTTAAATTACTAAAACAACTGTGTAAAGACTAAGTATTGAAAAATATTGCTTGAACTATTGAACAGTCAAGATATACATGATATATGCTACAAATAAATTAACAAACATTTGTTTTTTCTCTGCAGGTACTTTTAGCGAAGCCTGGTGGTCTACATGTTGTTTGTATTGGGTCTGTGTGGAAAAGCTTTGATTTACTCAAGGAAGGTAAGTGAAATGCTCACCCAGCAAATACAAGACTGAAGCAATGTTGTATTAATGTTGGGCCAGCATCACAGACGATAGGCCAACATTTATCTGATATTTGGTCAATGTCTTGTGTTTTCAGTTGGAAATATGTGAAAAAAATTCATAACTAAATTGAATATCTAAGAAAAAATCACTTCTTTTAGAAAAAATATATGCAATTTATTTTATGATTCTGCTTACCGGTGTTTGAAATTGTGAAGTTCTTATGTTTTTGTCGGTTCTGTAGACTATATCTTGTGAGTTTTTGGAAGGATGGTGTTGGTGTTATGGAAATTTGTCTAAATTTATCTGGTTAAGTAAGCACTATGTATTGTGATTAAGAAATCATTATGCCTGATACGTTTTTATTTTCTGTCACAGGTTTTCTGGAAGGAGTGAGACCTCGTAAAGATGGAGATATTGTGATGGGCGAGCTGAGCCTGTTAACACTGACTAAACCTGTCACCTGGGGCGCTGCGAACCTATCCGCTAAATCCACAGGACACGTCCTCCCTGCTGACTACTCCACACACGCAGAAGTCTTCTTCCATCACAAAATCTGAAATGATTGATGTCATTTAGAAATCTCTCACAATTCAACATTCAGCCAGTCAGTAGAAGCAATCTTTTCTACATTCCAAGTTCTCTTAATTTTTCAATTTTATACAATAATAACGCTTTACTATCTTTATCCACTACAGGCCGTGAATGACTGTTGCAATTCTCGCCTTGTAGTGGATTAAAATGACTAAAAGTGGATGGCAATTGACAAAAAATGTTCTTATTATTAAAATAGCTCCCTAGTTGTGAGAAGGCTGGTCACTTCTAATAATAATAATAGCGTATTGTGTTAATTTTATGCCCTGTTGTATAATTTGAACTACACTTGGGTCATTGAATTCTTTCAAAGCGGGGACCAACTTTAGACGTCAGAATCTGACATTTATAGACATCAGATTCTGACGTCTAGAGTTGATCCCCGGACTGGAAGAGAAATAAAATTGTAAATCTCCATGGTTTATATAAAAATATTCCAGTGCTTTAACCCTTTAAGTTTAAGCCCTCACGATGCATTAAAGCATCATTTTACATCTCTGAAAACTTACTTGATTTTCCTACAACTAGGGGTTTTAGAATAAATTTTCCATGAAACTGGTTTACCAATACATGGCAATTTTCTTCATTTTTCACCCACATCAAATCATCTTCATTCATTACAAGTCGAGAATTGCGGCAGCAATTCGCGGCTTGTAGTGGGTGAAGATGACAATAGTAAATTCAGGATTGAAAGGGTTGAGAGTTAATTAAATAACCCTAGTGGTGGAGTAATGGTCTAATTTCACAAGTCAAGCCTTGAATTAATATTTGTCCTCCAAACGTACGCTGTTGTCGTGTTAAAAATAAATATTCTCTGAATCTGTTTGCAATATATTACAAATACAAATGTTAATCTGATGTATTTTATTTCAATGCTCATCTGCTATGTGACTGTATATATAAATGTATTACCGTTGCCTGACAGACAATCTACTCGAATAGGCAATTTGATTATATTCAGCAAAATATAGTAGTTTGATTCCCTTCTCTTGTATTATATATCCAGCAGTAAATGGCTGTGGTATTGAACTGACGTACGAAGGTTGAATCTCAATAATGAATAACTTTTATATTCTTAATGAATTTTATGCATAATCATGATAATAATTAGCACTTTAACCCTGACACTGCTATGGGGGACTATAGTTGCCCAAAATAAACCAAGCGCAGCCTGCTGTGGGAGACTATGGTCGCCAAGTGAATTCTTAAGAAATAAAAATAAATTGTTAATTTTTTTTTGAATATTTTTTTCACTTTCGTTTTGTGGTGTCCTTCTATTTGTGCTTTAGATATAGCTAACTGACTGATTTTGTAATATAATGGCTTTTAATATCAATTGTTCATCAGATGCTTTTTTGGAGAAAAAACGTGCCAGATATTACTTAGTTGGAAACCACACCTGCTGCAAATTTTATGCATTAGTAATACCATGGTATCCATTTAACAGTTTAGTGAAATGAACAATTGTCTTGAGAGTATCGGTGTTTTTGCTAATTAATAATTGCAGACAACTTAGAAATATATCTCCACACAATTTATCCTCTCAATCCAGTTTATTATCTATGCAATTGTGATATCATGTAGGTAACTTATAATATAATTATTTCTATTTCTGTTTAATTGTTGAAGCAGTTATTATCTTATGAACAGAACAAAGATAAAGTTAATAACTGTAACTCTAATTGATAAAATGTTGTCTTATAGTGCTTGTGTCGTTGCAAATGAATAAAATAATGCATATAACTGTATAATAAAACACAATATCAAATATCATATAATTTTGATGATATTTATTGTATAAATGCGCATATCATCTAGTAAAATAGAGCATATATGGACACAAGAAATTATAAACTAGTTATTAACAAATGAAACAATCATTCAGCTATTGTAAAAATACAAATTTCCTTTGAAAAATTGTATGATAGACTATTCTTTATTTTTAATGTATCTGCATATCTCTATGTTTTCTACAAAAATAAAGTATATTGTCCATGGAGTTGAAAGGGTTTATCTGCCCATTTTACAAGGTTTAGATACACACTTTCAATCCAAAAGGATGATATTTAATGTTTGTGTGCTCAGTATTTTTCACTGTTTTACACCAATCTGCTTTTTGATTTTGTAAACTATGATACTGTAGTATTTAGCCATTACAGCAAGGGCTCGACTTAGAAGTCAGATTCTGACATCTGTAGACGTCAGAATCTGATGACTAATGTTGATCCCAGCACTGTAAGAGTAAATATTATTTGTAATGGTCGTAGACCCATAAAATAGGTATTCAAATGAATCAGAAAGAGCTAACAAAGACAATTATGATGATTTCAAGGTGAAAAAACCTTTCGTTGCGATATTTTTTTACAAATTAATTCAGCGCTTCAAGGGCTAAGCATTACAGCACGGGAAGGGCTTTAGAAATCAGATTGTGACGTTTAATGTCACTGAAATATGTCTACTGGCCGTAGACCCATAACATAGGTTTTCAAAAAAAGCGGCAAGAGATAGATATACTAAGACATCCATTTCAAATTAAAAAACCCTTTCGTTGCCATGGGTTGTACTAATAAATGTTGACGCTGTAAGGGTTACAGACATGTAGTATTTCCTCGTGTCGTTTTGAAGAACCTAGATTTATTCCTCGTCTGAGTGTCTGGTATAGTGTAAATGTAATACGCTCCTAAATATTTGCCTATGGCTAAGGACTCTTCCAGCAAGCACCCCCTCCCCCCCCCTATGGAGGCTATTTTTTTCTGGTTTGTAGAATTTTTATAATTCTTGGTGGGGCCTACGAGGACATTTTATTCTTAAAGATTGCCTTAATTTTTTCTCCACGGGTCGATCTACGAGCTGAATCCGGTCCAAGGACGATTGCTGGTCCAAAGTATTTTGGGGGCTGAGTGTGTAGCCTAATTTTTTTAGAAAAAAATTGCACTTAAAATTAGTGCAATTATGGCCCTGACTTTTAAAATCGTTTTCTTTAAGTTTTTCTTCTGGGGGAGAGGAGCAATTTCTTTTAAAGAATGATTACATTTTTTTATTTAATATATTTTCCAAGGATCGAGCTCCCCCAAATCTAAGGGGTGTGGAAAAAATGCATTTAATGCTATTGCACTAACTACCACGATTTATTAAAATCCTAAATAAAATTGGGAGGGGGGGGGGGGGTTATAAGGAGTGGGGGATTATGGCAATTGAAAATAGATTAAAACATGATTGCTCTATTTTTTTAGATTTATTAATTCTAAAGATGAGGGCTGATCCATGATAATAAGGCGAACTGAGCAGTGTAAACTTTATCGAAGCATTTTTTTATTTCAATGATCACTCTGGCATCTAGACCGTTTTTTTTTGCTTTTAAAAACAATTGAGGGGGTACAGAGGATGGGGGTAGGGCAATGTAAAGACAAAATAGTTCGGCTCCCCCATAGCTCGTTCAAGTTCAGAAATGAGGGGTTTTCCATAATAATATGGTGGGAGGGATGGAGTGGTTTTTTTTTATCGCACTTACAAATTTTTATGTTAGCTGGATCAGGGTTTATTACATCAATACCAACATTATTTTGCCCCAAAATATGTACACCTAAGCATTGTTATCGTCCTGTGTAATAAATGCCTCCTCAGAAAATGAATTAACAATTTGAAAACCTATCCCATTATCAATATATTAACCCCTATCCTGCTGATCGTGACTATTGTCGTTTTTAACCTGTTTTTTCAACTTGGAGACTCTGTCTCCAAGTTTTTAGTTTGACTTTCAAGACAAACGTCTGTCGTTAACTTCCGCTTTACACCTGTTCTGCCTGTGCAAAGTCAAAAGGCATAATCTGTTCCCTGGTAAACTAGGCATTTACTGCTTCTGAACTGGCTCCTCTTGCCACGGCGCTACCAAAAGGTCGTATTTGCTAACTTGTAAATCAAGTATATACTTCCTTTACGCTGATGTCACTGCCTCCTTCTTCTTAGTAACAGCATGTTCAATAGACAGTATCTGCACACTTGTGAATTAAGCAGATACTTGGTTTTGCTGTGAGCAGAAGCGTTCTATGTCATGCTTGTTCTAGGCGGTCAACATAATGCACTGACCCAATGTTGGTTAAATGTTGTGCCATCATTTATAACACTGTTCCAACATTAAAGTAACATTGTAGTGTATCAAGTTGCCTGTGCCTCCGGCGAAAATGAGATGTTTAGCCAATGCTGTTTTACTGTTGAGCCAGGGTTGTAGATGATGGGCCAGCATTAAACTAGCATTGTGTGAACATATATCGTGCTAAGGCCATTCTACTGGTAGGCCAATGCTGGCCCAGTGTTGTAAACGGTGGGCCACCATTAGGCTAACATTGTGTCAATGTCTGTGTTTGCTGTGTGGCTGTGACCAGGTGACACCAGAGAGGCTGATTCACGTGGCCGTGGCCGGCAGTCTGTGGTGGAGGGGTAGCTCCCACCCACCCTCTCTCCCACAACTGACATCTAGAGGAGTGTTATGCAATATAGAAGTTAGGTCTTGGCTAAGATATCTATCTTCAATAATATCACATTTTGTATTATTAAAAGTAGATTTTTGGCCTTGGCAGTTGAAGGCATTGTAAATTTATATAATTTATACATTTCTAGTGTGTAATACGACTGAATAACGTCTTCTTTTGCAATGCCCGTTCATACATCATTTAATTATCAGCGCCAATACGCTGTCGTGCAAAAGCAAACGGCGGTAACTGCGTACTACGAAAGTATACTGCTACTGCTGTTTGCCGAATTGTAATTGCAGTTTTTGCTCTGATCAAGACCATGATTTGCTTCTCCAGCGAGAAAAGTCTTTCAGCCAATGTTGGTTTAATGTTGGGCCAATGTAATAGACGTCAGGACAATATTAAATATGTATACATTCTGGAGTGCCTGGCGTTTTTGCAAGTGGTGACGACGCACTCAGTCCTGTTGATGTCATCACAGGATGTGATGATGTTCTCGTAGCTCTACCGTATATTGCCGGGGTTAGTAACCGCGGTTTATCACTGGAAATATGTTTGGTAAAATAGCTAACAAATCGACAGGTGCGGTTTATAACCAGATATTCTGTGTGAGCCATGACGATTTCTGGTGAAAACAAGAGTGTTCGCCGGGTCTGGCAACCAACTGACAGACAGGGTAGGCCTATCGTCACCTGCGTTGGTGTGAGCTTTGACGCTTGACTATGAAGTCAATTGACCATCTGCGTCCCAATGTGAATAATAATAATATGGACTATATGCAAGCAAATTTACCCAATGTAAATCATGTAAATTGAAACATACTTGTCGGCTGAAAGCAGAAATAATTAGTTCTAAATGTTAATGAAATTTTACGATGTTAGATGATTTTAAACGTCACATATAATAAAAAATATGACGGTATTTATGTTATTGTCCATAGGGCTGAGATCGTCGTCATAACAGTCTAATTTGAGCAGTAGAAGTACAAAGCGAGAGGCGGCGATGGTGCCGGGGAAAGCTAATAGGCATTAACTGTTCACTTGTGATCACTTGTAGTTACTGCCTTTTGGCTTTGTAAAACATTATACTGCTACCCCAGCGTCCAAGACGTTGGGCCGACGTTGTTTAAGTATTATACAAATGTTTTGTGTTTACTGGGACCGTTGTCCACCAGGTGCTGTTCTCTTGGTAGACACAGCCGGCCGATATTGGGTTTAACCTTCATAACCCCCTCGATCCCCTCGAACCATCACCCACAACCCTCGACGAGCAAGTCCCTCGACCAACAACCCCTCGACCCACAACCCCCTCCACCCGCAACAACATATTTTTTATCCCATTAGATGATAACCAAATAGCTGGCAAGGTCGCCAGTCACAGCCAGAAAATGGAAACGAAGTGTCAGACAGGCTAGTAACCAAATATTTATACTTCAAGTAGGCCTAATAGGCCCTATAGGGCCTATATCGAGAAGTTCCCACGTTCAAAAGCTCCCACGTTCCGAGAACTTCAAGTCACCATGCATATGAGACCCACTGCAGGCAGTTAAATCAATTATATAATTGTTGTCAACAAAACTGTTAGGGGGCACTATTCAATCACCGGGGGGGGGGGAAGGGGGGGGGGGCTGGATTATTTATCCCCGCATAATTTCAACACGTAGGGCTCGGTGACGCGTGGAGAAAAATGATTAGGCCAGCTAGTCCAGGTCTTGAAATATATTATTTATTTCATAAAGAGCCTGTCCGGGGTTTGATTTTAAAATACCCCCCCCCCCCGCCGATTGAATGGTGCATGACCCTCTAGAAATGTAGGCCTACCTTTAGGCCTATTCTGTGAAACACAGTGACGTAACCGGAATTCCTTTTAAATGGCTACTCGGTGAAAAAAATGCTACACAAGACCCCCTCCCCCATACCTCATTGTATCAGCTACACGTGGCTCCGTGAGTGTGTGCTTTGTAGATTATGACCCCAGTGTCGGGAACATGGGCGCTGTGGATGGCATCAAAGCCAAAAACACAAATTAGGCCTATGTTATAAATAAAAAGGGTCCACCAATAGGCCTTACACGAGGGGGTAATTCGGAAAGGTTGTGGGTCGAGGGGGTTGTGGGTCGAGGGGTTGTGGGTTGAGGGTCGAGGGTTGTGGATCGAGGGGGTTTTAAAGGTAACCCCGATATTGACTTGATGTTAGATTAATACAGTTGGGCTAGCGTCGTTTTTGCGCATCTAACATTTATGCAATGACGTTGAGCCGAGCTTGTATGAAATTATACAAATTATGTTTTGTTTCTGCTGGGAAACTGATTTTTCGGCTATATAGACAATCAACAAAAGAATTAAAATTATATGAAAGCCAGAATCAAATATAATAACAATACATTTGTGACCCTACACGCGAGAAGGTACCTCCCCGCGGCTTTATTCAAATTATTTATGACGTCATTTAAAATTTAATTTTAATTATTACATAACTAAATTTAAAATAATAAAAATCAAATAAAACAAAAACTAATAAAGATTTTTCAAAAATTCTTTCATTATTGAGACAGGAACCATATGGCTATCAAATCAATTGAAAAAATTCAATTTTGACAAAATTAAGCTTATGGCCTTATGACAATCGGGCCTTCTGACTAATCATCCTTACTGGTTTTCTGACTAACGGGCCTTCTGACTAACGGGTCTTCTGACTAATGGGCCTTGTGACTAACGGGCCTTCTGACTAAAAGGCGGACACCGGGTAGACGGATGGAAGGGTGAAACTATTTCCACTATCTCGGTATGTGCCCTATAGGCCTAGTGGAAATACAACACATTGAAAACAATGTATTATATATATGTGAAACATTTAGTCAGAAATAAACACATATCATTCGGTTTTATCTCATTCCGAGACATAACATGGGTATCTTATAAGATTAAATTAAAGTTCTTTGGACGTTATCTTGTGCCAAAGCATAAAGTATCCAATATGTCAGCTATAAATAATATTACGTTTAAGACAACCATTAAAGTTAAATCATATTTTGATGTTTTAAATTATTCAAATAACAAATTATCGTCACTTGAACTTACATCATCAATGTCATAAAAATCAATAATTGGAACCGTTTTGCTAATCAGCTTATAGATACCAGCAAGAATACATAGCACATCATCTTGATATCAGTAATCAGGTAATGTGTTTGTATATATGTCAGTGGCGGATCCAGCATAGGGCTGAGTAAGAAACATTAAAAGTTGATATTTTACAACTCCGTGACGATTTTGTTAGGCCTATTTAAGGCAGAAGAATTGAAATTGAAGAATAAAGACTTCGTGAAAATTCCTGGCTAACTGGGGCCTATTAAAAGACCCAGAATAAATAATAATTGCACATCTACTCTTGTATGTACGTAATTTTTACATTGTAGCCCTGTGAAAATGATTTTTTGTCAAGCATTTTCATTACGTGCAGTGGGCCTACTCAGAATGTGTGTAAAATCAGCAAAATGTATGATGGGAATCGAACATATAATAAATTCCAATGATGGATGAGATATAAATATATACTACCGGCCTATACATATTTATTTTCATGATAATGCAAATTAGAGCATAGATATACATTCTCTGACACACCTGTAGCTGATATTTTGCAATGCTGTTGACAAGTTTCAAGGCCCCTGGGCCTCTTGTTTAATAGATCACATCACTGATATTGAGAACGTAATGAGTGTTTAAACATCACGACTTGCAAATGTTTGTGTGTCGCGGTAGCGAGACACAACGTCAAATGGGTAAAATTTTAAATCAATTAAATTATGATTGGCTGGGGGGGGGGAGACTGACTTTTTGTCATTAATTTCAAATCCCAGCTCTTTGAGTAACATGTGTAAGAAATTATATGTTTTATCTACTTTTTCATATGTCTTTCCACACATATAAAAATCATCAAGGTATCAAATTCCTTTGAAGCCTCACCATTCTTATCACGGAGTTTGTCATTCTCTGAAATAGTTGAGGGGCCTTGGCTGCGCCGAAACAGAGTCGTGTATCGTAAAGGAGAATTGTTGTTCATAATTTTCAAAATTGCCATTTAGCTCCACAAAATGTGTAGTCATCTCTGTGAATAGGAACTCTCCTGTATGCACTTTTAAAGTCTAATTTACACTGTTAACAGAAAAAGGTTTTCAAAGGTTTGGTTGTTTTTTTCTGCTTAATTTGAATACCAAAATGTTATGGCTCTAGGCCATTATGATTTTTTCAATTCTTTCAGTGCGGGGACCGCCTTTTGACGTCAGAATTCATGGTTTGTACGTACACCAGGCATTGAATGTTTGCTTCCTGATTGTGGGACCACCGTAGTGTTACCACCCACATATTTCATGCAATAGTAGTTCCTGGTGTCAACTGAAGATGGGCGTGATGTCCGCCAGTCATAGGCTTACTGCTTTACTTGTGCGCTAATCGATTTGTCATTTATGTAAGAACCCAACTTATTGTAAGTGTTCATAGTATAAACCCAGCTAACACAGGACTTGGCCCAGTGTTGATCTAATGTTGGTCCAGCGTCGTAGACGGTGGGCCAACATTTACCCAGCATTGGTTCAACGCTGGTGAGCCCGACTTGGATACGCCCACTTGTCTCATGTCATCAAAGAACAACCTTTCAATCACTATAAACTCGGAATAATTACAAATGGACTAATATAATGACTTGTGGCTTTTAAATAATATAAAATAATATTAAAATAATGTAAAATTATTCGGATCACAGTAAAATATTATATATGCCGATTTTCATATTATCTGAAATTTACAGCAGTGAGTAATGCAATGTACCCAGTAAACGCAAAACATTTGTATAACATTCATACAACGTCGGCCCAACGTCTACGACGTTGGTCCAACATTGTCTAAATGTTATACAAATGTTTTGTGTTTACTGGGTAATGAGTAGGTTGGGGCATAGTTTCACTGTGGACTTTGGTAGGCTTACCATTATATAATATCTAAATCTCATTTGTTGCAAGCACTCAGTAGAAGTTAAAACTATTTGGACAACCAGCTCTGGAATAGGCTACTCACGGGTATATTCATACGTACAGTGACTCATACCCGCCAATTTTCGATCCAGAGAAACCCCATATTATCAAGGCGTAATAACGCCTTAATAAGGCGCCATAACGCCTTAATAAGGCGTTATAACGCCCTGATTTAAGGCGTACTTACGTCTTATTTTAAGGCGTAGTAACGCCTTACTAAGGCGTTACTACGCTTTATTAAGGCGTTATTACGCCTTAATATTATGGGGTTTCTCTGGAACGAAAATTGGCGAGTATTTGGCCACCGTACATACAGGCGATAAAGTTGTAAAAACTAACAGTATATTTAAATAGTCTTAGCTACATGGCCTCTTTTCAAGCTTTGTTTTAATAACCATTATACTCCTAAGATTAAGTAGCTAGCCTATCCTCATGTGGCCTCGGCGAAACTCTATTTTGTTTCAGTAGAGGTTGCCATAGCCGCATTAAAAATATTTTGTGTGACGTAGACACCTTGAAGTCATTCGATATAGAGTAGGGCACAGTCTCGAATTCGGACTTCCTTCTGTCTCAATATTGCAATGATTGTAAAAAGCGACATGAAGGAATATTCAAACACTCCACATAGCTGAATGTGATCATCATACTACATACGTTTTGCAATGACAATTATTTTGCTAATGCAAGCCACAGATACAACCTATCCGTAATTGTATTATGCATCATGAACTGAAATTAAATATAACGATACAATTAAAGAGGTCATGTGGACTGTGTATTGGTTTACTACACTCACTCACTCACTCACTCACTCACTCACTCACTCACTCACTCACTCACTCACTCACTCACTCACTCACTCACTCACTCACTCACTCACTCACTCACTCACTCACTCACTCACTCACTCACTCACTCACTCACTCACTCACTCACTCACTCACTCACTCACTCACTCACTCACTCACCCACTTATTAAATCAATCAACTATTTTTTGTAGATACAGTTAAAATGCCGAAGATAAAAAATCCCAAAAAGGTTGCGGCTTTTGCGAAAAGGAAGATGGGAGACATTAAGGATGCTGTTAAAAAGGCTGGAATTGACATGCGAGAGAAAATCCGCAGAATCGAAGATGAAATTACCAACTTTTTGAGAGAGTATGTTTATGAAGAAGTGATTAGAATTCTTACTGACGCTTTGGATGCGTGCCTACAGGTGAGAAATATCTTGAATAATTAAAAAAAACTCTTAAAACGCTACATAGCATATTTTCCCCCCACTTGAAGTTGTGTCTCGCTACCGCGACTCACAACTTCAAGTGGGTGAAAAATACTCATGTTTGTTTAAAGTAGATTGATTCGCCGAGTAGACTTCTGGATGCACTATACAATGTCCCACATGTGCAGCATGGTCAACGTCCACATGAGTGGATGATCACAGGAGTGGGGTCCGCCACAATGTAAATATTATGGTTCAGTGAAGCATAGCGACCCAGCTGCTTTATCCCTTTAACCGCCGGTGCCGCATATATTCGGGTTTCATTTTTTATTAGCACATTAAATACCACCTTTTAAACATGTTAAAGATAAAATATGACATCAATCAGCAATATTTGAAAAAACAGTTGGCCTCCATTTTTTCAAATCTGAATAATTTTCACTCACTTGAAGTTGTGGATCGCGTCAGCGAGACACAATTTCATGTTGGTGAAAATTCAGATTAAATAATTTGGCGGTTAAAGGGTTAGTTTGAAAACAAATATTTGCAAATCTTGATGTTTAAACACTCATTTCATTCTCAATGTTTTTTTCTTAGATGCTTTCTGAGGGCAGCCTGGCGGCGATTATGGGAGTCTTAGACACATACCAGCAGAAAATGATTCAATCTGCCTGAAGAATTATCAGCCATGTGCCTAATTCTAAAAAGTCATCATTATATTGGATCGTCAAGGCACTAATGATTTTTCCATGGTGAAATCGAGATAAACTTTGATATAAATATAGTACTTTTCACAAAAATTGGTTGATAAAATTCCGTTCACTCTTAGAAAGTTGTAATTGATGATGAAGTAAAATAAGTAAATTAAAATAGCATATATTAAATAATATTAAATTATTTGCAACTAACAACTTCAATTGATTATATTTTTTTTTATTTTGTATGAATACTAAAGAGTATGGCTGGACGTGAGGCTATTATTGTAATCGGCTCTGTAAAATATACCATGTTCAATCTAAACGTATTATATAGTTTAACCTTTTATTGGTGCATGACTCATTTATTTACTTTTTACTAGATCTGATAGTTGGCATTGCTGATACACTTTGAATATTCTGTCAATTTCAGATTATAGTTTGTAAGAAAAAGGACAGTTTAAAGCTCGAATAGCAAAGATATAATCTCAGCATTTAGCAATAAATAAAGCAAAGTTTGATGAGCACTCTTGATAATTATGAAATCTCACTCTCTGCTGCAATTTTGGGGGTGAAACCCACAATTTATACAATGTATTTACAATCTTTTATTCGTACAATAAATCAATTACCAATGCTTATTCTGCGTATGTGTTAGTCGAAGTGTGTACAATTTGAACCAATTCTGTGAAACTCAATGACCTCGACCTCCTATGTTTTCACCGAGCTGTCTAATACAATGAAGTATGGGGGAGGGTTCTTATATAACCTTATTTTCACCGAGTGACGTCACTGCGTTTCACAGAATGAAGTATGGGAGAGGGGGTGTTATACAACCTTGTTTTCACCGAGTGACGTCACTGCGTTTCACAGAAACTGCGTTTCACTGCGTTTCATAGTTATATGACACGAAATATGTTTAAACGTCAAGATTTGCAAACGTTTGGTCCCAAATTAAGCTAATATCAGTAATCTTCACCTTCTTGAAGCTGTGGGTCGCGGTAGCGAGACACAACGTCAAGTGGGTGAAAATTTAAATTATATAATTTAGCGCTTAAAGGGTTAAGAGAGCCATTTTACATGGGATACCTCTGCTCAATGTTGGTTTAACCCTTTATGTCCTCACGATGCATTAAAGCATCATTTTACATCAGTGAAAACACAACTTATTTCCCTATAACCAAGGGTTTTAAAAGAAAAATTACCATGAAACTGGTTTACCAATACATAGCAGCTTTCTTAAATTTTTCACCCACTTCAAGTCATTTTCATTCACTACAAGTCGAGAATTGCGACAGCAATTCGCGGCTTGTAGTGGATGAAAATGACAATGGTAAAGTCATGCTTGAAAGGGTTAATGTTGGTCCACTGTCTGTAAATCTTGCCCAACATCAAACCAGCATTGAGCCAACGTCCATATATGGACGTCACCATTTACAGATCCAATGTTGGTTTAATGTTGGCCCAGTGTCGAAGACGGTGGACCAACATTAAATCAACACTGGGACGTCACTTACAGATGTAAAATGAGTGAATCTGTCTCGAAGCAGGCTTGGGGCCAAAGTACTCAGTACTCGAGTACCGATTTTGCAGTACTCGTTGGTACTCAGTACTCGTCCTTTCAAAAGTACTTGTACCAGTTATTGTACTCGAGTACTATTAAAAATAAAAGTAGTTTTAACAAGTACTTTAACAAGTACAAGTACTTTACGAGCACTGGTCATCTTAAATTGATTCAAAATAACTGACAGACCACTCATAAATCAATTTGAAATCATCATTATTGTGTTAGTTATCTCTTTTTACTTTATGTGAATACCTATGTTATGTGTCTATGGCCATTATGAATACTTTACTCCTCCAATGCGGGGATCGACCCTATAGCTAGACAGCTAGAGTGCGATATTGGCTGATACCGATATACGTCTAATAGTGAAAAGCATTGTACAGAGTGTGAGAAATTATAGAATTTACATTTCCACAAATACCTTGGGCCACAATTATTTAGGTAAATCTGCAGCGCATTGTTTTCGATGATTGCTGAGTCAAAATTATCAACCGATTTCTTGATTTTGCAAGGCCTATTTTCTAGTCTGATCATAACAGCTGTAACAAATTAAAAAGTTAGACCATTTGACATGTAATGAAATCCTGGGTTTCAAAGAGAGCTGCTTTGACCCCTTCAAGCCTGTATTTACCATTGTCACCTTTATCCACTACAAGCTGCGAATTGCTGTCGCAATTCTTGCCTTGTAGTAGATAAAGATGATTTGATGTAGTTTAAAAATTAAAGAAAATTACCATGTATTGGTAAACCAGTTTCATGGAAATTTCTCTTCTAAAACCGTCAGCTGTAAGAAAATTGAGTCTGTTTTTAGGAATGTAAAATGATGCTTTTAAAATACTGCATATAATGTCACGAAATTTTCAAAGATATTGGAATTCTGTTCAAAAGTGATCTTTGCAAATTTTATTGACGGAGAAATCAACGAAAAACATGCGCTATCGGTTACAGTCTGTCCGGCGGTGGAGGCTGTTCCAAAATAAAGTTAGATTTTCTGGTATTAGGCCTCAGTTAATTCTCAGGCGATTTTCACGAAATTTTGTAACCATTCTCACCTAGTCATTTGGCAACAACCCTGATAATTTCACGAGTATTTCAAATGTTAAACCATTTGACATGTAACACAATTCTGAGAATAAGCGAGAATAAAGTTAATTAATGGGTTTATAGAGGGGCGTCATAATTAGAAATTTACTACATGTCAAATGGTCTAACTTTCGAACAATTGAACGCTTGAGAATTATTCTCAAGCGTTCAATTGTTCAAAAGTTAGACCATTTCACATGTAGCGTTAGTAAATTTCTAATTTTTAACTAAATTGAGTAATCAGCGAAAAGCTACCTTTCATTTTGACAATCCCCCACCGTTGGACAGACTATATTTATGATACAGGATATCGTGTCTCACTATCGTGACCCTCAACTTCCAGTGGGTGTATAGGGCATAATATTGATATTTGAGACCAAAAAGTGTGCAAATCTTGATGTTTAAACACTCATTTAATTCCTACTAACATTGATTTGACCTGCTAATAAAACAAATTAATAACGACTATTGTCTATTGACTATTGCTTAATAACACTTATTCCTTGCCCAATTTAGCCAATTCATTTCATTTTAATTACACTTAAGTGGTTGAGACACATTGAATCACAAGAAATAGATCGTTATATTTACCTTATCTCAGGTATAAGCAGTTTGAAGAAATTGCACATAAATGAGAAAAATGACACCAATATCATTGTCTTCACAATATATATAGGCCTACTGCAAGCATATAAAACATATTTGAAACCAGCCAGTCTCAATGTCACCAGCCAACACTTTAGACGCTACTAAAATCCGTTTTAACCCTTACAGCGCTGAAATATTTTTTTGTAAAAACCATGGAGACCAAGTTTTTTTCCAATTTGAAATCATCATAACTGTCTTTGTTAGCTTTCCCGCTAAATTTGAATACCCACATGTTGCTGGTCTAGGAGACTAGGCCATTATGATGTGTTTTAGTTCTTTCAGTGCGGGGACCGTCTTTTGATGTCATCTGACGTCTATTGACCGATTAAGCCGATACGAGGTATCAACAACAGACAACATACCGCGTTTTGTAGATTCCATGATAAATAATAATTATTGATGAGGCAAGCGTAGACTAGGTCTATACTATAAATGTGTCTATATCGTTTATTGTAATAGAGATATTCAGGTTTGTTTAAGACTAGTACGTGAACCAGCCATTGAAGGTCATTGAATGTTTGCTTCCTGAATGTTGGACCACAGTAGTTACCCGGCATGACCGGGCCGCCTAACTTCGCCGCAGGCCCGGTAACACTGACCGCCATTTTATATCCACAGCCAGCTGTGGATATACGTTACTCGCGCTGCCTACCAAAAAACTCGGATACCATGAAATTGAAAAGAAAATTTCAAGGGCCTATGAAATTTTTTCATCTTTTGAACTATTACATTTAAAAATGGAGGTCTCTGTGTCAGAGCCTTGCGATGTCATCAGGGTACACAGTATATAGTGTCGTCGGCCACATCATACTTCATGTAGTTGCTCGTGTCAAGTGAAGACATTATCAGCGCCGCGGGCCACACTGCTTTAATGCTAATCGATTGGTGATTTATGTAAGAGCCCAGCATATTGTAAGTGTCTATGGGAGTTAACCAGCTAACACAGGACTTGACTTAATGTTGATTTAATGTTGGTCCAGCGTCGCAGACGGTGGGCCAACATTAAATCAATATGCGTTAGCTGGAATAATCATCACATGCAGTGATCATATTTATGTTAAACTTCCCGATACTCGTAACAGTGAAAGTGACATAGGGGCTTACATAGAGAGTCTAGATTAGTTTTTATTGATACATGTAGGCCTACATATAAAACATAGAACAATTACGCAGTGAGAAATATATCACCTTTATATTGACCACATGATTTTCGCCGATAGACCAACTGCAACATGTAGGATACGTTAATAATAACGTCGACATTAGCCTACGTTTACGTCTTCAACAAAGGACGTCGGACGTAGGCCTACCGATAATCCAGTGTGTAGAATCATGGTGATATGGGGGGGGGGGGGGGAATTGAATCTGAAGTTTTGACCATAAAGGTCGAGATCGCTCTCAGTCAAACGTTCTTTTTTTCGGGTAAAACGAATACAGCAAACCACGTCCCACACCTTCACGATGTGGGTTCGTCCACGGCTACATAACCATGACTTGTCCCAGCAAACAAGCGGCATTGAGCCAATTTAAATTTAATTCTGGCCCATCGTCTACGACAATGGCCAAATATTTAGCCAACATTGGCCCAAATTATCATGTTCCGTTCTTGTGGTAGGCATATAATACATATTTTCTCATGTGGTTTATCGAATTGTTCATTATTTATTAAAAAAAAAATTATGCCAAAAGTGAAACTGAATCCATGAATGTTCATTATTTATTATTTAATAATTTTATTTTAAGCCAAAAGTGAAACTGAATCCATTAACCATTAAACATCATTCGGTTCAGTTACACTTAACGGAATGATGTATAATGGATATAAAAATATACAACTGTTTGCGAGCATTGAACCAATGCTGGCTATGTGTTTGGCCAGCGTCGTAGACGGTGGGTCAACATTTAGCCAACATTAGTTTAACGCTGGAGAGCTTGACTTGGATACTCCCACTTGTCTTATGTCATAAAGGAACCACCTTTTAATCGCTATAAGCTCGGAATAATTACAAATAAGCATACTCTCAAAATAGGCACATTATTTTTCAATACTAATAATAATGGCACTTGGCTTTTAAAAGCTGATCAAATAATATAGCATTATTAGAATCACAGTAAAATATTATATCTGCCCATCTTCATATTATCTGAAAATAACATTACTAAGTAATGCTACTGTAATGAGAAGGTTGGGGCATATAGTTTAACTGCGGACTTTGGTACCATTATAGAGGGTGCACATGGGTTACAAAACGAATCAAACATCGAGGATTGCAGTTTATAAATAGTGTAAAAAGCTAGCATAAAATTTGTATTTATTTTTATATATATTTATATCATTTTTCCCTTATAAAAAGTGAATAGTAAGGACAAAAAAATGGTAAAAAGTGAACTTGGAAGAATCCATAATTTTCAGGACCCATGTGCACCCTCATTATATAATATCGACACCATTTACTGAAACACACAGTAGAAGTGTAAACTATTTGGACAACCAGCTCCGGAATAGGCTTCTCACAGGTAGGTTCATACATGCGATAAAGGTGTGCAAACAAACAGTGTATTTAGACTAAGGTGACATATCACCCCTTATATAGTATGAATAAATTTGTGACAAATAAATCAAAGTTGCCACAAGATGGGGCACAAGTATTTCCTTATATGGGGTGATTGGCTATCATGTGACACTCTGAGAGGGTCACATGATAGCCAATCACCCCATATAAGGACACAATTATTCATACCATATAAGGGGTGATAGATCACCTTTAAATGGTCATAGACCATCTTTCAAGTTCTGGTTCAACGACCACTATATACTGATTTATAGATTGTTATAAAGACACCTGACACCAGATTAATTTAACTTTGTTTTTGTACTTTGCTTATAATTGTATAATGTGATATGTTCTTTAAAAGGAATACAGATTTCCCAGCAAACACAACACATAGACCAAATGCTGGACCAATGTTGGCCCACCGTCTACGCCGTCGGCCCGACATTGGTCAAACATTGGACCTATGTGTCGTGTTTGCTGGGTTATTATTATTATACACACAAGATTAAGTAGCTAGCCTATCCTCATGTGGCCGGCCCCGATGGCTCATTCGGTTCGGCTGTGGCTTGAAACTCAGAGGTAGGCCTACTGGTTTTGAATCCTGGTCTGATATTTGTCATTGAGGTTGTAAATACAGTCTGCTCAAATCTGTTCAAAGGCATGTGCAGTATTGTCTGTGGTACTCTGTACTATATCTTACCCTTGAACATGTTGAAGTCACTCGATAAAGAATAGGGCAGTAGTATAGTAAGAATGAGGAGAGGGGAGTCTCCTCCCCTCTCCTCATTCATACTATACTACTTAGGGCACAGTAGTCTCGAATTCGGCCTTCCTTTTGTCGCGATATTGCCATGATTGTAAAAAGCGACGTAAAGGATTTTTTGTTTAGTAGCGCTATTTTAATAATAATTTTCGCGAGATTCTTGAATTCGGGAATTTGTCCTCCTCGCAAAATTCGCGAAAATTAAAAAAAATAATATATGATCTACAGTATTCAATCATTCCCCATAGCCTCATGTGATTGTCCAAGTACATAGTTTTTGCAATGACTATTATTTTGCTAATGTAAGCAATAACTACAACATATGCACCATGAATTAAAGTTAAATATAACGATAAAAATGTAAAATGTCATATGAATTGTGTATTTGTTTATTATTACTACACTCACTCACTCACTCACTCACTCACTCACTCACTCACTCACTCACTCACTCACTCACTCACTCACTCACTCACTCACTCACTCACTCACTCACTCACTCACTCACTCACTCACTCACTCACTCACTCACTCACTCACTCACTCACTCACTCACTCACTCACTCACTCACTCACTCACTCACTCACTCACTCACTCACTCACTCACTCACTCACTCACTCACTCACTCACTCACTCACTCACTCACTCACTCACTCACTCACTCACTCACTCACTCACTCACTCACTCACTCACTCACTCACTCACTCACTCACTCACTCACTCACTCACTCACTCACTCACTCACTCACTCACTCACTCACTCACTCTCTCACTCACTCACTCACTCACTCACTCACTCTCTCACTCACTCACTCACTCACTCACTCACTCACTCACTCACTCTTTCGCCCACTTATTAAATCTATCATGTGAATAATAATTTTTTTTGTAGATACAGTTGCAATGCCAAAGATAAAAAATCTCAAGAAGGCTGAGGCCTTTGCGAAAAGAAAGATGGGAGACATTAAGGATGTTGAAAAGGCTGGAATTGACATGCCAGTGAAAATCAGCAGAATCAAAGATGAAATTGTCAGCTTTTTGAGAGAGCATGTTTATGAAGAAGTGATTGGGATTCTTACTGACGCTTTGGATGCGTGTCTACAGGTAAGATATAGGCCATCTTGGATATTATAATTAACCCTTAAAACGCTGAAATATTTTTGTATAAACCATGGACATCACAGGGTTTTTTCAATTTCAAATCATCATAAATATCTTAGTTAGCTCTTTCAGCTTCAATTGAATACCTATGTTATGTGTTTACGAGCATTCGAAACAGTTCAATTCTTTCACGTCTTTATACGTCAGAATCTGACGTCTACAGACGTCAGATTCTGACGTATAAAACTAAAATCCTTATAAAAATTATTATGAAAATTATTATAACTAAAACGTTCACTTCGTAAAGCGCTACATTTAAAAAAATAACCCACTTGAAGTTGTGTCTCGCTACCGCGACTCACAACTTCAAGTGAGTGAAGATTACTCATATATGTTTAAAGTAGATGGGTCGTTATGATTCCCTGAATAAACATTGTGGTTGCACAAAGCAAATTTCCGCATGGCAGCATGGTCAACATCCACGTGAGTGGGGGTCGCCGCAATGTAAATATTATGGTTCAGTGAAGCATAACGACACAGGTGCTTTAATTGGAAACCAAATATTTGCAAATGTTGATGTTTAAACACTCATTTCATTCACAGTGTTGATTCTATAATTATATTAACTCTAAAATCGCAGTAATATTTGTGTATAAACCAGGGTTTTTTTCAATTCGAAAGCATCATAAATGTCTTAGTTAGCTTTTTCCACTTCATTTGAATACCTTTGTTATGTGTCTACGGCCATTATAATTTTTTTTTAATTCTTTCAGTGCAGGGATTGACTTTAGATGTCAGAATTTGACGTATATATAGACGCCATATTCTGACGTTGAAGGTCGGTCCCCGTACTGTAAGAGTAAAAATATGTCTATTTGCCGTAGCATAACATAGGTATTGAAGTGTATCAGAACGAGCTAACTAAGACAGTTATGATGATTTCAAATTGAAAAAACCCCTTTGGTCCCCAAGGTTTTCATAAAAAATTCAGCGCTTTGAGGGTTAATGACTGTGACTTAACCTACTGATAAAACAGTTACAAAACCATCATATATAGTCGCGCGCTTTACGTTTAACCATTAAAGCGCCGAATTAATTTCATATAAACCATGGAGACCAAAGGGTTTATTTTATTTTGAAATCATCAAAAATGTCTTATTCAGCTCTTTCCGATTCATTTGAATACCTATGTTATGGGTCTACGACCATTAGAAATATTTTCACTCTTACAGTGCCGGGATCGACCTTAATCGTCAGATTCTGACGACTAAGGTCGATCCCGGCACTGTAAGAGTTAACGTTTAAAGCGTTAGCACTCTCTCATATTGAGCTCAGATAAAGATTTGCTGTGATGGTATGTTTTTTTTCTTAGATTCGCGTTGAGGGCAGCCTGGCAGGGATTAAGGGAGTCTTAGAAGCCTACCAGCAGAAATGATTCTATCTGCCTGAAGAATTAGCCAAGTGTCGGAAGGCCCGGGCAGCCCTATTCAGGGCTAGATACCCCAAACAAACAAACAACGCTTGCCCAGCATCAAACCAGCATTGAGCCAACGTCCCGTATTTGCTTGGACGTCACCACTTACAGATCCAATGTTGGTTTAAAGTTGGCCCAGTGTCAAAGACGGTGAACCAACATTAAACCAACATTGAGACGTCACTTACAGATGTAAAATGAGTGAATCTGTCTTAAAGCAGGCTTGGGGCCAAAGTACTTAGTAGCCTACTTCGGTACTTAAGTACTGATTTTGCAGTAGCAATGTACTCAGTACTCGTACTTTTCAAAAGTACTTGTATTCAAGTACTTTTAACAGTGAAAGTACTTTTAACAAGTACTTACGAGTACTTTACCAGTAGGCTACTAGTCATATCGTAAATTGATTCAAAATAACTTACAGACAAATTATAAAGCATCATAGACGAGATAACTAACATTCAGTCATTGCAAATTGATTCATTTACCTTCAGTTTAGCTATTATATTGACAAATGATTTAATTAATACGTCAAAATAATTTTTTTAAACTTGTTCAGGGTTTTTTTCAATTTGAAATCACCATCAATGTCTTAGTTAGCCCTTTCCGCTTCAATTGAATACCTATGTTAGGTGTTTACGGGCATTCGAAATAGTTCAATTCTTTCAGCGCGGGGACCATCTTTATACGTCAGAATCTGACGTCTACAGACGTCAGATTCTGACGTATAAAACTAAAATCCTTTTAAAAATTATTATGAAAATTATTATAACTAAAACGTTCACTTCGTAAAGCGCTACATTTAAAAAAATAACCCACTTGAAGTTGTGTCTCGCTACCGCGACTCACAACTTCAAGTGAGTGAAGATTACTCATATATGTTTAAAGTAGATGGGTCGTCATGATTCCCTGAATAAACATTGTGGTTGCACAAAGCAAATTTCCGCATGGCAGCATGGTCAACATCCACAAGAGTGGGGGTCGCCGCAATGTAAATATTATGGTTCTGTGAAGCATAACGACACAGGTGCTTTAATTGGAGACCAAATATTTGCAAATCTTGATGTTTAAACATTTTTTCAAATCGAAAGCATCATAAATGTCTTAGTTAGCTCTTTCCACTTCATTTGAATACTTTTGTTATGTGTCTACGGCCATTGTGATTTTTTTAAATTCTTTCATTGCAGGGATCGACTTTAAATGTCAGAATTTGACGTATATATAGACGCCAGATTCTGACGTTGAAGGTCGGTTCCCGCACTGTAAGAGTAAAAATATGTCTATTGGCCGTAGGATAACATAGGTATTGAAGTGTATCAAAAAGAGCTCACTAAGACAGTTATGATGATTTCAAATTGAAAAAAACCCTTCGGTCCCCAAGGTTTTAAGGGCTTTAAGGGTTAACCTGCTGATAAACCATCATAACCTCGCTTACCATTTAAAGCGTTAACACTCCCTCATATTGAACTCAGATAAAGGTTAGCTGTGATGTTTTTCTTTCTTAGATTCGCGTTGAGGGCAGCCTGGCAGGGATTAAGGGAGTCTTAGAAGCCTACCAGCAGAAATGATTCTATCTGCCTGAAGAATTAGCCATGTGTGGGAAGGCCCGGGCAGCCCGGTCACCTCGGCATTCCAATGAGCTTACACAGCTTGAAACTATTCAACGAGGCATGACACGTTTTGTAACTAAGTGTGATGGCCCCAGTTACCAGGACAGTGTGTTGACTTGAACTTACTACCATTTAGTTTCAGACATGTGAAATTACAGATCTTGTTTTATTTTATAAATGTTTAATTAAGGACACTAAAATACATATTGAAAATTTTATTCAATCTTTTGATGTCAATTCTTCACGAAGATCTGGTGACTGCGGCATACTTTTAAAGCCCCTTTTGACAAGAACTGAGACGTTCAAAAAATCCTATTTCAATATAATTGTCAGCGAATGGAACTCTGATTCGTGAATCATCCTCATTTTTTTCATTCAAGAACAAGCTGATGCATCATTATGATACTAAATTACAACACTCGTTTGATATTTATAATGTATGCACGAGGACATCTACTTGCAGGTGTCAGCTGTGTGTGAGTAATAGGATGAAAAATATGTTCCTGTGATATTGTGATGCAATTTTAAGTATTTGTTACCACTCTTTTTACATATTAATATTTTAGTCTCAATTATCTAGGATTATTGTGCTCATTTTTATTTAAAGTTGTTAATTTAAAAATATGTTCCCACGATATTGTTGTGCAATACTATTTATTTGTATAATTATCTAAACTTTTTTGCAACTATTCAGCATTTTATGCTTATTAATTATTACATTTATACTTTTAGCATTGTCTTCTTATCTTAATGGTTGTAACTTAGTATTATTGTTTTTAACACAAGCCTTCTTGGATTTTTAATCGTACTATAATGCTTGTTTTTTATTTTGAGGTCGGTGGCCTCGCATAGGTGCTGGTCATCTGTCGCCACTTGCCTCTATATGTACATTGTATGCATAGAAAGTCGAATAAATAAAAAAAACATATGTTCGCTCCTCTAGCCACACCCCAAATAAGACCTGCGTCATCACGCCCCCTGTTCGTGTACGTTTGTTGAGCCAGTTTGAGAGGAGCATTTGTTGGCTCTGATTAACCCTTTACCCCTTACGGCGCTGAAATATTTTTAGATAAACCAAGAGACCAAAGGGTTTTTTCAATTTGAAATCATGATAAATGTCTTAGTTAGCTCTTTCTGATTCATTTGAATACCTATGTTAGAGGTTCACGGCCATTGGAAATATTTTTACTCTTACAGTGCGCGGATCGACTTTAGGCGTCAGAATCTGACGTCTACAGACGTCAGATTTTGACGTCTAAAGCCGGTCTCCGTGCTGTAAGGGTTAAACCCTCAAGATGCATCAAAGCATCATTTTGCATCTCTGAAAAATTACTAAATTTCCTACACCTAGGGGTTTTAGAACGAAAGTTTTCATGGAACAGTTTTAATAATAACAATATATTTTTTTCATTTGCCACCCACTTCAAGGCATCTTTATCAACTGCAAGTCACGAATTGCGACAGCAATTCTCGGCTTGTAGCGGATGAAGATGACAATGGTGAATTCAGGCTGGAAAGGGTACGTGAAATTAATCGGGTTAGTTTAAATTTAAAATACACCCGTGACGTCTGTCTATTGTTAAAACAGTAGATTCGGATTTACGAATCTACTGTTATTTTGTACTGGTCAGATCGGGCACAATGTACGGGTTTAACCATGAAACTGCATGTCTAATATTTCATGGTTTAGTCATACTAAGTAACATGAAATTGAGGAGGTTTTCTTTAACAAATCTTGGAACATATGTACCTATTTAAATTGAGGTTTTCTATGTCAAATCTTTGAACATATGTACCTATTTTGTGTATTTTAAGTCGCAGAAAGAACTCAATTATATACGATTCGTAGATCTGAATATACTCGGCGATGTGCGCCTCGTACATTCAGAACTACGAATCGAATTTCGTTCTTTCTCCTTGACTTAAATGCTCATTGTTCACCCTCTGGATAAAGGCCTATGCATAGGTCTTGGTCTGCATAACCATTTGTGCCCAACGTGGCTGGAACGGAACTTGAAACTGGTTTCAGCCACAGATTGCACCCGTACAAAATCGTGGGACATTTCTTTGGACGGCCATATCTAAGACTTGGCCTCGATTATAGGCCTATTGTCGTCAAATTAAAAATGATCAAGCGGGATCGCATGATTTTCGGCGATTTTTCTGTCAATTCTAAACCGGTTTTCTTCAAATTTTGCAAATGCTATTTTCCATTACAATCCTAACAGCCCTGCAGATGTCGTGAAATTATATAGCATTATTTCAAAAGTTAGACCATTTGACATGTAGTAAATTGAAATTACGACGTCCCTCTATAAACCCATTCAACTAATTCTAGAATGTTATTACATGGCAAATGGTCTATTTTTTGAAATACTCAATATAATTAAGCGATTTTTTTACCGCTGTTACGATTTTAACAGACAATGGCCTTTTCGAAATTTCAGGGAAATCGGTTCAAAAATGACGAAAAAATCGCCGAAAATCATGCAATCCTGGTTGATAATTTTTAATTTGACGGCAAATATAATGAGATCAAATCAGGTTTATTAGAATCTGTAACATTTCAGCTACATGATCGCTTGCTCAGCTCAGAGGTCGCACAGTCATTAAAAAGTTATGGACATTTTTCGGACCTTGGGGTCGAGATCGCTCTCGGTCACCGCCATGTTGAAAAACGTTGTATTTTCGGGTAAAACGAATACAGAAATCCATAGCCCACACATTTACGATATGTGTTCGTCCACGGCTACTTAACCATGGCATGTCCCAGAAAACAAGCGACATTGAGACAAGTTTGATTTAATTCTGGCACATCGTCTAAGACAATGGCCAAATATTTAGCCAACATTGGCCCAAATTATCATGTTCCGTTCTTGTGGTAGGCATATAATACATATTTTCGCATGTAGTTTATCGATTTTTCATTATTTACTATTTAATAATTGTATTTTATGCCAAAAGTGAAACTGAATCCATTATTCATTATACATTATTTCGGAATAATGTATAAAGGATAGAAATTAGACTGCTTGCGAGCATTGAACCAATGCTGGCTATGTGTTGAGCCAGCGTTGTAGACGGTGGGTCAACATTTAGCCAGCATTAGTTTAACGCTGGAGAGCTTGCCTTGGATACGCCCACTTGTCTTATGTCATGAAGGAACCACCTTTTAATCGCTATAAGCTCAGAATAATTACAAATGGGCATATTCTCAAAATAGGCACATTATTTTTCAGAGTCAATACTAATGATAATGGCACTTGGCTTTTAAAAGCCGATTAATAAAACATTATTAGAATCACAATAAAATATTATATCTGCCCATCTTATAATAATTTAAAAGAACATTACTGAGTAATGCCATTGTCTTGAGTAGGTTGGGACATATAGTTTAACTGTGGACTTTGGCACCATTATATAATATAGAAACCACATTCACTGCAAACACACAAGTGTAAACTATTAGGACAACCAGCTCCGGAATAGGCTTCTCACGGGTAGGTTCATACATGCGATAAATGTGTAAAAACAAACAGTGTATTTAAATGGTCATAGGCCATCTTTAAGTTCTGGTTCAACATGTTCTACGACCATCATATACTGATTTATAGATTGTTATAACGACACCTGACCAACTCTGTTTTTTGTACTTTGCTCATAATTGTATAGTGTGCTATGTTCTTTAAAAGAAATACAGATTTATTATTATTATACACACAAGATCAAGTAGCTAGCCTATCCTCATGTGGCCGGCCCGATGGCTCATTCGGTTCGGCTGTGGCTTGAAACTCAGAGGTAGGCCTACT
>OZ024912.1:81146891-81221891 GCA_964017125.1 Flabesymbios commensalis | reverse complement strand
AGTGTCAGGTCTAGATATCACTTTATTGATAACTCACGATAACCTTGTAAGTACCTGGTCTATTGATAACTCGCTCTTAACCTTATAAGTGCCAGGTCTATATATCACCTTATTGATAACTCGCTCTTAACCTTATAAGTGCCAGGTCTACATATCACCTTATTGATAACTCACTGTTTACCTTATAAGTGCCAGGTCTACATATCACCTTATTGATAACTCGCTGTTAACCTTATAAGTGCCAGGTCTACATATTGCCATATTGATAACTCGCTGTCAACCTTGTAAGTACCAGGTGTACATATCATATTATTGATAACTCGCTGTTAACCTAATAAGTGCCAGGTCTACATATCGCCTTATTGATAACTCGCTGTTAACCTTGTAAGTACCAGGTGTACATATCACCTTATTGATAACTCGCTGTTAACCTTGTAAGTGCTAGGTCTACATATCACCTTATTGATAACTCGCTGTTAATTTTGTAAGTGCCAGGTCTACATATCATCTTATTGATAACTCGCTGTTAACCTTATAAGTGCCAGGTGTATATATCACCTTATTGATAACTCGCTGTTAACCTTATAAGTGCCAGGTGTACATATCATCTTTTTAATAACTCGCTGTTAACCTAATAAATGCCAGGTGTACATATCACCTTATTGATAACTCGCTGTTAACCTTGTAAGTACCAGGTCTACATATCACTTTATTGATAACTCGCTGTTAACCTTGTAAGTACCAGGTCTACATATCGCCTTATTGATAACTCGCTGTTAACCTTGTAAGTGTCAGGTCTACATATCACCTTATTGATAACTCGCTGTTAACCTTATAAGTGTCAGGTCTACATATCACCTTATTGATAACTCGCTGTTAACCTTATAAGTGCCAGGTCTACATATCATCTTGACGTTTATCTCATTCATTTGAAGGTGAAAGAATGTAGAGTTGTTAACATTTAACTTAGCAGAAAATGTTCAGGGACATTTTCTAAAATAAATATTTTTTTAATATCACGCTCACGCTTCCGGGAGGGGGGGGGGGGATAGGTTGGGTAAACTGCACCATCACGCTGGCCCAACATTAAAACAGCACTGGGTCAATGCCTTGTATTTGTTTCGCACGGTTTGAAAGAAAATGTTTCTTCCCCATCCACGTGTGAAAGTCAGTATTGTGGGGAGCCTCCGTGACCGAGAGGTAGCGTGCTCGGCCTCAGACCGCCAGGGCTCGAATTTCGAATCCTGTGTCTGGAGGACAGTGTCATCTCAATCATCTCACCATCCTCAGGAGGTTCTCCTGGCCCAGTTTAGCCTATATGTGCACAAAGGTCATGTGTCAGCCTGACATAATTAGCTGTGATGATGCTCCATGGGAGGGAGGGGGGAGTGACACCCCGGGTCCCGTGCTGCATACAAACAGGTTGTCATGGTGACGTTCCCGCCTCCACTCTGCATATTTAAGGTCACGTGACGTGTGACGAAAATCTCAATGATAGTAGCAACAACATCAAAAACAATAACAACAAAAACAATAATAACAACAAATTTGAGTTTTTCACAGCGTAAAATCCACCAATTAGAAGACACTCTTCCCATCCACAACTTCTATAAGCATAGTTACATATGGTGTTTCCACCCATTGTTAGTTTTATGTTGGCTCAGCGTCCATCGGGTGATGCTCTCTCTGCTTTTTTTGTACAGAATAACCATTTCAGCACGTGACCGTCTCTATACGTCAGAACCTGACGTCTGTGGACGTCAGGTTCTGACATATAAAGATGGTCTAACAGCCGAAACTCACAAGGATCTAATTAATACATTTAGGATGATTTCAAATTTAAACCAGTCTCCATTGTTTGCACACTACTATTTCAACGTTGTACGGTTTGAAATATCCGTTAAAAATGGAAAAATTAACTGCTCAGAATTCACCTCGGGCAATCTGAAAATCTGTCACCTCTTTGTGGTGTCTGTTACGCGGGAGCTTGTAAGCGAGTTTCTCCCTCTGATATTCATTTTATTACTTAAATGTTTCTTCCCAGCCCACTCCTAATGAGTAAGTATTGTGGGAAGCCTCAGTGACAGAGAGGTGACAAGCTTGACCTCAGATCGCCAGGGCTCTAATTTCGGATCATATGTCTGAAAGTCACTATTCTTTGGAGGTTCCTCTGGACCAGTTTAACCAATAAAATAGATATATTCAAATGAAGTGGAAAGAGCTTACTAAGCCATATCTCATGATTTCAAATTGAAAAAAAACACCTTTGGTTTCCATGGTTTATACAAACTATTTGAGCGCTTTATGGGTTAATATTCAATTCATTTATGATGATAATTCGATGATGAATATTCTCTGCAGCTTAGGAGCGGATGTCCCAACAAGCACGAGACATTGACATGTTGATTTAATGTCGGTCCAGCGTCGTGGACGGTGGCCCAGCATTAAATCAACATTGGTTCAATGTCTCGTGGCAGGCCCGATGGCCCATTCCGACCGATCGTGGCTCCAAATTCAGAGGTACTGGGTTCGAATTCCGGCTGGGTCGGATGTTTATCATCATGAACGTGATCGCCTAGTCACATTAAGAAGGGAGAAACAATGCTGTTTCTCCGAAAACCCCACACGGGAACAGCGGAGCTCGAACCCGGGACGCATGCATGACTGGCGAGGCAGTCAGGCGCTCTAGCCATTGCGCCACGTCCCCTTCTCTCTCACTTAATGTCTCGTGCTTGCTGGATGTAGCTCGTTACGGCAATGTGCTATCCCTTCAAACGTTGATCCAATCTCGATTTATTGTTGGGCCAGCGTCGTAGACTGTGGGCCAACGTTAAGCCAGCATTGGGTCAACGTGTTTTGGGATCAAAACTCCCTCACCGCCAGATTGTATCATCCAGCCTGTTTGTCGCAGGGGGAGGGGTGATATGCATATATGTGCATTATTTATACTTCCCTCATTTCAAGGGGGTTTCCTAAACACATTAGCCAAACATGTTCTGCATATAGTAGCTGTCCACTCATCAATTAACACTTGTGCAGCTCAATTGTTTGTTCCCATTTTTCTAAAGTGAAATATTTGGTTTGAATCTTTCTTGCGACCGTATATATAGGGACCTGGCTGCATAAGGGTTAACCCTTCACCCTTATAGCACCAATTTTTCCCAGACTATTTTTCATTCATTCGAAGCTGACGCAATTTCCAGCTCCAAATGACGAAAACTAATTATATTTATGAAAAAATATGCATATTAAAAATGTTATTATTAGATTAACTAAGCATCTACAACAAAACATTTTAGTAATTCAAGTTGATTGTATTGGTCTGAAATTTGCTTGAAAACGAATATATACGGTCCCGGCAGCATAAGGGTTAAAGCGCTGAAATATTTTGTATAAACCATGGAGATCAATGGGTTTCTTGCAATTTAAAATCATCATAAATGTCTTACTTAGCTCTTACTGATTCATTTGAATACCTGTGTTACGAGTCCACGGCTATTATAAAGGATCGTCTTTATACGTCATAATCTGACGTCTGTAGACGTCAGATTCTGACGTATAAAGACGATCTCCGCGCTGAAAGGGTTCACGCTTTATTTATATATATATTTTATAACATTGTTGAGACTACCCAGACATCGAACCACCGACCCTGACGTCGTGAAGCGTGAGAGCTACCAGTTAAGCCAAAGAGTCAGAGTGGTAATCACTCTAATCTGTCATACTAATAGGTGTTACTGACCACTTAGATGTCAGCTTTGACATATCGGTCATTTTTATTTATGTTTTATATATTTTTTAATGCGGCGTTAATCGATGATTCCATTTTATGCGGTTGTCCTTGTCCCATGTATTTTAACCCTTACAGCACGGGGATCGACTTTAGATGTCAGAATCTGACGTCTGTGAGCGTCAGATTCTGACGTCTCAGCACAAGTCATCACATTAGGCCTTGTACCTTTAAGCGAAAGCTTCATGTGATGACTTGTGCTGAAATCAGGCCATTTCACCATCTCATTCACTCATTCACAGACACTGCCCATATTAGAATTACCCGCCACTAATTGCCACTGTATGCGGTTTGGCGCGTCGAGTAAAGCTGCCAGTTGACTCTCACAGCTTCTGAAAATTTTAACCATTTCCTTGTTTGTTGCTGGTCAATTCCCACCATCCGTGGCGGCGATTAACTGCAAACCCCATCAAACATATCAGTACTTAAACCCCCACGATGCATCAAAGCATCATTTTATATCACTGAAAACAGACTTATATTTTCCTACAACTAAGGGTTTTAGAAGGAAACTGTTTTACCAATACATGGCAATTTTCATTGATTTTTCACACACTGCAAGTTATCCTAATTCACTACAAGTCGAGAATTGCGACAGCAATTCACGGCTTGTAGTAAATGAAGATGGCAATGGTAAAATCGGGATTGAAAGAGTTAAAGCATGCACACCCACAGCAGAGAAGGGGATGTGTCGCTTTGGTAGAGTGCCTGACTGCCTCGCCATCATGCATGCGTCCTGGGTTCGAACCCCGCTAATCTTGCGTGGGTTGTTCAGTAAAATATCCTGTCTCAATGTGACTAGGCGATCACGTTAATGGCGGCCTCGTCGAGTTAAAATTGAAACCAGTGCATTGAAGTTATTTGTACATACATATTGGTCCTATTTCTAAAAACACAATTATTTGTTTTTGCCTAAAAGTGACATTAAGCATTATTTACTTCTTATAGGCCTACTGTCTTAAATTTGTTTTAGTACATACTTTTGATACTTTTGATATTGTTCATTGTTGGAATACAGTTCATTTTTTCAATATGTGTCCAAGGCACCGCCATTGTATCATTTTTATTCAGCTTACTTTAATGGACGCATGTGATCGCTTAAAAACTATTTTTAATAAATTCACTTGAATGTCACTTAAATGACCAATGGTGCCGTAAAGTGACGTATAGCAACAATTTACTATTATTACTACATTATTAATTTCGCACAAGGCCACGCGCTGCGCGTTCCTACACACGCCCACAGGCGTGTAAGGCAGGTGCATGTGCACTGATGAAGCAGTGATCCCCCAGCAATCACGGGGCATTCACCCAATATTGTTTCAATGTTGGGCCAGCGTCGTCCAACATTGAAACAGCATTCGGTTAATGCCTTGTGTTTGCCAGGGAGGCCTTGCCAGCAATGCCGTACACATATAATGTATGTATCTACCCCTGATGCAGACGGCAGTTGCGTGTGAAGCCGTTAAAGCACTCAGCTGAGTCCCACAGGGCTCTATATCGGGCCCTGCACTTTTCACTCTGTACATAAAATATGACGCATGCGCCTCTACCTGTTATTTTACCACAGGGGAAGTATATGTAAAAACACCAGGCACTGTCCACCCATTTGTGTGATTGACCGTGTGCAAAATTACATGGGAAGCTGCCGGAAAAAAAAAATTATATAAAAAAAAAAAAAAAAAAATGAATGCTGCAAAAAATCTAATAATTATAAATAAAAATATTAAATAAATAAACGAATATCTGACTCCTAACCCCCAGTTGTACATACAAATTTTCATTCATTCCACTAAAATTTATTGCATAGAATTCCTCACCCCAGATGTAGTTCAATGCCAAAACCAAAGACTACAATCTGCAATTTATGTATTGGACTGAGAGAGCAGCGCACACACACGTTGGCCTTACGATCAAGGAAGTTTGGCTCAGTACATAAAGAAGAAGAAGAAGAAGAAGAAGAAGAAGAAGAAGAAGAAGGAGGAGGAGTAGGAGGAGGAGGATGAGGAGGAGGAGGAGGAGGAGGAGGAGGAGGAGGAGGAGGAGGGGAAGAAAAAGAAGAAGAAGAAGAAGAAGAAGAAGAAGAAAAAAATTAAGAAGAAGGAGAAGAAGAAGATAAAGAAGAAGAAGAAGAAGAAGAAGAAGAAGAAGAAGAAGAAGAAGAAGAAAAAGTAAAAGATAAAGAAGAAGAAGAAGAAGAAAAAAAAGAAGAAGAAGAAGAAGAAGAAGAAGAAGAAGAAGAAGAAAAAGAAGAAGAAGAAGAAGAATGTACCTCTCTGAACTCATTCGGGGTGTCACCCTCAGATATGTGAACTACATAATTACAGTATTTAATCGGCACTATTTTTGTTACATCTAATTGCATCAAATTATTTTTTCCTTTTATTTTGCAAATATATTACCTGCAAATAAGAAGAAGGTGAAGATCACCACACTGAAGAAGTAAAAAATTTTATAATAACAGTATACCCATAACATAGGAACTTAAATGATACAGAAAAAGGTAACTAAGACAATATTATGATTATTTTCAAATTGAAAAAACCCCTTGATATTTTGGTTGATATAAACAACCTTCCAGCGCTCTGAGAGGTATAGGCCTACTAAACTATTACTGATGGCAGCATCATATAGGAGAGAGTACTGTTGTACAGGGCCACGATACATCCCCAGCAAATACGTAAGATATACAGCACGAGGAGCTCAATATATTCTTAGATGTGAAAAAGGCCGAGGCCGAAGGCACTCCTGAGGTTTTAACTGATTTAAAACACATCCGACCATAATGAGGATCTCTTATAATCAACAGCTCGGTCACACCTGATTCATTATAGTATCTGAAAACACACCACTGGTACATTATCTTTTCTGTCCAACCACGACATTCTAAGCTGAGAATGGAGAGTTATTGTTGACCAAGTACAGAACCAATTATCATGGTAGGCATATGATACTATAATCAGCCAGGTGTGACCGAGCTGCTGATTATGAGGGATCATCAATATGGTCGGATGTGTTTTAAGTCAGCTACAACCCTCGGAGCTCTACATTCTTAGCTGTGGAAAAGGCCTCGGCCTTTTCCACAGCTAAGAGTGTAGCGTTCCTCGGGCTTTATTCTATACTTAAGCCTACCATGATACTTGAGCTGTACTTGGACAACAATAACTCTCCATTATGGCTTAGAATGTAGTGATCGGACAAAGAAAGTAATGTAGTGGTGTGTTTTAGGAGATGTGACAGACAGGTAGAGGCATGCGCCTCTACCTGTTATTTTACCACAGGGGAAGTATATGTAAAAACACCAGGCACTGTCCACCCATTTGTGTGATTGACCGTGTGCAAAATTACATGGGAAGCTGCCGGAAAAAAAAAAATTATATAAAAAAAAAAAAAAAAAAATGAATGCTGCAAAAAATCTAATAATTATAAATAAAAATATTAAATAAATAAACGAATATCTGACTCCTAACCCCCAGTTGTACATACAAATTTTCATTCATTCCACTAAAATTTATTGCATAGAATTCCTCACCCCAGATGTAGTTCAATGCCAAAACCAAAGACTACAATCTGCAATTTATGTATTGGACTGAGAGAGCAGCGCACACACACGTTGGCCTTACGATCAAGGAAGTTTGGCTCAGTACATAAAGAAGAAGAAGAAGAAGAAGAAGAAGAAGAAGAAGAAGAAGGAGGAGGAGTAGGAGGAGGAGGATGAGGAGGAGGAGGAGGAGGAGGAGGAGGAGGAGGAGGAGGGGAAGAAAAAGAAGAAGAAGAAGAGGAAGAAGAAGAAGAAAAAAATTAAGAAGAAGGAGAAGAAGAAGATAAAGAAGAAGAAGAAGAAGAAGAAGAAGAAGAAGAAGAAGAAGAAAAAGTAAAAGATAAAGAAGAAGAAGAAGAAGAAAAAAAAGAAGAAGAAGAAGAAGAAGAAGAAGAAGAAGAAAAAGAAGAAGAAGAAGAAGAATGTACCTCTCTGAACTCATTCGGGGTGTCACCCTCAGATATGTGAACTACATAATTACAGTATTTAATCGGCACTATTTTTGTTACATCTAATTGCATCAAATTATTTTTTCCTTTTATTTTGCAAATATATTACCTGCAAATAAGAAGAAGGTGAAGATCACCACACTGAAGAAGTAAAAAAATTTATAATAACAGTATACCCATAACATAGGAACTTAAATGATACAGAAAAAGGTAACTAAGACAATATTATGATTATTTTCAAATTGAAAAAACCCCTTGATATTTTGGTTGATATAAACAACCTTCCAGCGCTCTGAGAGGTATAGGCCTACTAAACTATTACTGATGGCAGCATCATATAGGAGAGAGTACTGTTGTACAGGGCCACGATACATCCCCAGCAAATACGTAAGATATACAGCACGAGGAGCTCAATATATTCTTAGATGTGAAAAAGGCCGAGGCCGAAGGCACTCCTGAGGTTTTAACTGATTTAAAACACATCCGACCATAATGAGGATCCCTTATAATCAACAGCTCGGTCACACCTGATTCATTATAGTATCTGAAAACACACCACTGGTACATTATCTTTTCTGTCCAACCACGACATTCTAAGCTGAGAATGGAGAGTTATTGTTGACCAAGTACAGAACCAATTATCATGGTAGGCATATGATACTATAATCAGCCAGGTGTGACCGAGCTGCTGATTATGAGGGATCATCAATATGGTCGGATGTGTTTTAAGTCAGCTACAACCCTCGGAGCTCTACATTCTTAGCTGTGGAAAAGGCCTCGGCCTTTTCCACAGCTAAGAATGTAGCGTTCCTCGGGCTTTATTCTATACTTAAGCCTACCATGATACTTGAGCTGTACTTGGACAACAATAACTCTCCATTATGGCTTAGAATGTAGTGATCGGACAAAGAAAGTAATGTAGTGGTGTGTTTTAGGAGATGTGACAGACGGACAGTAGTTCCCTAGTCCGAGTTTGATGCAGCCACATCGGTTAGCATGATCAGAGCTGGAGAGCATAGCAAAAGCTGTGGTCTTGTACGGTGAGATCAAGAATTTCATGAAAAAATGTGAAGACAACCCTATTCAAATGATAAATTAACCCATAAAGACGTTTAAATCCCCACGTTAAGGAATTATTCCAATCAGATGTAAATCTGTCATTACAAAATAAAATAAAAAACATTGATCAAACAATTGCGCAATTGATCGTCCGCAGTTTCTTTTTGGGGCACAGCTTTACCAATGACAATAATTACAGACTCTATATCGCACACAGATTCTGTTATTACGGACTAATAAAATACACCACTACATCCTTTGCTTTGTCCGACCACTACATTCTAAGCCGGGAATGGAGAGTTATAATCATAGTAGGCCTGGGCCCATCCCAGCAAACACAAACCATTTGTATGACATTTATACAATGCAGTCAGGTGTAACCGATCTGTTAATTTTGAGTGATCTTTGTTATGGTCGGATGTGTTTTAAGTCAGTTAAAACCCTCGGAGCTCTACATTCTTAACTGTGGAAACCGCCTTTTCCACAGCTAAGAATGTAGAGCTCTTCGGGCTATATCCTATACGTAGCTACATCGCCAGCGAATAGATGTGACAGTAGACCCCCAGTCACTGTGCCTGATCGCGTGATCAGCTGTCATCGGCACAGGAAGAGAGGCGGCTAAAATGCCAGAAAGTGGTTCTCTCGCCCTGATGTCGCCCTCGGTATACTCAGCCATCATGTATGTTACAGCATCATCACCGCCCACAAATGGAAGAGACATGTGTCATGATCTAGACAAACAAACACAGCAAGTCCTGGCACAAAAAAAACACAACACAGCACAGAACAACACAACACAAAACAGCAAAACACAGCAAAACACAGCACAGCACAGCACAGCACAGCACAGCACAACACAGCACATCACAACACAACACAACACAGCACAGCACAGAACAGCACAGCACAGCACAACACAACACAGCACAGCACAACACAACACAACACAACACAACACAACACAACACAACACAACTCAACACAACACAACACAGCCTATACTAGCACCGCACAACACAACAGCACAGCACAGCACAGTACAGCACAGCACAGCATAGCACAGCACAGCACAGCACAGCACAGCACAGCACAGCACAGCACAGCACAGCACAGCACAGCACAGCACAGCATAGCACAGCACAGCACAGCACAGCACAACACAACACAACACAACACAACACAGCCTATACTAGCACCGCACAACAGCACAGCACAGCACAGCACAGCACAGCACAGCACAGCACAGCACAGCACAGCACAGCACAGCACAACACAGCACAGCACAACACAGCACAGCACAGCACAGCACAGCACAGCACAGCACAGCACAGCACAGCACAGCACAGCACAGCACAGCACAGCACAGCACAACACAACACAACACAACACAGCCTATACTAGCACCGCACAACAGCACAGCACAGCACAGCACAGCACAGCACAGCACAGCACAGCACAGCACAGCACAGCACAGCACAGCACAGCACAGCACAGCACAGCATAGCACAGCACAGCACAGCACAGCACAACACAACACAACACAACACAACACAGCCTATACTAGCATCGCACAACACAACAGCACAGCACAGCACAGCACGGCACGGCACGGCACGGCACGGCACGGCACGGCACGGCACGGCACGGAACGGCACGGCACGGCACGGCACGGCACGGCACAGCACAGCACAGCACAGCACAGCACAGCACAGCACAGCACAGCACAGCACAGCACAGCACAGCACAGCACAGCACAGTACAGTACAGTACAGTACAGTACAGTACAGTACAGTACAGTACAGTACAGTACAGTACAGTACAGTACGGTACGGTACAGTACAGTACAGTACAGTACAGTACAGTACAGTACAGTACAGTACAGTACAGTACAGTACAGTACAGTACAGTACAGTACAGTACAAAGCGACCCAACAAAACACAGCTCAGCACAGCACAGCACATCACAGCACAGCACAGCACAGCACAGCACAGCACAGCACAGCACAGCACAGCACAGCACAGCACAGCATAGCACAGCAAAGCACAGCACAGCACAGCACAGCACAGCACAGCACAGCACAACACAGCACAGCACAGCACAGCACAGCACAGCACCGCACCGCACAGATCAGCCTAGCACAGCCCAGCACAGCCCAGCACAGCACAGTACAGCAAAGCACAGCAAAACACAGCACAACACAGCACATCACGACACGGCACGGCACGGCACGACAAGGCACGGCACGGCACAACACGGCACAACACAACACAACACAACACAACACAACACAACACAGCACAACACAACACAACACAACACAACACAACACAACACAACACAACACAACACAGCACAACACAACACAACACAACACAACACAACACAACACAGCACAGCACAGCACAGCACAGCACATGTGCTGGTGGTTAGTGTACGCTAAGACCAACAATTTTATGAAAAATATTAGGTGTCGTCGATTGACTTGTATTCTACTTGTTTGTATGCTTTTATATGTTTACCTAAACTTAGAACAGGTACCGAACACATAACACTCACCGAACAGAATTATCTCAAAACGAGTTTGTTTACAAAATATGTTATATTCAGTCATTGATTTATTGAGTTTGTTTCTGGACAATTTTCCGAATTTCAATATGTAATCTGCACTGTTCACCAGTATTTAACCTGTCAAATCAAAAGTGAAATAAAGTTACAAAGTTCATCAAGTTCTTGCTGTCAGTGTCAAATACGTGAAATAGACAATAAATGTGTTGAACTAGAAATCTGAAGAAACCATCTCGATTCTTGACGTCTTGTTCACATGCTTTTTGTCCAACACTGGACCAACTCCGGTCCGTCGGAAATTGTCGCCACAATTACCAGTGATTAAAGTTTAATTTAAACATCGCTTTTTTATCGTCCTTGATCTGATTATCTCCAATTTGTCCCCATCGCGGACAAAAAGTTAAATACTGTCCGTGTAATCTCAAATCTGTTGAACTCTGAACTGTTAACTTAAACTTAAATTATGTTTAACGAACTGTAGGCCTAGTCTAGACACATGTCAGGCCGGTGAAACGCTGTTCCCGCTGACGCTGTCCGGCGCTGATCATGCCGCTGTCACTCACTCACCAGTCACTGCCAGTGCCATTGTGTCACTGGCACCGACACCATCTACTGTCACAGTTTGAAGCCGTCTGGGCCCAGACTGAATCGTGTTTGTGACGCACATTGACATTTATTTAATGCTAAAATGTCTATCAAATCTGCCAACGCTGATGACCGATCTAAGCCTGCTCCTAGGCTGTCTAGTGTCACTCAACCTGAACCAAGTCTGAGGCCTACCGTTAGGCCTACCGGTTCTCGCTCTGTAAGGTCCACCAGGGGCCTGTTGCCTGCCAGGTTGAGAAATACTACATACGAAGACAATATTCACAATCCTCTCCAGCGCCAGCGCTCTGATCCTGGCCATGCAGGGCCTATTGCTGCTAGTTCCAGGCCTAAAACCCCTTCTAGTCGCTATAGTGGCAGTTTTAAATCGGTGTCGAGTGAGCAAAGAACACTTAAACTGTCTGCAGCTCAGGCTAGATTGAAGGCCTGGCAGCGAGAACGTCAAGCGGAACAAGAGTCGGCGATGTCAGAGGAGCTAGCTCGAATTGAAATAAAGCAGGCTCAACACAAGCTAAAACAGGCCAAGCAACGGGTGCAAGATGAGGTCGAAATGGCTCGGCTCGAGGCAGATATCATCGAAGAGTTTGCTGATGAGGGTGAACCTGATGCTGTGAGTCAAGCTGATGAGACTCATCGTAAAGAATTCGTGTTACAGTGGCTTGATGATGCTAGTAGGGCTACTTCTCCTACTCCTCCTCCCCTTCAAGCGAATGAATTTAGATCTGATCTACAGCAGCATGGTGAGGATCATCCGCATACCCCAGTGGAGGCTGGCCTGCAGCCTCATGCTGATGATCATCGACATATCCCTGTGGAGGCTGGCCTGCAGCCTCGTGCTGATGATCATCCGCATACCCCTGTGGAGGCTGGCCTGCAGCCTCGTGCTGATGATCATCGACATACTCCAGTGGAGGCTGGCCTGCAGCCTCGTGCTGATGATCATCGACATACCCCCGTGGAGGCTGGCCTGCAGCCTCGTGCTGATGATCATCCGCATACTCCAGTGGAGGCTGGCCTGCAGCCTCGTGCTGATGATCATCGACATACCCCCGTGGAGGCTGGCCTGCCGCCTCGTGCTGATGATCATCCGCATACCCCTGTGGAGGCTGGCCTGCAGCCTCGTGCTGATGATCATCTGCATACCCCTGTGGAGGCTGGCCTGCAGCCTCGTGCTGATGATCATCCGCATACCCCTGTGGTGGCTGGCCTGCAGCCTCGTGCCAATGATCATCCGCATACCCTCGTAGAGGCTGGCCTGCAGCCTCGTGCTAATGAACAACGGTGTACTCCTGAGAAGGCTAGCCTGCAGTCTCATACTTGTGATCATCGGTATACTCCCGCGGAGGTTGACCTGCAGCCTCAGCCTCAACATCATTCCCTTATTCGCAGCGACTCGCAGCAGCGTGTTCAACCCCAGTCCTATGACCATGCTGACCTGCAGTCGCTTAGATCTCAACGTTTGGCAACCGCTGGTGCTTGCACACACTCTTCATATCAGGCTGGCCTGCAGTCTCAATTCCAGCATAATCCCTGTGTGCGCGACGACTTGCAGCAGAGTACTCAACCTCAGTCTCATGACTATGCTGACCTGCAGTCTCAACTCCAATATAATCCTTGTGTTTGCGCCGACTTGCAGCACAGTTCTCAACTTCATAATCTATCTCTGCAGCCACCTCATGTACCATCACATTCTGCATTGCCACCTCATATTCACAAAACTATCGATGGGTGGATTGACAATCTTGTGATTGGTCAAGAGACCGTGGTGGTACCTGATTTGCATCAGAACTCCAGCTTTGACACATTAGCACGGGCCATTATTGGTATCGAAGGTGAGCGGGACTTACCTCATATTACCTTGCCGGTGTTCAATGGTGGGGCGCTGTCATGGCCCAAATTTGTTGAACAATTCCATGCGCAGGTACACTGTCGACCAGGAATTAGCGACACACGTAGAATGGACCTTCTGCAGTCCCATCTGACAGGTGATGCAAAGAAACTAGTACAGGGTTTGGGTTATAGTGGGCGTCATTATGCTCTGACTCTGAAAGAACTAAAAGCTGCATTCGGTCACCCAGTGACTGTATCTAGAGCGTACATTGAACGCGCCACTTCTGGACCTGTTATTGCATCCTCCGATCCAGCATCCTTGAGGGAATTTTATGTCAGCATAAGGGACTGTGTCACTACCTTGCAAATGTTGAATAACACTTCTGACCTATGTAGCAGTGATGTTTTGCTTCGCACAGCAAAACGCTTACCCAGGGAGAAAATAGGCAAGTGGAATGAGTTTGTAAAATCCATTGCCGTGAAAAGAATGCCAACAATTATTGATTTACAAAATTGGTTGAAAGATCGTGTTTATGCTGAATTCAACCCTTACGCTGTTAAAGTCAGTAATTTCAGAAAATCTAGTGCTAATAACAATGTACCTGGTAATAAATCTGTGACATTAAATGCTACCATATCAAGTGAGTCTCATGTCAAAAGTGTAAAACGTCCAAGTACTGAACATGCTGAACGTAATGATAAGTACAGTTGTCCATTGTGCAATGAAAAACATGATTTGTATAAATGCCCTAAATTCAATGAGAAATCACCGAAAGAGCGTTGGGCGATTGTGAAAAGTAAAGGATATTGTTTCAATTGCCTTCGCCATGGCCATGGTTCCCGTGATTGTAAATCGAAAATTAATTGTCGTAAAGACAACTGTAATAAAAGGCATCACACATCTCTCCACTTCGCTCCCGAAAGAGACGAGGCCAGTAATTTATTGACAGGCTCTGTCGGGAAAGGAAGGAAGGTGTTCTTTCAAATTATTCCTGTTCTTCTAAGTGGACAAAATGGACGTGTTATTAAGACGTATGCCCTTCTAGACACGGCCAGTGAGGTGACCTTAATTCATGATGATCTTGCTCGTGATCTCGGTTTAAAGGGTATGCAAAAGAAACTCACTATAAAAACTATAAGTTCTAAAACTACTGTGTCATCAAATATTGTGAGTGTGACATTAAAGGGTACTGAACATTTAGCTGAACCTGTTCACATTGCTGAGGTGTGGACTACTAAAGACAAATTTCCATGTCCAGGTCAACACATAAATAGGAGTGTAGTATATGAACATTTACATGATTTGAATTTTTGTGATGTCCTTCCTGAGGAGGTGCAGATTCTCATAGGTGCTAATGTTCCCCAGGCACATATTCAAATTGAGGTCCGTCGTGGACTTGATGATCAGCCCATGGCTATACATACTGCTTTGGGTTGGTCGGTGATGGGTACGACATATTTTGAAAAACATACAGACACTGAAGCTAATGTTAATCTGATTTCAACTCAGGATAAGTTGTTAAATGATCAAGTCGAGCAGTTTTGGAAAACAGAATCCTTCGGTGTGAACTATAATAGTAAAATTGATGAGTCTATTGAAGATAGACACGCTATGAGTATTCTGAATGAAACTGCAGTGTTAGTAAATGGCCACTATCAAGTAGGAATGTTGTGGAAAAGAAAATCCAATCAACTCCCTAATAACAAGTATGCAGCACAATGTAGATTCTCTTCACTTGTGAGGCGGTTTAATCGAGATGAATCTCTAAAAACAATGTATGTGTCAACCATGAACGATTATATATCGAAAGGTTATGCATGTAAGATGGCTGATGATGAGATTCAACGTAGCAATCCACGTACTTGGTATCTACCGCATCATGGCGTTTCCAATCCAAATAAGCCTGGAAAGGTTAGAGTGGTTTTTGATGCAGCAGCCACTTACGCCGGAACCAGTTTAAACCAAAATTTAATGACAGGTCCTGATCTTCTGAATAATCTGTTTGGAGTTCTACAACGGTTCAGATTATACCCTGTAGCACTCACAGCAGATGTCCAGGGCATGTTCCACCAAGTTAAAGTACCTGAAATTGATTCTGATTCCCTTCGGTTTTTGTGGAAGGAGGATATGCAAAATTCTGCTCCGCCTGATACTTACCGAATGAATGTTCACATTTTTGGAGCTGCTGATTCGCCATGCTGTGCTAATTATGCCCTGAGACGTACTGCTAATGAGAATAGTGATAAATTTTGTGAAACCACAATTAATACTGTTCTAAACAATTTTTATGTGGATGATATGATGACATCTGTAAACTCTGAAACTGAAGCCATAACTCTTTACAGAGAACTAGTTGAGTTATTGAGTCTTGGTGGCTTTCACTTGTGCAAACTAATGTCAAACAGCAAAGCAGTTCTGACAGCTGTGTCTGAAAGTGAGCGTGCCATACAAGATTTAAATTTAGACCTAAATCAAATTCCTGTGCAACGTGCATTAGGTCTGAGGTGGAATGTACACAAAGACACATTTGTATTTATACCCCAGCCCAAAACAATTATTCCAACAAAAAGGGGTGTTGTAAGTGCTGTTAGCTCTATATTTGACCCATGTGGTTTTTTGGCTCCCTTCTCATTTCGTGCCAAATGCCTTATACAGGAACTATGGCGTAAGGGAATTGGGTGGGATGAGCCTATGTCTGAAGAACTTGAATCAGTTTGGTTTACTTGGAATAAAGATTTAGAAAATCTATGTGTATTTAAACTGCCAAGGCACCATACAGGTTTGACTGATTCAATAACTTCATTTGAGTGTCATGTATTTTGTGATGCATCAGAGAAAGGATTTGGTGCTGTTTGTTACCTTAGGTATCATGTAAATGGTAATGTTGTCTGTTCATTTCTTGCTGCTAAAACACGTGTGGCTCCGATCAGTACAGCACTGTCCATACCACGTCTCGAACTACAAGGCGCGGTGCTAGCTGTACGTTTGTGGAATCACCTGCAAGCTGAACTTCATATTTGTATGCAGAGTGTTACTTACTGGACTGATTCAACCACTGTCCTTCGCTACATAAAAAATGAAACTAAACGTTTTAAGCCTTTTGTGGCTAATAGAGTAGCTGAAATTTGTGAATTTACTCAGTCTAGTCAGTGGCGCCATGTACCTACCGCTGAAAACCCTGCTGATTTTTGTACACGTGGTTTGTCTGCTAATGCACTTACTATTGATCATCCTTGGTTGGGTGGACCACAGTTTCTCAAATCTGATGAGGAATTTTGGCCTTCTTTAAATCAAGACTTGAAGGAGCTTGAAAACGATGATCCGGAGGTGAAGAGTGGAAAGACAGTATTACTTACTAAAGCAGTTACTCCCGATTCATACCCACTAGGGGAACCTAGTATCTTTCATGGACTAAATTTAGATCCGTTCTTTGATTCTGAAAAATTCTCCAAATGGATACGCCTTAAACGCTGTACTGCTTGGTTCCTACGGGCTATTAAGAACTTCCTTTCCACTCTTTCCCGTTTCAAACTCGAATCTGTTCGTAATAGCTATTTGTCAATATCTGAATTGCAGGAAGCTGAACTGTGCTGGGTCAGGCAAGCGCAACATGATACCTACTCAGCTGAGGTTGAACATTTATGTGAAAACGGGGAACTGAATATAAAAGATTCTTTGCTAGCATTACGACCATTTTATGATGGTAGACATCTTCATGTTGGGGGGCGTCTTCGTAAGGCGCATGTCCCACTTGAAGCTAAATACCAATTGATATTGCCTACTTCACACCGCATTACATATTTGATTTTTAATGATGCTCATGTGAAACTTAAACACTGTGGACCTGAACAAATAATTTCATATCTGAGGCAGAATTATTGGCCTGTCAATGCCAGGCGTATCGCAAAGGGTGTTATATCCAAATGTTTGTATTGTAAGAAACAGCGTGTAAAGCCTAACATTCCTGTGATGGCTGACTTACCTAAATGCCGTACTGACGTATTTTCTGGTCCATTTTATCACACTGGGGTTGATTATTTTGGACCCATGGTGATTAAGCGTGGTCGTAGCTCAGTGAAACGCTGGGGATGTTTATTTACATGTCTTACTACTAGGGCAGTTCATCTTGAGCTGGCTGACTCTTTGTCTACCGATGATTTTATTTTGGCATTGCGAAGCTTTATAAGTCGCAGAGGGCAACCACATGATCTGTACAGTGATAACGCGACAAATTTTGTGGGTGCTAACAATGAGCTTAAATTGTGCCTTGAAAATCTTGATCAAAAATCTATAGACGGCGCTTTATCACAGTTGGGTATACAATGGCATTTTAATCCTCCACTTGCACCCCATTTTGGTGGTGCTTGGGAGAGACTTGTGAAAACAACTAAAATTGCTTTGAAAGCTGTGTTAAAAGAAATGTATGTATGTGAATCTGTCTTGAGAACTGCGCTCACAGAAGTTGAGGCAGTTATTAACAGTCGACCATTAACTCATAATAGCAGTGAACCTTCTGATTACACGGCCTTGACTCCGAATCATTTTCTTCGTGGTCGTGCATACAATACGACTCTTCCTGATCACTGTAGTCAGAATGAAATTAATAGTCGCAAGCATTGGCGACAAACTCAAGTCATTGCTGATCATGTGAACCGACGTTGGTTACGAGAGTACTTGCCAACATTGACTATACGGAGCAAGTGGCATAAAGATGTGTCACCTGTGAGTCAGGGTGATTTAGTTATTGTTGTCGATTATAACCTTCCACGTGGTCAGTGGGAGCTCGGACGAGTGACTGAAACTATAATGTCTGATGATGGGAAAGTGAGAAGTGTACGTGTTCGTACAGCAAAGAATACTTACATGCGCCCAGTTGCAAAAAATTGTGTTTTTGAAGAGAATGTTAAGTAAAAAAATAAAAGGACATTTTTTGCTGACCATTGTCAGGGGGGCGGGCATGTCGTCGATTGACTTGTATTCTACTTGTTTGTATGCTTTTATATGTTTACTTAAACTTAGAACAGGTACCGAACACATAACACTCACCGAACAGAATTATCTCAAAACGAGTTTGTTTACAAAATATGTTATATTCAGTCATTGATTTATTGAGTTTGTTTCTGGACAATTTTCCGAATTTCAATATGTAATCTGCACTGTTCACCAGTATTTAACCTGTCAAATCAAAAGTGAAATAAAGTTACAAAGTTCATCAAGTTCTTGCTGTCAGTGTCAAATACGTGAAATAGACAATAAATGTGTTGAACTAGAAATCTGAAGAAACCATCTCGATTCTTGACGTCTTGTTCACATGCTTTTTGTCCAACACTGGACCAACTCCGGTCCGTCGGAAATTGTCGCCACAATTACCAGTGATTAAAGTTTAATTTAAACATCGCTTTTTTATCGTCCTTGATCTGATTATCTCCAATTTGTCCCCATCGCGGACATTAGGGTAGCCATTTTTAAAAGATGAATTCACAGAGTCTGTTATTACGGACTAGCCCAGTGGCTGAGACATGTTTCATCCACAGATTGACCCCGTACAAAATAGTGGGACATTTCTTAGTACGGTCATATCTAAGACTTGCGCTCGAATAATCAGTTCAAAAATATTGTTTTAGAATCAGTAACATTTCAGTTACATGCCTGCATCCTCAGCTCATTTTCTGCACAGTTATTTAAAAGTTATGGACATTTTTGGGACCTTTAAGGTCGAGATCGCTCTGAGTCACCGCCATGATGAAAAACGTTGATTTTTTAGGTAAGACGAATACGGCAATCCACGGCCTCGGAGAGGATGACACGGCTGGTAAGGTGGAGGGGCGGCACGCACAGCCTGACTGTGGACTGTGATGATACAAAACAATCACGACATGCGGTAATCACCAGATGCACAGTCAGCCAGCCAGCTATTTATCCAGCCATTCAGTCAGCAAGTCAACCGGTCGGCCAGCCAACCAGTCAGCTAGCCAACCAGTCAGCCAGCCAACCAGTCAGCCACCCAACCAGTCAGCTAGCCAACCAGTCAGCCAGCCAACCAGTCAGCCAGCCAACCAGTCAGCTAGCCAACCAGTCAGCCAGCCAGCCAGTCAGCCAGCCAACCAGTCAGCTAGCCAACCAGTTAGCTAGCCAACCAGTCAGCCAGCCAACCAGTCAGCCAGCCAAATAGTCAGCTAGCCAACCGGTCAGCCAGCCAACCAGTCAGCCAGCCAACAAGTCATCTAGCCAACCAGTCAGCCAGCCAACCGGTCAGACAGCCAACCAGTAAGCCAGCCAACCAGTCAGCCAGCCAACCAGTCAGCCAGCCAACCAGTCAGCCATTCATCCAGTCAGCCAGCCAACCGGTCAGGCAGCCAGCAAACCCGCCAGTCATCCAGTCAGCCAGCCAGTCAGCCAGCCAGTCATCCCGTCAGCCAGCTAGCCAGCCATCCACTCAGCCAGCCAGCCACTCAGCCAGCCAGCCAGTCAGCCAGCCATCCATCCAGCCAGCCATCCACTCAACCAGCCAGCCAGCCAGCCAGCCATCCATCCCGTCAGCCAGCCATCAAGTCAGCCAGACATCCACTCAGCCAGTCAGTCATTCAGCCAGCCAGCCAGCCAGCCAGCCAGCCAGCCAGCCAGCCAGCCAGCCAGCCAGCCCGTCAGCCAACCATCCAGCCAGCCATACATTCAGCCAGCCATACATTCAGCCAGCCAGCTAGTTAGCCAACCAGCCTGCCAGCTAGCCAACCAGCCATTCAGCCAGGGAACCAGCCATCCAGCCAATAATCCAGCCAGCTAACCAGCCATCAATCCATTCAGCCAGCCAATCAGTCAGTCAGCCAGGTAGCCAACCAGACATCCATTCAGCCAGCCAGCCAATAATCTAGTCAGCTAGCCAGCCATTCAGTCAGTTAGCCAGCCTCAGCAAACATGAGACATGAGCCACTGTTGGTTCAATGTTGGGCCAGCGTCGAAGACGGTGGATCAACATTCATGCCTTTGAACACTTTGGAGCACTGCATATGCCCAACACTGGTGACCCCCCCCCCCCTCCTGTGGCACCAGGGTCGGTGTGTTTACAGGATGCTTTACATAAAACAGACAGAGGTAATGTAATCACCTGGCCGCCCACACGAGGGCCTTTTTTATATCTTGTCGCCATCACTTGACACCACGACTCCTGAAGAGTCACAGAAAAACCCACATCAGCTCAGCTCAAATGAAAAAAAAGCAGCTCAGCTCAAATACTCGGCTATTCACCCGATCAACTAATCAACCGACTGATCAACTAACCAACTAACCAACCGACCAGCTCACCAACGACTCAACCAACCAACTAACCAACCGAACAGCTAACCAACTACTCAACCAACCAACTAACCAACCGACCGATAAACTAACAAACTAACCAACCGACCAGCTAACCAACTACTCAACCAACCAGCTAACCAACCGACCGATCAACTACCTATCTAACCAACCGACCAGCTAACCAACTACTAAACCAACCAACTAACCAACCGACCGATAAACTAACCAACTAACCAACCGACCAGCTAACCAACTACTCAACCAACCAACTAACCAACCGACAGATCAACTACCTGACTAACCCACCGACCAGCTAACCAACTACTCAACCAACCAGCTAACCAACCGACCGATCAACTAACCAGCCGACCAGCTAACCAACTACACAACCAACCAGCTAACCAATCGACCGATAAACTAACCAACTAACCAACCGACTGATCAACTAGCCAACTAACCAATTGACCAGCTCACCAACGACTCAACCAACCAACTAACCAACCGACCGATAAACTAACCAACTAACCAACCGACCAGCTAACCAACGACTCAACCAACCAACTAACCAATCGACCGATAAACTAGCCAACTAAACAACCGACCAGCTAACCAACGACTCAACCAACCAACCAACCAACCAACTAACCAACCGACCAGCTAACCAACTACTCAACCAACCAGCTAACCAACCGACCGATCAACTACCTATCTAACCAACCGACCAGCTAGCCAACTACTAAACCAACCAACTAACCAACCGACGGATAAACTAAGCAACCGACTGATCAACTAGCCAACTAACCAATTGACCAGCTCACCAACGACTCAACCAACCAACTAACCAACCGACCGATAAACTAACCAACTAACCAACCGACCAGCTAACCAACGACTCAACCAACCAACTAACCAATCGACCGATAAACTAGCCAACTAAACAACCGACCAGCTAACCAACGACTCAACCAACTAACCAACCGAACAGCTAACCAACTACTCAACCAACCAGCTAACCAACCAACCGATCAACTAACCAACTAACCAACCGACCAGCTAACCAACTACTCAACCAACCAGCTAACCAACCGACCGATCAACTACCTATCTAACCAACCTACCAGTTAACCAACTACTCAACCAACCAACTAACCAACCGACCGATAAACTAACCAACTAACCAACCGACCAGCTAACCAACTACTCAACCAACCAGCTAGCCAACCAACCGATCAACTACCTATCTAACCAACCGACCAGCTCACCAACGACTCAACCAACCAACCAACCAACCAACTAACCAACCGACCAGCTAACCAACTACTCAACCAACCAGCTAACCAACCGACCGATCAACTACCTATCTAACCAACCTACCAGTTAACCAACTACTCAACCAACCAACTAACCAACCGACCGATGAACTAACCAACTAACCAACCGACCAGCTAACCAACTACTCAACCAACCAGCTAGCCAACCAACCGATCAACTACCTATCTAACCAACCGACCAGCTCACCAACGACTCAACCAACCAACTAACCAACCGAACAGCTAACCAACTACTCAACCAACCAACTAACCAACCGACAGATCAACTACCTGACTAACCAACCGACCAGCTCACCAAAGACTCAACCAACCAACTGACCAACCAACCAACCAACTAACCAACCGACCAGCTAACCAACTACTCAACCAACCAGCTAACCAACCGACCGATCAACTACCTATCTAACCAACCGACCAGCTAACTAACTACTCAACCAACGAACTAACCAACCGACTGATCAACTAATCAACTAACCAGCCGACCAGCTAACCAACTACTCAACCAACCAACTAACCAACCAACAGATCAACTTCCTGACTAACCCACCGACCAGCTAACCAACTACTCAACCAACCAGCTAACCAATCGACCGATCAACTAACCAACTAACCAACCGACCAGCTAACCAACTACCCAACCAACTAACTAACCAACCGACTGATCAACTAACCAACCGACCAGGTAACCAACTACTCAACCAACCAACTAACTGACCGACCGATCAACTAACCAATCAGCTTCGATTACTGCTCGGAATCAATGCATTTTTTAGACACAATAGTTTACAAAAGAAACAGATTTAAGGAGACAGGGATATTGGATAAACGATTGATACTATCATTCTTTTTTCATAACAAAAAATCGAAAACTAGAGATCAGAAGTTCAGACCTAAGTCTAATTTCATTCCATCTGGCCGATTAACCTAGTGTTGAAGCTGGAGTTGAACCATCTGGAGCGTAGCTTGGGGTCTCTGGAACTCAAAAAGAAACACCGGGTAATTTAGACAGAGAAGAACGTACAGCGATAAAAACTCTTAAACAGAATAAGGATATAATAATTAAACCGGCAGATAAGGGCGCGGCAATTGTAGTAATGGACAAAACAGATTATGTAGGTGAAGCCGAAAGGCAACTAGCAAACCAGTTCCACTACAAACGCTTAGAGAAACCAGTTTTGCCCTATGTCTCTTTTTGAAAGTTTGTCTAACCGCCGATTTATTGATGCAGGACAACTATCTTATATGAAATGTCCGGAGGACCCAGCACCACGTTGAATGTTTTTATTACCAAAAATACATAAAGATAGGAAAGTGTGGCCGGGACAGGGGAAAGTCCCACCGGGCAGACCAATAATAGCGAATTGCGGTAGTGAAAGTTATGCGTCAGCCGAATATATAGAACATTTTTTAGCACCACTTGCAAAACAATATAAATCATATCTAAAGGATACTAATGACTTCATTAACAAAATTGCGGAAATTAAAGCGAAGGAAGGGGCATTTATAGCCACAATAGATGTTGACAGTCTTTATACAAACATAGATAATACCAATGGGTTAGGAGCTGTCAAACAAATATTTGATAAGAATCCAGACCCGAATCGAGCGGATAATGACATTTTAGAACTATTAAAAATTAATTTAGAAAACAATGATTTTGAGTTCAAAAGCCAATGGTACCTTCAAACGTGGGGAACTTCGATGAGTAAAAAATTTGCACCAAATTATGCTAATTGGTTTTGGCAGAGTGGGAGAAAAAAGCATTAGAAAAATGCGTCCTAAAACCCTTAGTGTACTAGAGAGGATATTTTTATGATCAGGGAATACTCCCAGGAAGAATTTTACAAATTTGTGAAAATTTTAAATACCCATCACCCTTCGATTACTGTGAAGGCAGAGTTGAGCTCGGAATCAATGCATTTTTTAGACACAGTGGTTTACAAAGGAAACAGATTTAAGGAGACAGGTACATTTGAAAGAAAGTTTATTTTAAACCAACAGATACTTTGGAACTGTTACACGAGAAATCACATCACCCAAACCATACTTTTAAGGGATTAATTAAGTCACAAATCCTTAGATATGTTAGAATATGTAATAACAAACAAGATGTAATGATAGCGTGTAGGAAACTCTTTGCAGCACTAGTTAGGAGAGGTTACTCGGAACGTATTTTGCGAAAGATCAAAGATAAAACATTGTGTGAATTGAGCAAAAAAAACCGAACAAGGGATCTTCTCAAAGATGCACTACTAGGAACTGTAAATTATGTTGGACACAAGTAGTTGTAGAGAGTGGTAAGACCATGGGGGGAGTACTGGATGCCGGGAATCAAATTCAAATTCCTACCACACAAAATTGTGATTCAACCAACGGTATTTACTGTATAGTTTGTTCGAAAGGCAAAAAATTATATGTTGGAGAAACTGGACTATCCTTCAGGAAAAGGATAAACATACATCGTTCGGATGTACGGCTTAAGAAGGACACGGCAGTTGCCACACACTTTAATTCCGGCAGCTGCAGGGCGACCCATCTGAGAGTGTTGTATCTTGAAGTATATTGAAGAACACAGGAGACATAACTCTAAATAAGATTGGGCGACTTGAAGTGGAAAGGAAGTGGCAATTAGCCGTGAAAACGTATTCTCCATTCGGCTTAAATACGGTACCTTCCCCTAAGGATAGTGGCGTCACCCCCTTTGTTATTACCTACTCTGCAACTGCGGTGGAAGCAGCTAAATTAGTGAAGACTTCCTACAATAAACTTAAAGTGAAACATCCAAACATCCTGTATAAACAGTGCGTAACAGCATTTAAAAGAGGACAAAATCTACGTGATCTCTTGGTGAGAATTAGATTGTGGGAAGCCCCACTGGACAACCCAACGGTTACCGGATCCGACTCAAGTCAGGATCTGACTACATTAGTAAATGCATTAGATGAGCTATAATTTATATCAATTAGTATGATTGTTTTCCTTTTTATAAATCAGGCTATACTTCTCCTCGGTCAGTGCACTAGGTTGGGAGCATGGAAAGGCATGCCCTTGAAGGGGTGACAAGAGTCAGACCCTTTAGTGTATGATGAGCGTACGGTTGACAGGCTGATACCGGGTTTTATGGGGAACCAGGTACTGGAACCCTTACCCGACCCTAACCATGGACCCTAACTCTCACCCTGACCACAAAACCAACCAACCAACCAAACAACCAACCGACCGATCAACTAACCAACTAACCAACCGACCAGCTAACCAAGTACTCAATCAACCAACCGACCGATCAACTAACTAACCGACCTGCTAACCAACTACTCAACCAACCAACCAACCAATCGACTGATCAACTCACCAACTTACCAACCGACCAGCTAACCAAGTACTCAACCAACCAACCAACCAACCGACCGATCAACTAACCAACCGACCAGCTATCTGGGAACACTCCAAGAAGAATTGTACCAATTTGTGAAAATTTTGAATACTCATCACCCCTCTATTACTGTGAAGGCAGCGTTGAGCTCGGAATCAATGCATTTTTTAGACACAGTGGTTTACAAAGGAAACAGATTTAAGGAGACAGGGACATTTGATACCAAAGTTTATTTTAAACCAACAGATACTTTGGGACTGTTACACAAGAAATCACATTACCCAAACCATACTTTTAAGGGATTAATTAAGTCACAAATCCTTAGATATGTTAGAATATGTAATAACAAGCAAGATGTAATGATAGCGTGTAGAAAACTCTTTGCAGCACTAGTTAGGAGAGGTTACTCGGAACGTTTTTTGCAAAAGATTAAAGATAAAACATTTTGTGAATTGCGGAAAAACCCGAACAAGGGATTTTCTCAAAGATGCACTACTAGGAACTGTAAATTATGTTGGACACAAGTAGTTGTAGAGAGTGGTAAGACCATGGGGGGCATACTGGATGCCGGGAATCAAATTCAAATTCCTACCACACAAAATTGTAATTCAACTAACGGTATTTACTGTATAGTTTGTTCGAAATGCAATAAATTATATGTGGGGGAAACTGTGCTCTCCTTCCGAAAAAAATAAACATACATCGTTCGGATGTACTCCTTAAGAAAGACACAGCAGTTTCCACACACTTTAACTCCTGGAGCTGCAGGGCGACCCATCTGAGTGTGTTGTATCTTGAAGTATTGAAGAATACGGGAGACATAACTCTAAATAAGATTGGGCGACTTGAAGCGGAAAGGAAGTGGCAATTAGCCCTGAGAACGTATTCTCCATTCGGCTTAAATACGGTGCCTTCCCCTAAGGATGGTGGCGTCACCCCCTTTGTTATTACCTACTCTGCAACTGCGGTGGAGGCAGCTAAATTTGTGAAGACTTCCTTCAATAAACTTAGAGCAAAACATCCAAACATCCCTAAATGGTGCGTAACAGCATTTAAAAGGTGACAAAATCTACGTGATCTCTTGGTGAAAAGTAGATTGGGGAAAGCCCCACTGGACAACCCAACGGTTACCGGATCCGACTTAAGTCAGGATCTGACTACATTAGTAAATGCATTAGATGAGGTATAATTTATATCAATAAGTATGATTGTTTTCCTTTTTATAAATCTGGCTATACTTCTCCTCGGTCAGTGCACTAGGTTGGAAACATGGAAAGGCATGCCTTTGAAGGGGTGACGAAAGTCAGATGAGAGTATGGTTGACAGGTCAATACGGGGTTTTATGGGGAACCAGATACTGGAACCCTTACTCGACCCTAACTATGGACCCTAACTCTCACCCTGACCACAAAACTAACCAACAAACCAACCAACAAACCAATCAACCAACCAACCAACCAACCAACCAACCAACCAACCAACCAACCGTTGGCTGGTTAGCCCATAACTAACTAACTAACACTAAAATAACTAACTCCGCCAGATCCGTTGGGGGAGGTAGAATTCCTGCTGCTTAAATACCTTGAAAAGCTGAGGTTTACCTGCTGAGTCTACTGGGCATGAGCCACGTTGCAGATGGGAGTTTCCAATAGCCTAATTGTAACGGTGTCTGAGAAGTGTCGTGTGAGTCAGGCCAAGGAGGTCCTCGTCTCTCGCCGGTAGCTCAATGGTAGAGCACCCCCGTACATAGGGGGAAGGGTGGTGGTTCGAGTCCACCTTGGCTTGGGACATTTTTCAGACACCACAAAATTTGATTCTATCGGGAAAACTCGGCTGATAAAGTCAGAGTAGTGATATGTAATTTAAATATGTCCATCAACGCATTAATGAATGCGTCCACCTTGTCGGAAGTGAGCCTCAAAGGTTATTGGGGGACTCTAGAGTTATATATAAAAGTCATATATGACATAAAAAATAAGGGCACGTCAAGGGTTCGAACCCAGGACGGTCACCCCCTAAAAATTAGGATGAGGCCTAAGTTGGTTGCTTAACCTGGTTGATTCAGCAGAGTGGTTTGTGCTCGGTACACTCAGTAGGTACGATTAGTCGCATTCGGCCTTAAGGATTATGATGTGGGTGGCAGGATGCTTCACGAATGAGTATAGCCCTCAGTGGTACCTTCTGGACAGTGCTAGGGAGCCACGGGTTTACATCCAACCTGAAGACCCTGGTTCCCGCCCCGTTGGTTAGTTAGCCCATAACTAACTAACTAACACTAACTAAAACAACCAACCAACCAACCAACCAACCAGCCAACCAACCAACCAACCAACCAACCAACCAACCAACCAACCAACCAACCAACCAACCAACCAACCAACTAGCCAACCAGCCAATATCCCGGCGGTCACGTTTTCTGTTCTGGTTAGTGTATAGTGTAGTGTAACGTAAGCCACACTCTCTGATCTGGACAATGCTGAATTCCACGTCAACAGCAAAAATTCTGATCGGCGAATGGATTAATATTATAGAAGGAAACACACAAACTCCGCGTACAGCTATTCATATTATACAAGGAAACACACAATCTGGATCTCTGTCATATCACATTGTCAGCAGCAAGATCTGATGATGAAATAACTAATATATCAGACACATCTGAATAGTCTTGGGTTTAACCCTTACAACGCTGAAATATTGTTCTACAAACCATGGAGAAAGAAGGGTTCTTTGTCGATTTTGAAATCATCATAAATATCTTAGTTAGCTCTTTCCGATTCATTTGAATACCTATGTTATGGGCATAAAGTCATTAGAATATTTTACTTTAACAGCGCGGGGATTGACTTTAGACGTCAGATTCTGGCGTCTAAAGTAGATCCCCGCGCTTAAAAGGTTAAACAGCAAGATTTGGAAATATTTGGTTTTAAATTAAGCAAATATGACTCTATCTCTGCAATACGCGGGGTGCTTTCTGGGTGCGGATTTGTCCCGATGTTGGTAGGCCTATAAAATGGACTACTTCTTTAAAGAAGTAGTCCACTGTGTACAAAAAGCGGGAAACATCTCTACCCAGAAAGCACCACGCTGATTACAAATATATATACCTGGGGTACAGCAGACAGACAGACAGATATTTTATTGACAGAAAAGAAAAGTCATTACAGACTTATTTGTCATAGAAATAAAAGAGATATATGTACATGTATATACAAGATTGTTAGTTTGTTAAAATCATATGATAATATACATGGTATGACATACACAGCTAAAATCATGTTAAGTGGCAACTAAAACCAGAAACATACACAGAGTGGTCTATAGCTTGACGTCTTGACGTCTTTAAACGTCAGCTACTATAGACACGGCAGATTGTCAGAAAACACTATACACCCTGTTGCCAAGCTAAGATTATTCTTTCATAGTGAATTTTGCAATATAAAAACCCCAGTCTATAATGATTAAATTGCCCATAGTAAATATGTTGGCGGCGACGATTTTGGAAATAAGGTAAATTGGAACATGTGGGACAATTTTTTCAGCTTGGTAACACCGATTTCCGGATCCAGCACACACTAATTATGCTCGAAACGTTTAGCAATTGCTTCTAAAAATGCATTCAATTTTTTTCCAAGGCTTTGTTTCGAAATATCCAACTAGTCTATGGCTCTGATGGTTCAATGATTAATGGATGAGACAAACCAGACACATTCACCCAATGTTGATTAAATATTGGGCCAGCGTCGTAGACGATGGGCAACATTAAACTAGCATTGGCTCAATATCTCGTGTTTATTTAATATCCTACAAGACACATCGTCTGTTCTTTTCTTTCCCCAATATATTTTCAGCAGCTAGCTCTGCTCGTGTAACTCTGTCCTGAATAGTGTGATAAATCTCAAAGCCCTACTTAGGTTATAGTATCTTCTTTTATATTATCTTTATTATCCTCTGAGCTCGGTCAGCTGTGGAAATAGGCGCTAATGAAGTTTCATCGATTGATTAATATTGATTGATATTGCTTTACGTTGCTCTCTGCACAATCATGGCAATATCGCGACAGAAGGAAGCCCGAAGTCGGGACTATGCCCTACTCTTTTCGAATGGCTTCAAGGGTTCTTTATAGTGCACAGTACCATAGACACTAGACAGCACTGCACACTACAAACCTCTGAACAGTTTGGAGCACTGCATATGCACAACCCCTATGACAAATATCCGACCCGGCCGGGATGCGAACTCAGTACCTCCGAGTTTTGAGTCACAACCGCACCGAATGAGCCATCGGGGCCGGCCCCTGCCTGTCTGTCTGTCTGTCTGACACGTAAGAATTCAATACTAACGATTCATTATGTAGTAGCCTTTTTGAGACACGTCCCAGCAAACATAACACGTTAAACCAATGCTGATTCAATGTTGGTCCACCGTCTCTGACGTCGGCCCGTCATTAAATCAGCATTGGTTTAACGTATCGTGTTTGCTTGGGTAAAAACGCTCCCCTTTTTGGAAGCATAACGTTAGTTTCCGTATATCGTGACGGAGGTAGCCCTACAGTATATATATTAGACATGTCCTGGATAGTGCTGTAGAATAGTCTGATAGACCCTATTACGTATTAACCTATATAACGTCATTAGCAGACCCGGCCTAACTTTCTCTCAGTCATCAACCTGCTAGGGATATTGCTAATGTTATAAAATAGTGTGATATAGTGTGATATTATGGGTGTGGGCTGTATACATCAGCAGTACACCCTGTCTAGCATTATAGCAGACATAAAGCTGTCCTGTGTAATGTCTGTCGCGCCGTGGAGACTGATCCAAAATGGAAGATAGCTTATCGTGTAGTACTCGTCAATTCTAACGCGAAGCGGGCGGGGGCCCTAGGGTGGTGGTTAGCACCGCTGCCTTACACGCCAGAGCTCGGGGGTTCGGCTCCCGGTCTCGGCGGTTTGAAAGAAACAAAAATGTTTCTTCCCCATCCACGTGTGAAAGTTAGTATTGTGGGGAGCCTCCGTGACCGAGAAGTAGCGTGCTCGGCCTCGGACCGCCAGGGCTCAAATTTCGAATCCTGTGTCTGGAGGACAGTGTCATCTCAATCATTTCACCATCCTCAGGAGGTTCTCCTGGCCCAGTTTAGCCTATATGTGCACAAAGGTGGCCTAAAGCCCGATTCATTTCATTTCATTTCTAACGCGAAGCTTACGAAATTCCGCAACCATTTAGATGTAGTCATTTGGTAACACCCATGACAATTTCTGCAGTGCAGTGCAGTGCAGTGTGAGTGATAATATAATAAGGGAGCTGATTGATGAGAGCTAACTGATTTATTGTACAAATAAAAACAATACAAGTAAGTTAGAAAGATTTGTCTTCAACACAGATAAAAAATGCTGCAAAACGTATGATTTCAATATTATTAAAGCGTGATCAGAAAGTTTGTTATATCTTTTGCTAAATATTGCGATTTTTGTGTAACCTTTTTTATTCTTTCTCAGAAACTGTGGACCGAAATTGGCAAAACATGCAACAGAAGTAGAAACATTTGCTATTCAATTGATGATAAAAATAAAAGTGTATCAGCAATAAAAAGCAAATAAAAGGATCATGGACCCAAGAGGTTAAAATACATTTAGTTTTTAACAAATTATATTTTATATTACTAAATGATAGCCACTTTAACTTGGTGAAATTTTATTAACTCATTTATCTCGGCTTCACCATGACAGAATCACTAGTACCTTGATAACTGATTAGTAAGTACACGTTATGGCGTTTTAGAATTAGACACATCTCTAATCACCCCATGTGAGCCACAGCAGACTTCCCTTCTTGTATGATCACCCTGATCGTCGACATTCCGCCAGAGCTATGTCTACTTGCAGACGACACCGTGCACGGAGTGCCTTCACGGCAAATCTATAGGAACAACAAATACTTTGAAAACCAATAGGCCTATGTACCTTAATATAAGAAAGTGTTCTTTTAAGGATGTAATCACAATAGCACAGTATATAAAATACCGTAATATAATGATGTCGCTATTATTGTATTATTATCAATATTCGGTTTAATTGCAATATAGCCTATTCTGACAAAAATCTTGCGGAGGACAAAACATATTGATTGTTTAGTAAGAATTCGAATGTTTGAGAGATCTATAGTCTATTGTTCTCACCGCTTCGATCTTTCCTATAATATTTTGAAGAAGTCCAATCGCTGGCTCCCAAACATATTTCTCCAAAAAGCTGACAACCCTAGCTGCAACTGTGACGATGTCGTCAAGCATGTCAACTGTTCTATTCACCCTTTTTGCAGCTCTGTCAAGGTTGTGTAGTTGCTGATCCGCGAAGGCCACACCCCGACGGACGTTTCTCATCGCCATCTTTGACCTGCAAAAATGAATATTATGCACATGATAGGAATGGCAGTGAGTGAGTGAGTGAGTGAGTGAGTGAGTGAGTGAGTGAGTGAGTGAGTGAGTGAGTGAGTGAGTGAGTGAGTGAGTGTAGTAACCCAATACACAATCATATGGCATTTACATTTGCATCCTTACGTTTAACTTCAATTCATGATGCATAATAAAATTATGGCAATGTTTAGCAAAATAATAGTCATTGCAAAAATTATGTACCTGGACAATCACATTCAGCTATGGGGAGTGTTTGAATGTTCCTTTACGTCGCTTTTTACAAGCATGGCAATATCGAGACAGAAATAAAGCTGAATTTGAGACTACTGTGCCCTTTCTTATGGAGACTTGAACATGTTCAAGGGTTATTTACAGTGCACGATACCACAGACAACTCACCGCTGCCTTTCACGCCAGAGTTCGGGGATCGGTTCCCGGTCTCGGCGGTTTGAAAGAAACAAAAATGTTTCTTCCCCATCCACGTGTGAAAGTCAGTATTGTGGGGAGCCTCCGTGACCGAGAGGTAGCGTGCTCGGCCTCAGACCGCCAGGGCTCGAATTTCGAATCCTGTGTCTGGAGGACAGTGTCATCTCAATCATTTCACCATCCTCAGGAGGTTCTCCTGGCCCAGTTTAGCCTATATGTGCACAAAAGTGGCCTAAAGCCCGATTCATTTTTCACAGACAACTCTACACATGCCTTTGAACAGTTTGGATCAGTATTTATTCACAATCCCATTGACAATATCGGACCGCGATTCGAAACCAGTAGGCCTGTCCTTCAGTTTCAAGCCACAGTCACACGATGATAAGCTAACTACTTGATCTGTGTATACATATATAGTGGTTGTTGACCGGGACTTGAAAGCGACCTAATAAAATTAAACCCCTGTACTGTTGAATTGTTGAAGCTGGAATTGCTGACACAATTTCCAGCTTCAAATGACGAAAAATATTACTATTCAAAGAAAAATAGACATCTTTAATATTGAATTATTGGATCAACTAAGCATGTACCTAAAACTATTTTATCAAATTAAGTGATATTTCGATTGATCTAAAACATGATACTTGAAGCCGTATATAGACGGGTCTAGCAGGACAAGGGTTAAAATAGATACATATAAACGTGATAAATCGACATTGATAATTGTTAAAAAATGCACTTGTCATAAAACAGCATTATATACCGAAAAATGATTAAATGAAAGAATATAAGAATGAATAAGTGAATGAATGATAATTAACAACTAGTTATCCAATCAACTGATTAATCATTCAAATGACTTTATAAGACGGGTATCGCTCATTACCAATTAACGGGTTACCGTTAACTAATATTAAATGTGCGAGCACGTGAATAAACATATAGGCACCATTGAAAACTACTAATACTTATATTAACAGTTTATGTCATACACTCTTTCTGATTTTATTCAAGGTATTAGCAAAACTCTTGTGTTATTTTCCGTGAAAAGAAATACCAGTTTGTCTGTGTTACTCATATTCATAAAGTCAACGTTCAGGCCTATATAGGTAGGTAGCGTGAATCAATACCTCTTCGTATGTATGACCTACCTGTGAGTAGCCTATCGTTACCGGAGTTGGTTGTCCAAATAATTTCCACTTCTAGAGTGTTTGCAGAAAATGAGGTTTAGATTTTATATTGGGGTAGGCCTACCAAAGTCCACAGTTAAACCGTGCCCCAACCAACTCATTAGGCCCTACATTTTATTACGCAGTAATGTTATTTTCAGATATTATGATGGGCATTTATAATATTTTAATACGATTCTAATAATTATATTATTTGATCGGCTTTTTAAAGCAGCGTGTCATTATTATTATTATCGCTCTTAAAAGTAATGTGTCTATTTTGAGAGTAGGGGAAGGACGGGCAAGATGGGCCATCTAACGTTATGGCTCTTATAACTCTTCATGCCACCCCTAAATTAGCAATATAAGTGTGTATATATGGCTGTGGATATGGATGCTTGAAGTGATATATAATTTAGTGATCCTCTCCGGTAGTTGGAGTTTAAATTAACATTTGAAATAAATCCCATGTTGTCTCATCTTGCCCAATCCCTTGGGCAAGATGAGACATGCTGGTGGGCAACGTGTTGATTTGACCCAACAGCTGAGCAATTCTGACCCAACAGCTGAGCACTTCTGACCCAACAGCTGAGCACTTCTGACCCAACAGCTGAGCAATTCTGACCCAACAGCTGAGCACTTCTGACCCAACAGCTGAGCACTTCTGACCCAACAGCTGAGCACTTCTGACCCAACAGCTGAGCACTTCTGACCCAACAGCTGAGCACTTCTGACCCAACAGCTGAGCAGTTTTGACCCAACAGCTGAGCACTTCTGACCCAACAGCTGAGCAGTTTTGACCCAACAGCTGAGCACTTCTGACCCAACAGCTGAGCAGTTTTGACCCAACAGCTGAGCACTTCTGATCCAGCAGCTGAACACTTCTGATCCAGCAGCTGAGCACTTCTGACCCAACAGCTGAGCACTTCTGACCCAACAGCTGAGCACTTCTGACCCAACAGCTGAGCAGTTTTGACCCAACAGCTGAGCACTTCTGACCCAACAGCTGAGCAGTTTTGACCCAACAGCTGAGCACTTCTGACCCAACAGCTGAGCACTTCTGACCCAACAGCTGAGCAGTTTTGACCCAACAGCTGAGCACTTCTGACCCAACAGCTGAGCAGTTTTGACCCAACAGCTGAGCAGTTTTGACCCAACAGCTGAGCACTTCTGACCCAACAGCTGAGCACTTCTGACCCAACAGCTGAGCAGTTTTGACCCAACAGCTGAGCAGTTTTGACCCAACAGCTGAGCAGTTTTGACCCAACAGCTGAGCAGTTTTGACCCAACAGCTGAGCACTTCTGACCCAACAGCTGAGCACTTCTGACCCAACAGCTGAGCAGTTTTGACCCAACAGCTGAGCACTTCTGATCCAGCAGCTGAGCACTTCTGATCCAGCAGCTGAGCACTTCTGACCCAACAGCTGAGCAGTTTTGACCCAACAGCTGAGCACTTCTGACCCAACAGCTGAGCAGTTTTGACCCAACAGCTGAGCACTTCTGACCCAACAGCTGAGCACTTCTGACCCAACAGCTGAGCAGTTTTGACCCAACAGCTGAGCACTTCTGACCCAACAGCTGAGCAGTTTTGACCCAACAGCTGAGCACTTCTGACCCAACAGCTGAGCACTTCTGACCCAACAGCTGAGCAGTTTTGACCCAACAGCTGAGCAGTTTTGACCCAACAGCTGAGCAGTTTTGACCCAACAGCTGAGCACTTCTGATCCAACAGCTGAGCACTTCTTTTAAAATGTTACCCATCAGGCAATTCTATACCGTTCATATATAACATGACGCAATATCGCTAATGTGCAAAACTTATAAGGAGTCTATTAACATTAGCGCCTTAGGCAGGACGGGACATGTTTTGGGCCAATTGTTAATTTAAGACAACAGCTCTAGCCAATGACTTATTTTCGATTGGCAACTTATCAGGCACTCTTATACCTTTAAAATATATGTAATATCACACAATATCGTTCACATGCCAAAGTTATAAAGCCAGTGTCCCGTCTTGCCCACTGTCCTGTCTTGCTCGTCCTCCCCCTAGGCCTACGCGTAATTATTACGAGCTTATCAAGATTAAAACGTTGTTTCTTGATAGCACAAGTGGGCGTATCCAAGTCAAGCTCATTAGCGTTGAGCCAATGCTGGCTTAATGTTGGCCCTCCGTCTACGGCGCTGGCTCAACACTTAACCAGCATTGGTTCAATTCTCGCAAACCACCGTTTATCTTTCTTTCATTATAGATTATCCATTGAGTTTCACTTTCGGCAAATCATTAAATAAAAACATGAACAAATGAACAAATCGAAAAAACTACATGCGAAAATATGTACTATATGCCCACTACTAGAACGGAACATGATAATTTGGGTCAATGTTGGCTAAATATTGGGCCATTGTCGTAGGCGAAATAGGCTCAATGTCTCTTGTTCGCTGGGACAAGGCATCCCAGCGAGCATGAAACATTGTACCAATGCTGGTTTGATGTTGGCCCATAATCTTCGACGCTGACCCGGCGCTGACCCAAACAAGCTTAGGTTAAACGCCTCGTGTTTCATGTAGACCAAGGCGGGGGCCCTAGGGTAGTGGTTAGCACCGCTGCCTTTCACGCCAGAGTTCGGGGCTCGGTTCCCGGTCTCGGCGGTTTGAAAGAAACAAAAATGTTTCTTCCCCATCCACGTGTGAAAGTCAGTATTGTGGGGAGCCTCCGTGACCAAGAGGTAACGTGCTCGGCCTCAGAACGCCACGGCTCGAATTTCGAATCCTGTGTCTGTAGGACAGTGTCATCTCAATCATCTCACCATCCTCAGGAGGCTCTCCTGGCCCAGTTTAGCCTATATGTGCACAAAGGTGGCCTAAAGCCCGATTCATCTCATTTCATGTAGACCAAGACAAATTAAATGAAATGAGATGAATCGGGTTTTAGGACCAAGACCTATGCATGAGCTTTGATCCAGACGGTGACCAATGAGCATTCAAATGATCGATTTCACTTAAAACGATACACAGATGTTCACTTAAAGGGACTGGCCCAGGTCTAAAATCATCAAAAAATCGGTGATTTTATTTTGGCTTTTTAATATGACCATATGATGTAAACATGTTCATAGATTAGAACTGCAAAAGTTTTTTAATTTTTGTGTTTGCGCATTTACCAGTTAGGCTAGATATAGTGACGAAATTCCCGTATTTCTTTTTTTTGACATGGTTGTCAATAATTAGAAATCAGGAAGTTCGTCTCTATATCTAGTCTAACTGGTGAATGCACAGCACAAAAATTAAAAACTTTTGCAGTTCTAGTCTATGGACATGTTTACATCATATGGTCATATTAAGAAGCCAAAATAAAATCATCGATTTTTTGATGATTTTAGACCTGGGCTAGTCCCTTTAACTCTTTCAAGCCAGATTTTACCATTGTCATATTCATCCACTACAATCCGCGAATTGCTGTCGCAATTCGCGCCTTGTCGTGGATGATGATGACTTGAAATGCAGGGTGGCAAATGGATGAACAAAATGAAAAAAAAATATTGCTATTATCAAAACTGTTCTTCAAAAACTTTCCATAACCCCTATGGGTGTGGGAGATTAAGTCATTCGTTGGAGATGCAAAATGATGCTTTGATGAATCGCGAGGATTGAATCGTTTCGGCATCGACTTCAGACGTCATATCCTGACGTCCGAAGTCGATCCCCGCACTGTAAGAGTAAAACTATTTTTAATGACCGTGGACCCATAACTCAAATAGGTATTCAAATGAATCAGAAAGAGCTAACTAAGACATTTATGATGATTTCAAATTGAAATAACCTTTGGTCTCCATGGTTTATCTAAAAAACATTTTCAGATTTCTTAAGTTATAAAAAGAAAAGTCATGATACTGACAATCTACATGTAGCCTATATGTCTATGAAAAAGAGTATGATATTCAATTAACAGGTCGAAGGCGGGGGCCCTGGTGCAGTGGTTAAAGCTGCCTGCTTGGAAAGTCGGGGATCGCGGGTTCAAACCCCACTCTGAAATTTAACCTTGTTATTATATGTTAAATATGGCACTTACATGTTAAATATGGCACTATAGATGAATCTATATTTTATATCCTATATGTTTATGCCTATATGATGACGTCTTTCAAATATAGTGCACTTTAAAGAACTTTTCTGTCTATGGCATCTTTTCATAACATATATTTTGTTAATTAACTTATATTTTGTTAATTATCATCCTGTGTAAATGTCAAGATGTCCTAATGTAACGTAAGTTTCTACGCTTTTCCAGAGTGATGTTTTTACCACTTACCACAATGTGTTTTTTATCTCTGGTTGTTGGTGCGGGAAACTGGTATTTACACTTCTATCATGACAATGCCACTTTTAACATTAAACCTATCTTACGTATTATCTGATATCCACATAATAATATGTGCTTTTTAAAAGCTTCATATGACAGTGTTAATCAATTGATTTTAAGTGTAGCTATAATTAGAATATGGATATTTTATTCTGTACATATACCATTTAAAACATCAGATATTTTAGAAATGTATTATATTGAATGTATGACAGGGTACATATTTTAAAAATAGCATCTTTGCTAATATGTATACACCCTGTATAAATGTATTTTTATATATAAATAAATAAACAAATAAATAAATAAATAAATAAATAAAGTAACCATTTCGAATTACCCCTCGAGCAAAGTTGAAAATGGGTTAATTTAGGTTTAGTTTATAATCGTGTGAGGCCTATTGATGGGCCCTTTTTATTATATCGTAACAATAGGCCCAATTTGTGTTTTTGTTATTATAGGCCCTATTTCAATGAATAGGGCATAATAGATTCTGTGTCGGTAGACCTAAGTCTTCTATGGGCCTATCCTATTCCTATATGCGTGCGGCGTTTACAAAGCAATGTTGTGCCAGCTGTAGAGATGCTGGCCCAGTATTGAGACAACATTGGGTGAGTTTCCCGTGTCATAATCTAGAAATTGCACACGTTCACCGAGCCAGCTGATACAATGAAGTATGGGGGAGGGGGTCTTATGTAGCATTATTTTCACAGAATAGGCTAGTCATTTAAAATAAATTTCGGTGTTCCACAGAATAGGCTTAATAGGTAATTATATATAATAATTATATAATTGATTTAACAGCCTGTAGTGGGTCCCATTTATGCATGCTGACTTGAAGTTCCGGAACGTGGGAACTTTTGAACGTGGGAACTTCGGGAACTTGAAGCGTTCCGATATATATATATATATATATATATATATATATATATATATATATATATATATATTAGGCCTACTTAAAGGATAAATATTTGGTTACTATATATAGACGGGATACCTGTCTGACCCTTCGTTTCCATTTTCGGGCTGTGACCGGCGACCTTGCCAGCTACATGGGATAAAGAAAAATATGTTGTTGTTGTGGGTCGAGGGGGTTGTGGGTCGAGGGGTTGTGGGTCGAGGGGTTGTGGGTCGAGGGGCTTGTGGATCGAGGGTCGAGGGTTGTCGGTGAGGGTTCGAAGGGGTCGAGGGGGCTATGAAGGTAACAGTATGTTTCGTCTAGACATAAATTGACACAGTCAGTCCTACAGGTTATCGTCTAAACTTTCCAGCTCTGACTAAATATTTTTTTTATTGAATAAAATATACAATACAAATACAAATCATGTAATAATCAGTAAAATAAATTATTTATTTAAAAGCAAAAGAAACGACAGAAGATAATTTTGCTGTTGGTGTAATGACCGCCCACCGTCCGAAACAATGTCCATATTCGCCATATAGAATTTACTATCTCACAGTGGTAAAGTAAATGTGAAATATCTTCATCGATATTGTTTGCAAATATCGCACTTTTTAGTTTCAATAATACGCCACATATTCAGATTTACACCACATGTTAGTATATTGTGTAAAACCTTGTAATTGAATTCTGCTAGTTTGTTTTCTTTAATGTCTAAAATCATTTTTTGATAAATGGTGGAAAATTCTAAACTTTGGTTGTCAAATAATCGTTTCCAATTAATTTCACTTTTGGGGACATCTCGCCAGAATTTTTAAACAGTTTTATAATAGGACAAACATTTTAAACGCGGAATTATTTGATGATTTTCTTTATTTTGAATCACGTTATCTGGTATTTCAATAGGTATATTTTCTAGTATGACATTTAAGTATGTTTGTAATGTTGTTTTCCAAGTAAAAATATCAGCTAAATAATAGTTTTTGTTCTTAATTTATTATAAATAAATCTTTTGTCTATGGATCCATGTGTTACTTTAATGTCTTTGACATATATTATGCCGCTCTCTATCCAGGATTTATAGTCCTGTAGCCCAGACTATTAAATTAATAGTTTCTAAACTAAATGCATATACCTCAACTGCATGGGGTATCTTCATCAGTAGGCCAACATATCTGTATAAACAACAAGCACGAAAAGTATGGGAGTTAGGCCTACAATATTATTTACCATGTTTGTGGAGACGATGAAGAATTCAGAGGTAATCTAACCTGTCATGTTTGTTCATATATATATGTTTAATAAACAGAATAAGACATCGTTGTCTGGAAATTGGAACTCGTATTGTAACGCTGAGAGCGTAATAGCACTCGACTTCAACTCGGGGGCCCTAGGGTAGTGGTTAGCACCGCTGCCTTTCACGCCAGAGTTCGGGGTTCGGTTCCCGTTTGAAAGAAAAAAAAAGTTTCTTTACCATCCACGTGTGAAAGTCACTATTGTGGGGAGCCTCCGTGACCGAGAGGTAGCGTGCTCATCCTCAGACCGCCAGGGCTCGAATTTCGAATCCTGTGTCTGGAGGACAGTGTCATCCCAATCATCTCATCATCCTCAGGAGGTTCTCCTGGCCCAGTTTAGCCTATATGTGCCGTTACAGCTCTGATCGTTAAGATTCTCGTTCCAATTTTCAGATAACGATGTATTTTTAAATAATCCCACATACAGTTATACTATCGGCGAAAATCATGTGGTCAAATTAAAGGTGATATATTCCTTATTGCGTGACTGTTCTATGTATTATATGTACATGTATCAATAAAAATGAATCTAGACTATCTATATGTAGGCCTATGTCACTTTCACTGTTACGACTTTCGAGAAGTCTACCATACCTCAGCTGACGCATATTATCGAGAAGGCTAACATATATCACTATAAAGGTATATATGTGATTACCCCAGCTCACGCATATTGATTTAATGCTGGCCCACCGTCTGCAACGCTGGACCGACTTTATATCAACATTGGGTCAAGTTCTGTGTTAGCTGAGTAACTCCCATGGACACTTACAATTGGGTTCTTATATAAATCACCCAGTCGATTTGCAGTAAAGCAGTGTGGCTCCCTGATAATCCGCCTCTTCAGTTGACACGAGCAACTACAATTACATGAAATATGTCGCAGCACACCCATCTTCAGTTGACACAATTACATTAAGCATGTCGCTGGCGACACTACGGTGGTCCAACCATTTAGGAAGCAAAAATTCAATAGCTGGGTCGTAAACAAACCTGGAAAATCTCTATTACATTCAATTATATTAGTAAACCTATTCTACCCCAGTAAACACAAAACATGTGTATAACATTTATACAACGTCGGCCCAACGTCTTCGACGTTGGTTCAACATTGTATAAATGTTATACAAATGTTTTGTGTTTACTGGGACGTTTGGCTGATAAGTTAAAAATCACGAAATCTTCAAAACGCGATATGAAATTTTAAAAATCATTTGTCGTCTGTTGTTGAGACCTGGTATCGGCCCAATCCATTCTAAGCTCATTAATTGACTACAGTGTTCTTAACTCTTTCAGTGCGGGGACCGTGTCTAGACGTCAGAATCTGACTTCAATAGCGTTAGATTCTGACATCTAAAGACGATCTCTGTACTGAAAACAATTGAAACCAATTATAATGGCCTAGACCAATAACATATAGGTATTCCTTGAAACGCAGTGACGTCACCGGAAACCGTTTTGAATGGGAAATCGGTGAAAACAAAGTTATATAAGACCCCTCCCCCATACTTCATTGTATTAGCTAGCTCGGTGACAACAATGGAAATCAAGGCAGAATTCAAATTTATCGGAAAAAGTTAACTAAGATAGTAATGATGATTTCAAATTGGAAAAAACTTGGTCTCCATTGATTGTACACAAAATATTTCAGCGCTTTAACCCTTTAAGCCCTCACGATGCATTTAAGCATCATTTTACATCCATGAAAACTGACTTAATTTTCCTACAATAATGGGTTGTAGATCGAAATTTCCATTAAACACGTTTACCAATACATAGTAATTTTCTGTAATTTTTAAACCACATCAAATCATCTTCATTCACTACAAGTCGAGAATTGCGACAGCAATTCGCGGCTTGTAGTGAGTGAAGATGACAATGGTAAATTCAGGATTGAAAGGGTTAAGAGTTAAAACAGCTTTTAGTAGCGTCTAAAGTGTTGGTTGGTGACATTGAGACTGGCTGATATCAAAACCTAAATTTGACATGTAACACAATTTTAAGACGAAAAATGTGCAAATCTTGATGTTTAAGCACTCATTAAGAATGAAATAAGTGTTTAAACATCAAGATTTGCTAATTTTTCGTCTCAACTATTTTTTTTTTTACACCCAATGTTGAGGGTCGCGGTAGGGAGACACGATATCCTGTGTCAGAACTGTCAAAATAAAATAAAAGTTAGCTTTTCGCTGAAAAACTCAATTCAGTTATTTTTTAAACGTTCAATTGTTCAAAAGTTAGACCATTTGACATGTAGTAAATGACTAATTATGACGCCCCGGCGGCCTCTATAAACCCGCTAACTTAATTCCCGTTTATTCCTAAAATTGTGTTACATGTCAAATGGTTTACTCGTGAAATTTCAAGGTTGTTGCCAAAGACTAAGGAAAGAATGGTTGAAAAATGTCGTGACAGTCGCTTGAGAATTGACCGAGTAATACCCTGAAATCCAACAATAACCGGTAGCGCATGTTTACCGTTGATTTATCCGTCAATGAAATTTGCAAACATCATTTTTGAACAGAATCCCAATATGCCTGAAAATTTTGAGAAATTGTATTGAAGTATTTCAAAAGTTAGACCATTTGTCAAGTAGTAGATTACAATTGATGACGTCCCTCTATAAACCAGTTAGACCAGCACTGTTTGAAACCCAGGTTTTCATTACATATGAAATGGTCTAACTTTTGAAATACTGAACCTAGAATTTTTCACAGCTGTTTTGATTAGGCTAGAAAATAGACCTTACAAGATCAACGGTTACGGTTGGTAATTGACTGAGCAAAAAAATAATCAGCGAAGACTATGCGCTACAAATTTACCTAAAAAATTGTTGCCCAGTGTATTCTTAGTAAACGCAAAACCACTGTATAAAATTTAAACAACATTGTCCCAGCGTTTGGGATGTCAGTCCAACATTGTACAAATAATATGCAAATATTTTACGTTTACTGGGTAGGTGGAAATTTAAATTCTATGACTTATAGTTGGATGTAAGGTGTACTTATATGTATAGTCTTGTTATCGACTATTGTTTGATCGTTAAGCTGTGAATATTTATTAATTAATAGTCCACTGACAAAAATATAATATACTTATTATGTATTCCTCGCCGATGGCAACATAATGACAGTGCTTTTATTATATTGCAGATAGATAAATAGATATGTTTTGGCAGGTTAAATTTTAAAATACACTTATGTGGCATATATCAGATAATATACACATTCATGCAACATAAGAACAAGCAATGTGGGATTAAAATTCAAAATATAGGAGTACAGAAACAAAAACCTTACTGACATATGTTTTATTGACATTTTTTATCTTAAACAAGATATAAACAAACAAGAGGATAAGCTGTGAAAATTTTACATGATAACTCTAAATCAGTCTATGAGGCATTTCCGTGTTTAAACGTACATGTTTTTTATTATACATGGTACATAATAATTAAAGTTAGGCAGAGATAAACAGCATTGCCAATTAGCCATGATGTGCAAATTTATTTTCTTGAGCAAAAACTAGAGACAAATTAATTACATACTAGAGGTGAATTGTGACTTTTCAAGTGACAATAATGTCAGTTTATAATTTTTTGACGGCCATTTTGGATTTTGTTGGGTTATTTTTATTATGACAGATTGCTTGGAAATTTGCTTCTGGGTTTTTTGGCAGCCATTTTGAATTGGAATTTCAGTTATGAGAATTAAGTCCCCACTGAGTTTTTGTACTTTAAAATACACTTATATTTGTTTGGCAAATGGAAACACATTCAGAGGGCCCCCAGTCAACACATTGACTTGTATCTATGTCGGCTGATTGTTGTATCACTGTTTGCGACGCTGGCCCAACATTAAAACAATATTGGATCGACGTTTAGCATTTGCTGCAATTACAACTGTTATTTCAATTGTCAAATCTAGCACATAAAAAGGTTACTACTGACCATTGTGAACATGCAAGGTTGGCTAAATGGTGGGCATCCATCTGCAAGACTGGCCCTACATTGAAACAGCAAATGCAATTAAAGTATCAAATCTAGCTTTTTTAGGATTATTAGGGCAAACTAGCCTGGACAAATGCCCCTATTTCAGTCTCATTCTTTTCACACAATGAATAGATTTCAGTCGAGTTATGTAATGCTTTCACCCGACATTCTTGAAAATGCCATGAAAATGAAAACCCCCCTCTCCTTCAAACGTAGTTAGTGCAGAATCTATAATAGATAAACATGTGGTTAAGTTGCTTGTGTGTGTGATTATGGTACAAAAACAGATTTTTTAAATATATAAAAGTCCAGGAATGATCAGCCTCTGAAAATGGAAGAAAAACTAAAAAGCTAAAATGGCAATCCCTCATTCAACAGAGATACCATTCTTTGGAGTTACCTCTCTTTGGAGACACTAAAATCCGGATTTAGTCTGTTCAAGCTATCCCTTTCTCTTCAAAAAGTTATAGCAATCATTCTCAATACCTAAGGTTCAATGTGTTTGAAGTCGATTGGATAAAAATCAAAAATTTGACATTGATCCATATAGTGATCCAGGAAATCCTGAATAATTTTGAAAGAACGTGATGTATGCTTTAGAAAAGTCATAGCACACCTATCTAAAATCTAAGGATAATTGTGCCAAGGTTTGAAGTTGATTGAATTAAAACTGATGGAGGAATAGCACTACAAAATTTGGACACAGAGGAATAAAAACTAGGAGACCTGAAGCAAAATCAATATGTTTGGCAAAGCCCAAACATAACTAGAAGAGTCTAGTTTTTTTTGTAAAAAAAACTGGGTATATCTCCCCTCCAGCAGCGTAACCATAAAGGTGGATAGCTAATAGATGCAGTGGCAATGGCTTTTGTAATTAATGTTATTAAATGGCCAGTAGAGACTATGTATTTTGATGTGGTGGAACCCGTTTTTTATATCTACAGCATCTTACCCCGCAAGGCTCGCTACCTCTGAGGCCTCACTGTGTCAAGACTTGCCGTCGGGAAGATGATCTACAGTAACTAAATCGTCTTTAGGCTCAATCAGTTGGGCAACAGTTTATATCTTCACACCCGGTGATGAGCAAAACACAAATGTGGCCTGTCAACACTCCCAGCAAACACGATACGTTGACCCAATGCTGATCCAAATCTGGCCCACAGTCTGCGACGCTGGCCCTGCATAAAACCAGCACTGTTTCAACGCCTCGTGTTTGCTGGGCTGCGGGGCAGGCAGTGCAAGCCGACACTGACCCTATATCTGTTAAATATTGGGCCAGCGTTGCCGGTGCTGGCTAGTATCCATTCGACCGTAGTCAGTAGGCCTACTTCATGCTGGCTGTACTACCGGCTTAATGCTTTGAACCAAAGCTGGGCTAATGCTGGCCCGCCTTATGTGACGCTGGCCCACATTCAGCATGGCGTCAAACACGACACGGTAACCCAATACTGGGCTAATGTTGGCTCAGCGTCGTAGATGGTGGGCCAACAATAGCCCGGCATTGGGTCAACGTCTCCTGTTTGACCGCCTGTAGGATAGATGGGAAGAACGCACAGACACAAAACTGATCGGACGAACAACTGAGGGGTGAGAGGTAAAGCAATATGTCTCCACCTATAGAGGGGAGACATAATAATGTTTCGACTAAGTTTTATGAGTTTTTTGGCAGGCCGTTTTGAATTTTGTTGAATTATTTTGATTATGACAGATTGATTGGAATTTTGATTAGTATTTTTTTGAAAGCCATTTTGAATAGGAATTTTAGACTTCTGGATTTTGACTTCTCTGTTGGTTTAATGCTGTATCACTGTCTGTGCTAATTAAAATTAAAATAACATTGTGTCGACGTTTCGTGTTTGTTGGGATGACAACTGTTAGTTTAATGTTAATATGTAGCATTTGAAAGGTTTTACTGTCCATATCAAACCCCCGATGTTGGTTCAATGCTGACTCAGAGTGCGACATGGGCTGATACAAATATACGTGTCATAGTGAAAAACCCCTCCCCACAGAGTGTGATATGGGCTGATACAGATATACGTCTCACAGTGAAAACCACTGTACAGAGTGTGATATGGGCTGATACAGATATACGTGTCATAGTGAAAACCACTGCATAGAGTGCGACATGGGCTGCTACAGATATACGTGTCATAGTGAAAAACCCCTCCCCACAGAGTGTGATATGGGCTGATACAGATATACGTCTCACAGTGAAAACCACTGCACAGAGTGCGACATGGGCTGATACAGATATACGTGTCATAGTGAAAAATCCCTCCCCACAGAGTGTGATATGGGCTGATACAGATATACGTGTCATAGTGAAAACCACTGTACAGAGTGTAATATGACTCAACTACATCTGGGGGTGAGGAATTCTATGCAATAACTTTGAGTGGTATGAAGGACAATTGGATGGCATCGTGCACAAGTGGTCTAACCCACATTTTGACGATTTTGAGAAGAAATCGTGCTGCAACATGAAGTACATGATAAAACGAATAAATACAAATTAACACAGGAAGGTAACAAAATCAGTGACCAAATAGTCTAACCCTGAATGTGAAACTCGTATATTGATCAAGTTGTTGCTATCAATGACATACATTTTCATCGTTTTTTTAATGTGGGTTAGCCCACTTGTACATGATGCCATCCAATTTGTAAGTACAACTGGGGGTCAGGAGTCAGATATTTATTCATTTATTCAATATTTTTATTTATAATTAGTAGTTTTTGCAGCATTCATTCATTCATTTATTTCTTAATTCTTTTTTTATATATTTTTTTTGTGGCAGCTTCCCACGTAATTTTGCACACGGTCAATCACACAAATGAGTGGACAGTGCCTGGTGTTTTTACATATACTTCCCTTGTGGTAAAATAACAGGTAGAGGCGCATGCGTCATGTTTTATGTACAGAGTGAAAAGTGCAGGGTCCGATATAGAGCCCTGTGGGACTCCGCTGAGTGCTTTAACGGCTTCACGCGCAACTGCCGTCTGCATCAGGGGTAGATACATACATTATATGTGTACGGCATCGCTGGCAAGGCTTCCCTGGCAAACACGAGGCACGCGTCATGCTGTTTCAATGTTGGCCCACCGTCTTTGACGCTGTCCCAACATTGAAACAACATTGGGTGAATGCCCCGTGTTTGCTGGGGGATCACTGCTTCATCAGTGCATATGCACCTGCAGTGCACGCCTGTGGGCGTTTGAAGGAGCGCGCAGCGCGTGGCCCTGTGCGAAATAAACGTCGATACACTGGTTTCAACCTTATTAGTTTGGACGGAGTTCCCTCCGCCAAACTGTTGTTCTCTCTTTGGATCTTTCAACTTATTTTTATTATTATTTACCAGGATTTTGCTCCCCTATTTTCCCTCGAGTTTTGAACCGATGAACCGGATATGTTAACATAATGATCCTTGAGTGGGGAGGTAGTGTGCTATGGCTTTTTTAAGTGATCCAGCCAAGAGCGAGCGAGTACTCAGGGGTCAAAGGTCAATTTTTTCCCATTGACGATGCATTGCGGAATTTTAAACCGACATATCTTGGAAACCGAGAAAATTCTGGAAATCACTGGAAATCTTCTAGAATCATCTAAAATTCAAAAAAAAAAAAAAAAATTGTCACCAAATTTCTCAAATTGCCATATCTCGAAACAGCTCTAGAGGCTAAGCGGTGCGTCTGAGAGTTATAAACTTAACTGAAACACCATTTGAGGAGAGGTTCCTTAACAAATAATAAAAATTCAAAATGGCCGACATTTTTTAAAAATTCCCAAATCTCTTCTGGGACCCAAAGGGTGTTGAATTTTGGCCTCAAGGGTCATAGGGGCCGAAAAGGAGCGAAATTTGGGCCCAACAGAGTTAAAATTATAAATAGAGCACCATTTCAAAAACAACACAAAAATTCGCATAGAAACAAAATGGCCGACAAAAATGCAAAATGGCCGCCAAAAATATAAATTCTGGAAATCATCAGAAATCATCTAGAATCATCCAAAATGTAAAAAAAAAAATGGTGCGTCTGAGGCTAAAAAAGAGCGAAATTTGGGCCCAGGGGGTTCTGAATTTGGTTGTTAACATCATTTAGGTAAGGTTCTTGAAAAAAAAAATTAAAATGGCTGCAGCGATTTTTAAAACTGCTCTAGGGGCTATACGGTGCGTCTGAGGCCAAAAAGGAGTGAAATTTGGGTCCAGGGGGTTATATAATTAACTCAACACCATTTGAGGAGAGGTTTTAGGAGAGGTTCCTGAACAAATAGAAATAATCCAAAATGGCCGACATTTTTTAAAAATCCTAAATCTCTCTAGGGGCTCAAAGGGTGTTAAATTAATGAATAGAGCACTATTTCAAGACCTAGGGTTATTTTTTTAGAACTGAGGGTCTTGGAAAATTTGCTATCGTAAGAAATCTCAGGAAAGTTGAAAAAAACAAATTGGCGTCCAAACTTCCTGTAGCTTTAGCAACAGGACATCTAGTTTCATGTTACTTTCCTGCCAGCCAACTTGCTTGTTTTAGCTGTTATATTTATTGTTTCTTTTACATGTAGCGTGTAAAGCTAATGTTATATTTTTTACTCTGTGCGACCTGAAATTTTTTTTATCTCATCTTAACTCGACGAGGCCGCCATTAACGTGATCGCCTTGTCACATTGGGAAGGGGGAAACAAAGATATTTATCTGAAGAACCCACAAAAGATTAGCGGGGTTCGAACCCAGAACTCATGCTTAAGGAGAAAGAGCTAACTAGGACATTTTTAACCTTTTCACTACCATACATGACGGAAATTTCCGTCGTCATTCGTCAATGAACGTAACCATAAAATGACACAAATTTTCGTCAAATATATACTACATTTATGTATTTTTCGTCATTTGAAGCTGGAAATTGCGTTAGCAATTCCAGCTTCAAATGACGAAAAATAGAACTCCTACACCAGTATATCTGGATCCTGGCATGCACCCCGGCCTGGAAGTCAAAGGGCTGACGATTTTAAATAGAAAAAACCCTTTGGTCTCCATGGTTTATACAAAGACGGTATAGGCCTATGTCAGCGTTGTAGGGGATAACCATATTACTATTTAAGCCCCCACGATGCATTAAAGCATCATTTTACATCCCTGAAAACAGACGTAATTTTCCTACAACAAAGGGTTTTAGAACGAAATTTCCATAAAACTAATTTATCAATACATGGCTATTTTTTTAAATTTTTAATCACATCAAATCATCTTCATCCACTACAAGTCGAGAATTGCGACAGCAAGTCGAGAATTGCGACAGCAATTCGCGGCTTGTAGTGGATGAAGATGACAATGGTAAATTCAGGATTGAAAGGGTTAAACGGCGGTAATACTAGTATGGTGATCATGGTAATGCTTAGAGTTATTATAATAAATACGAATATAAGGTAATATTACATAATAATCTAACTACACTTTTTACTAATCAGATAATATTATAATGTTCACAACCGTTCTATACGTCAGAATCTGACGTCTGTAGACGTCAGATTATGACGAAAAAGATGATCTTCGCACTGAATGAATTAAAATATTTATAATGGCCGTAGACCCTTAACATAGGTATTCGAATGAATGATATAAAGAGCTCACTAGGGCATTTATGATGATTTCAAATTGAAAAAACCCTTTGGTCTCCATGGCTTAAACAAAATAATTCAGCGCTTTATGGGTTAACCCTTGTGCTGCCAGGCCCCTATATATATACGGTCGCGGGAAAGTTTCAAGCCAAACAATTCCAGCTTTAGACAAATGGAAACAAACAATTGAGCGACACAAGTCGTCTCCTTAGACATGAAAGGGTGTATCTGCCACTTTGCCAAGTGGCAGATACACCCTTTCATATCTAAAGAGACGAAGTGTTAATTGATGAGTGGACAGCTACTATATGCAGACCATGTTTGGCTAATGTGTTTAGGAAACCCCCTTGAAATGAGGGACGTATAAATAATGCACATATATGCATATCCCCCCTTTTGCGACAAACGGTCTGGATGACTCAATCTGGCGTTGAAGGTGTTTTGAGCCCAAATAACGTCGACTCAATGCTGGCTTTACGTTGGCACACGGTCTACGACGCTGGCCCAAAATTAAATCAAGATTGGATCAACTGCTCGCGTTTGAAGGGATAGCACATTGCCGTAACGAGCTACATCCAGCAAGCACGAGACATTGAATGAGAGAGAAGGGGACGTGGCGCAATGGCTAGAGCGCCTGACTGCCTCGCCAGTCATGCATGCGTCCCGGTTTCGGACCCCGCTGTTCCCATGTGGGGTTTTCAGAGAAACAGCATTGTTTCTCTCTTATCAATGTGACTAGGCGATCACGTTAATGACGGCAGAGGGTGAATAGGCCTATTGCTTTACGTCGCTTTCTGCACAATCATGACAATGTCCCGACAGAATGAAGCCCGAAGCCGGGACTATGTCCTACTCTTATAAAATTACTTTAAGGGTTATTTAAAGTGCACAATACCATGAACAGCACTGCACACTCCAGTCCTTTAAACAGTTTGGAGCAATGTATATGAACAAACACAATGACAAACATCCAACCCAGCCAGAACTCGAACATAGTACCTCTGAATTTCGGGCCACGACCGGTCCGAATGAGCCCTCGGGGCTGGCCACGAGACATTGAACCAATGTTGATTTAATCTTGGGCCAACGTCGACGACGCTGGACCGACACTAAATCAACTTTGGTTCAATATCTCGTGCTTGTCGGGACATCCGCTCCTACTACGCTGCAGAGAATTTTCATCATTGCGTTGAAAAGTCGGAGATCGCGGGTTCGAACGCCACTCTGGCCTTCAAGTTGCAAATAAACAAAATTTTCTTCCTTGCTCACTCATGAAGATTTAATATTGCGGGGAGTCTCCGTGACAGATAGGTAGCGTGCTCGGCCTCAGACCGCCAGGGCGCGAATTTCGCCATCTTGTGTCTAGAGGGCAGTGTCACCTCATTCATCTCACCATCCTCAGGAGGTTTTCCTGGCCCAGTTTAGCCTATATGTGCACAAAAGAGACCTAAAGCCCCATTCATTCCACTTCATCATGCCGTTAAAGATCGATTTATCCTTGTGAATGAATGGATTATTAACCCTTAGAGCGCTGATATATATTGCATAAATCATGGAGACCAAAGATTATTTTCAATTTGAAAGCATCACAAATGCCTCATTCACCTTTTCCACTTCATTTGAATATCTATTGTATGGGTCTTATCTATGGCAATTGTACATGTTTAATTCTTTCAGTGCGGGGATCGACTTTAGACGTCAGAATCTGACGACTTTACACGTCAGATTCTAACGTCTTAATTCGATCTACGCACTGAGGAAACATTTCTGTAGGGGAGAGGGGGGGGGGGGCTAGTTGTTACGGGTGCATATTTTCACAGTGCTCTTTATTCAGGTCTCAATAGAGGAATCCCTTTCTGACGTCATCAGTTGATGAGGTCATGTTAATCCCAGATCGGAAAATACCAATTGTTCAACTTCTGGGAAGAAACACCTGTTGCAGGCAACAAGCGAGTTTTGCTATTCATTTAATTCAATTGGACAAAATTAGTCAAATTCCCAAGAAATTGGGGATGCTTCTGCATCTTTCTGACAGAACATAGAGTTGAAACTAGTTATGTTTAATATGTAAAAGACCATTTTAAAACCAAGCACATAGTGTTTGAGAAATCTGCATTCAAATGGCGATACCTTGCTGGGGGCAAATCTTGCCCCGGCACTGTGACATCTTGCCCCGGCACTGTGACATCTTGCCCCAGCACTGTGACATCTTGCCCCGGAATTGTCTATTTGAATTTAAATTGCTTGCAGTTATGTTAAAAAGTGTATATAAATTAATATTCCCCTCTCTGTTCTGGTTAAAATGCCATATTTAGCAAGTGTTTGTAATGTGACAACTTGCCCCAACTATGTGACAACTTGCCCCATAGAGATTTCAGTGATGACAACTCGACCCAATTATGTGACAACATACTCCATAGCAATTACCGTTGTGACAACTTGCCCCAGCTAAGTGACAACTTGCCCCAATGCGGGGCAAGTTGTCATACTAAATTTATTTCCAACTAATATGGCTGTCTGGCGAAAATAAACAGACATATAAGCACCATGTTAAGAGATAATGTTTGAAAAATGTTTCCCTGATATTCCCCCCCCCCCCATCGGACCCATGCTATCTTTAAATCGTGTGGAGAAATTTAAAGACGATTTACTTGTGCCAACTGGCCCCCTCGCCCCTACAAAATGCATATCAGAGAGAGGAACTCGCCACAAGCCAACCCTCCCCAAAAAAAAAGTGACATATTTTCAGATTGCCTCAGTTTGGAGGCTATTTTTTTCATTTTCAAGGGACATTTTTACCCTTACAACGCTGAAATAGTTTTGTGTAAGCCATGAAGATCTTAATTTCTTATCATCATAAATGTCTTAGTTGACTCTTTTTGCTTCATTTGAATACCTATGTTACGGGTCTACGGCCATTACAAATATTTTAACCCTTTCAGTGCGGAGACCGTCTCTATACGTCTGACGTCTACAGACGTCTGACGTATAAAGACGGTCCACGCACTGAAAGGGTTAAACCTACAACGTGTGGACACACCATATGTCACGTGGCTCAGAAGCTGTGGATGGAAAGAGCATTAATTGATGGATTTTACACACAAAAATAGATTATCATTATTGTTTTTGTTGTTATTGTTGTAGTTGTTGCTGTTGTTGTTGCTATTATTATTGTTATCATTATTATTATTATTTATTGAGGTTTTCGTCAAATGTCAATTAGCGGAGTGGAGGTGAGATCGTCTCCATGACAACCTGTTTATATGCAGCACGGGACAAGGGGTGTCACTCACCCCCCCCTTCCTTGGAGCATCATCACAGCCAATTAGGTCAGGTTGACACATGACCTTAATTATTAACAGAGCTTCATCAGAGATGAAGCGTCCTGCGGGACAGGAATGGACCGCAAGCGTCAGATCCTGACCCAGAATTGGTTCAACGTCTGGTGTTTTCAGGGCGTTTCTCCTCCTGGTACGCTTCAAATACAAGGTATTCAGCCAGCGCTGTTTTAATGCTGGGCCAGCGTTGTAGACATTGAGCCAGTGTTGTTTTAATACTGGGCCAGCGTTGTAGACATTAACCCTTAACGCGCTGAACTTTCGTATAACCATGGATACCAACGGGTTTTTCATACTTTCGTATAAACCATTTAGACCAAAGGGTTTTTTCAATATGAAATCATCATAAATGTCTTAGTTAGCTTTTTCCGTTTCATTTGAATACTTATGTTATGGGTTTACAGTCATTATAAATATTTCAATTCTTTGATTCAATTTTTTTTCCGCACTGTAAGGGCTAAGCCAGTTCTTTTTAAATGTTGGGCTGTTTTCACCCAAACTCTACCACTGTGTGATGATGCAGTTCACCCAAACTACTCGCCCCCCTCCCGAAAGCGTGAGTTAGCATGATATAAAAAAAATATTATTTTTAGAAAATGTCCAGTTAAATATTAACAACTCTACATTCATTTGCAATATGTCAACTTAAAATGAATGAGATGACCGTCAAGATGCTATGTAGACCTAGCACTTATAAGGTCAACAACGAGTTATTAATAAGATGATATGCAGACCTGGTACTTATAAGGTTAACAGGGAGTTATCAATAAGATGATATGTACACCTGACACTTATAAGGTTAGCAGGGAGTTATCAATAAGATGATATGTACACCTGGCACTTATAAGGTTAACAGGGAGTTATCAATAAGGTGATATGTAGACCTGGCACTTATAAGGTTAACAGCAAGCTATCAATAAGTAGTTATGTAGACGTGGTACTTACAAGGTTAACAGCGAATTATCAATAAAGTGATATGTACACCTGGCACTTATAGGGTTAACAACGAGTTATCAATAAGGTGATATTTAAGCCTACACCTGGCACTTATAAGGTTAACAGTGAGTTATCAATAAGTTGATATTTAGACCTAGCACTCTCAGTGTGTACAAATATAAATTTGTAGCTTGGTGGTCGAAGAGTCAACAGAGAGTTGTCATGGAAGTGCTTTGTATAGTCCTAGAACCAAACCTTATTAAGCCTGAAATTATAAATTAACTCTTCACCCAAGGCGATTCTTACACTCTTACACTTACTATCACACGTATATATCAAAATGATGCTTTGAGGAATAATCAGGGTTTAGACGGTTGAAAGTTCAACAGCGAGTTATCATGCGAGTGCTACGTAGACCTAGCACTTAAAGAGTTATACATCTTGTAACACCTAGCACTTAAAGAGCACAGATCGAGTTATCATGAAAGTGCAGAGGACATTCAGGGAGATATATGTAAAATACGGAAGTCTCCGCATCCAAATCACCTGCGAACCGTCTTATTACAGACTCACCAGCTTTCTACTCTGAATATAATGAATTTTTGTGGACGCCCGGTGGACTAATGTGAATAACATCACCATGGCAACCAGCTGGGGGAGCGAGGATGGAACCAGGGGGGTGGGGTGCAGGTTAGGATACAATTAGAGGGTGAATTAGTGAATGAAATTAGGGTTCTTAGGTTTTTAGGGTTCATCCTTTGTTGTACGCTCACGTGCACATATAAATCTCCCACACAACAATTACGTTTAAACTGGAATTCACGCCATATTAGAACATCCTGTGAGATGATATTGTGTCGTAGCTTGGCTTATATTAACATCCAAAAAATATGTAGACTATTTCATGCAATGGCACGCAGCACAGCCCAGCCCAGTAAGCACAAGGTGTGTACCAACGCCGGGCCAATGCTGCCCCCCCCCCCCCCCGCCTGCGATACCGGGACAACCCCAACCCAGCACCGGCCACATATCCACGCACGTGACAGTGCTGGGTTAATGGTGGGGAAGCGTCGTAAACAGCGTTTCAACCCATAGTCCGGTCGAAAATCCACAAAATAAAATTCCTTTAGGCATTTTGGGGTAAAAGTGTTTTGAAACTTTTATGAACCTAATTTGGGTGTCCTGAATTTAAAAAAATTGTTTGCCATACTTTCTTTTGACTCTTTGAGCCACAGAATCGCAAATTAAAACAACCACTGTTTTCTATGTAAAAATACAAGATTTGCCCTTTGTGTATACAAATAAGCATATCAAATCATACTGTATCAATAAATTATTCTCGTTTATTGTATAAAAGATTATTTTTGAAAATAACCCTTTGGTTACTAAAAGCTAAATTTGTATTAAACACACATTTTATTATTTAATGGAGTAAGTCCCTACTATTTTTAGAACATTCACAAATCACATGTGTAATAAATTTTTATCAATGTTATGTTATAGGTTGTGGATTGATTTTTATACAACACTTTGAGCTCTATAGTCCAAATATTGTCCTTGATTTCATTGCTGAGAATAAACACAAATAATCGGTTAAAACAAAGAACATATGAGATAATGAAAATCAATTGTTAGCTCTTTATTAAATTACTTAATTGTGCGGTCAGGATTTCTATTATTAGGCCAATTTGGGTGTCCTGAATTCAAAAATACTGTTTGGCAAGCTCTGTTTTGACCCTTTTATCCCTAAAAGCAAAAAAAAGAACCACCGTTTCTATCTGAAAATTAAAGATGTATGCGTTTTGCTTACAAATAGGTATATACAATGATATTGTATTAACACGTTTGAAAAATAGCAGGATTATTAATTTATTAAGCCTTTGGTTACTAAGCTATATTTATATTTACCACACATGTTATCATCTGACACTCCGCAAAAACGTAAAAATGTTTTAATTATTCCCAAAGACAATGTCATGTGTAATATATATATTATCATCAATATTGTAGATTGAAAGTTCTCATGCGACACTTCTAACAGTCCTTATTTTTTCTAGAAAAAACACAAGATAAAATGTCAAATAAGCAGCAGCATTGAAAAGAAATTGCTAACTCTTCATTAAATTGCTTAATAAGTGACATATATAGGGTTCCATGCAAGAACATGCTAACGCATGTTTTTTGTAAAACGCGTTTAAAGTGTTTACCTTAGAAATGCTCGTATAACATTGATTTGTTTTTAAGTGAATAAAAAATCCAAACATTTTACTAACACGACCGGGTTATGATTTAAATTTATTCCTATTTGCGATACTTTTTCATTGTTTAATAAAATCAGTTCCAATGGGTCTTATGGCCTCGCCCGTACTAATATCAACATGTGCATGTTTCTGCCTTCCTGGTATTATGTATAGAAACGATAACTGTCAAGTTGAGATTCGAACCATGTAGGCCTAAATCAAATGTGTATTGATGAGGCAGGTAACCAGATACTAGTACACGGTCTGGGTTGCAATGTAAAGCTACCAGCTTATTAATTTTGTTCACAACTCTTTTCCTAGCCATGTTTTCAAAATATGCAATTAAAATATTTGGCTCTACCTCAAGTTAAAGGAATGTCATGCGCTTCATAGAGATGTATTTTTTATAAATCAATATTGATAGTTTTTATTCATTTTTACTAGGAGTTTATCATCCCAATCAGACGAGTCTTGATTGCACTGAAGTTGTGCTTGTGTTAAGGACAATATCAATTTTATTAAAGCATATCTAAATGAATAATTATCGAATAAATATGGGAAATATCACAAGGGTAATAAAAAGCCATATAACAAATTCATGTTTATCTTTCACCCACACGATGCTTCTAGCATCGTTCAACCTGAGCGTTTATGGAAACATTTTAATCGAACTTTCCAATATGAAGATTTCTTTTAATTATAATATTAGTGACCATGGGGAGGTTGTGATTAGTCGCAGTAGAATCATTTTTTTCAATGTGCTCACTATTGTAAAGATTTGAAAGGATATAGAATAGCCGGCTCCAGCCTGGTATTCTCTTCGATTGGTCGGTGGTAGAATAGTGGACTTAGTACGAATAGCCTATAGTAAACTGTTTTGTTTTCACTTAAGAATGTAGTGACTTTGTCCCTTTTCAACAGATTAAAATAATCAATATAATTATTTTCTCACAGTCTGTTGAATTCTACAGTTTCCACATAGTTTCGTGATGATCCACCCACACTGGGCACATGTACATTAAACCATATTAAAAAAAACTAGTGATTGTGTAAAATTGTTGTAATAAATATAAAATGACGTCTTTATTAACATTGTCTTGCTTACATCCGGATGAGCAGATCTTGTTTTCAATTATATTCATTGATAAAAGCAGAGGTTTTTTGTTATTTCTACTAATAATTTTACTGGTCGTTACCATTGTGCTCTGGATGATCTACTATTAAGCCAATTATCTGGGTTTATTCTCGAATATTTGCTAACAAGGTGAGACATGGCTGAAATTGTATTCCTATAGCTATTACTTAAAGATAGAGAGATATGTAGGCCTACATAGTTTAATGCGAAAAAAAAGGATTTTTGGAAAATGACTTTGTCATAGAGCCTGGAGTGTGAGTTTGCGTGCCTGCATGTTTTGTTTACGCCCCAATGAAACATATAATTTAGTGTATTAATTATATATACGATTGAATAATGTTTTTAAAAGTAATTATCTTTGGCTTGCCAAATTAAATATGATAGACATCTGTTTTTATTATAGTTGTTACCCCGTCTTCACACGCGGGGCAATGGTTTAGAATTTTTTATCACATGATTATTACTAGATTAACGAAGCAAAAGGTTAAAACGTTTCAAATGTTATAAGGTTAAGACAAGGCATAATTATCAATTAATTTTACAATTTTAAAATCATACTGATTAGTGGTTAGGAATTATTTTATCCACAATTTCCCATATTGTAGCTTTTTAATTTTATTTATGTCCACTTTGTTCGTTTGTTAGTTTCAGAGTTAAAGGGTTATATCAAATACGGTATATGCAAATGATATTTTTTAAATCACTATATTTGAGTCACTCTGAACCTATGTCGAGACATTTTCATCACCAAATGCATCTTTCAACAGAAAACAAAATATAACATTATTATTAGTAATTTCAGAGACTAAAGGGTTAAATTATTTTTTTAAATTGAAATATAGTATCTTTATTTGCTACGCTCAAATAGTTTTATGTGTTTTAATGTCAAATTTGTGATTTGTGCAAATAACAATTGTAGATTGTATCTGTAAATGAGCTATTTTCACTAACTATTTTGTTTTGGGATTTTAGGGGTCAAAGAGTCGAAATCGAGCTTGGCAAACAACATTTTTGAAATCAGCACATGCAAATTAGGTTAAAACAGGTTTCAAAACACTTTTACCCCAAAATGCCTTCGGCAATTTTTTAGAGAACATATTCCAAAATTTAGACCGGACTACCATGCATTTTGCACTGGTGATTCTAGTAAAAGTATAGCCTACCTTGGAAAACCCTGTGATGTATTATGGTTCAGTCGCTGTTGTAACAGTGCAGTAATAACCAACCAACAAAAGACGTGGAGACAATATTTACTTTATATTGGACCAGCTTCGAAGACAGGGATCGACTTTAGACGTTAAAATCTGACGTTTATAGACGCAGCTATTTTCAAGATGGCAACCAGATTCAGAAAAAAATAAATAAATTTTATTCTGATAAAGAAAAATGATTTTAGCTTGAATGTATAAGTTTATATTGCATAGAGACATATAGCGATACATGTAATCTTTTTTTGTTACAGCACGAAGAGAGGGTTCAGCGAGACGACACATACATATATATGCAGAATATATCACCATCAAATAGGAGGTGTGACAGTAGCCCCCTAGTCCCAGTTTAACGCAGCCAAATCGGTTAGCGTTACAGCTGGAGAGCATAGCAAAAGCTGTGTTTTTTTATGCTGATAGCCAGTGCACGCTGAGATCAACAATCTCAGGAAAAATGTGACGGTAACCTTACATATTCAGATGATAAATTCACCTATACAGACTGACGGTAAAATAATCACGTTGAGGAATTATTCCAATGAGATGTAAAGCTGTCATTACAAAATAAAAAATAAAACATTGATAAAACAATTGCGCAATCGATCGACCGCACACCGCTTTACGAATGACAATGATTACAGACTGTGTAGGGCGGGGGCCCTAGGGTAGTGGTTAGCACCGCTGCCTTTCACGCTAGAGTTCGGAGTTCGGTTCCCGGTCTCCGCGGTTTGAAAGAAAGCCCGATTCATTTCATTTTATTTTTACAGACTGTGCATCGCACACAGATTCTGTTATTTCTGACTATTAAAATACACCACTACATTCTTCGCTTTGTCCGACCACTACATTCTAAGCCGGGAATGGAGAGTTATTGCTGATCAAGTAAAAACCGATTATCATAGTAGGCCTAGGCCCATCCCAGAAAACAAAACATTTGTATGACATTTATACAATGCAGTCAGGTGTGACCGAGCTGTTATTTTTGCGGGGTCCTCATTATGGTCAGATGTGTTTTAAGTCAGTTAAAACCCTCGGAGCTCTTCGTACATTCTTAAGTGTGGAAAAGGCCTCGGCCTTTTCCACAGCTAAGAATGTAGAGCTCTTCGGGCTATATCCTATACGTAGCTACATCGCCAGCGAATAGATGTGACAGTAGACCTCCAGTCACTGTGCCTGATCGCGTGATCAGCTGTCATCGACACAGGACGAGAGGCTGCTAAAATGCCAGAAAGTGGTTCTCTCGCCCTGATGTCGCCCTCGGTACACTCAGCCATCATGTATGTCACACCATCATCACCGCCAACAAATGGAGCAGACATGTGTCATGATCTAGACAAACAACACAAGACGTCCTGGCACAATACAATATAACACAACACCTCACGAGAAAGCACAGCCTAGCACAGTACTGCATAAAACAACACAGCACAGTAAAGTACAATACAACACAGAACGACACAACAAAACACAGCACAGCACAGCAAAGCACAACACAACACAACACAACACAACACAAAACAACACAACACAACACAACACAACACAACACAACACAACACAACACAACACAGCACAGCACGACAGCACAGCACAGCACAGCACAGCACAGCACAGCACAGCACAACACAGCACAGTACAGCAAAACACAACACAGCACAGCACAGTACAGCACAATACAGCACAGCACAACACAGCACAACACGACACAGCACAGCACAGCACAGCACAGCACAGCACAGCACAGCACAATACAGCACAGCACAACACAACACAACACGACACAGCACAGCACAACACAGCACAACACAGCACAACACAGCACAACACAACACAACACAGCACAACACAGCACAGCACAGCACAGCACAGCACAGCACAGCACAGCACAGCACAGCACAGCACAGCACAATACAGCACAGCACAACACAACACAACACGACACAGCACAGCACAGCACAGCACAGCACAGCACAGCACAACACAGCACAACACAGCACAACACAACACAACACAACACAACACAGCACAACACAGCACAGCACAGCACAACACAACACAACACAACACAAGACAGCACAGCGCAACACAACACAGCACAGCACAACACAGCACAGCACAGCACAACACAACACAACACAAGACAACACAACACAGCACAGCACAACACAACACAACACGACACAGCACAGCACAGCACAACACAACACAGCACAGCACAGCACAACACAACACAACACAAGACAACACAACACAGCACAGCACAACACAGCACAGCACAACACAGCACAACACAGCACAACACAACACAACACAACACAACACAGCACAACACAGCACAGCACAGCACAGCACAACACAACACAACACAAGACAGCACAGCGCAACACAACACAGCACAGCAAATCACAACACAACACAGCACAGCACAACACAACACAACACAACACAACACAACACAACACAACACAGCACAACACAACACAACACAACACAACACAACACAGCACAACACAACTCAACACAACACAACACAACACAACACAGCACAAAATACCATTTGTGTGTACTTGTATAAGCTCTGGCACTAGCTCTACATAGTACATAGTAAACCACATGATAGCAAAACAAAACACGACAGCATCACCACTGGTGTGAGCTTTGTGGTGCCTTATCCCAGTCTACAAGAGACATCGAGCCTCCAGAGATTTCATGTGTGTTTTATTGTGACACTGAGTGAGGTGGACAAGAAACAGTGACAGCTGACGTGAACAGCATGGTTCAACGTCAGAGCTGGACAGAATATAAAAAAACTGTGGTTTTCTATGCTGGTGGTTAGTGTACGATGAGATCAACAATATCATGAAAAAATATTAGGGTAGCCCTATTTAAATGATAAATTCACCCATAAAGACGGGTTTAAATCTCCACGTTGAGGCATTATTCCAATGAGATGTACATCTTGCACTATAGAATAATAAAAAAATAATTGATCAAACAATGACGCGGTAATTCATTGCGCAATCTATCGTCCGCGCACCGGATTCTGGGAGCACAACTTCACGAATGGCAATGATTACAGACCCTGTATCGCACACAGAGTCTCTTTATTACAGACTAGCACAGTGACTGAGACAGGTTTCAGCCACAGATTGACCACGTACAAAATCGGGGGACATTTCTTAGCACGGTCATATCTAAGACTTGCCCTCGAATAATCAGGGCAAAAATTATTTTTTTTAGAATCAGTAAGATTTCGGTTACATGCCCGCATGCTCAGCTCATTTTCCGCACAACAATTTAAAAGTTATGGACATTTTCTGGGACCTTGGGGTCGAGTCACCGCCATGATGGAAAACGTTGATTTTTTTCAGGTAAAATGAATACGGCAATCCACGGCCTCGGTGAGGATGACACGGCTGGTAAGGTAGAGGGGCGGCACGCACAGCCTGACTGTGGACTGTGATGATACAAAACTATCACGACATGCGGTAATCACCAGATGCACAGTCAGCCAGCAAGCTATTTATCCAGCCATTCAGTCAGCCAGCCAACTGGTCAGCCAGTCAACCAGTCAGCCAGCCAACCAGTCAGCTAGCCAACCAATCAGCAAGCCAGCCAGTCAGTCAGCCAACCAGTCAGCTAGCTAACCAGTAACCAGTCAGCCAGCCAACCAGTCAGCCAGCCAACCAGTCAGCTAGCCAACCAGTCAGCTAGCCAACCAGTCAGCCAGCCAACCAGTCAGCCAGCCAACCAGTCAGCTAACCAACCAGTCAGCTGGCCAACCAGTCAGCCATCCAACCAGTCAGCCAGCCAACCAGCCATCCAGCCAACCAGTCAGCTAGCCATCTAGTTACCAGTCAGCCAGCCAACCGGTCAGCCAGTCAACTAGTCAGCTAGCCAACCAGTCAGCTAGCCAACCAGTCAGCAAACCAACCAGTCAGCCAGCCAACCAGTCAGCCAGCCAACCAGTCAGCTAGCCAACCAGTCAGCCAGCCAACCAGTCAGCCAGCCAACCAGTCAGCCAGCCAACCAGTAAGCTTGCCAACCAGTCAGCTAGCCAACCAGTCAGCCAGCCAACCAGTCAGCCAGCCAACCAGTCAGCTAGCCAACCATTCAGCCAGCCAGCCAGCCAGTCAGCTAGCCAACCAGCCATCCAGCTATTTATCCATCCGTTTAGTCCCGCCAACCAGCCATCCAATCATCCATTCAATCAGCCGGTCATCCACCCGGTCAGGCAGTGAGCCATCCAGTCAGGCAGTGAGCCATCCATCCAGTCAGCTATTCATCCAGTCAGCTAGCCAACCGGTCAGCCAGCCAACAAACCAGCCATTCATCCAGACAGTCAGCCAGTCAACCAGCCAGCCATCCCGTCAGCCAGCCATGCAGTCCGCCATCCAGTTAGCCAGCCAGCCAGCCACCCCGTCAGCCAGCCATCCATCCATTCAGCCAGCCATCCATCCATCCATCCATCCATTCAGCCAGCCAGCTAGTTAGCCAACCAGCCTGCCATCTAGTCAACCAGCCATCTATTCAGCCAGACAACCAGCCAGCCAGCCATTAATCTAGCCAGCTAATCAGCCATCCATCCAGTCAGCCAGCCGGCAAATCAGTCAGCCAGCCAGTCAGCCAGTGAGCCATCCCGTCAGCCAGCCAGTCAGCCATCATGTTAGTCAGCCATCCAGTCAGCTATCCAGTCAGCCATCCATTCAGCCAGCCGATCAGTCAGTCAGCCAGCCAGTCAGCCAGCCAATCAGCCATCCCGCTAGTCAGCCATCCAGTCAGCCATCCAGTCAGCCATTCAGTTTAGCCAGCCAGTCAGCCAGCCAGTCAGCCAACCAGCCAGCCATTAATCCAGCTAGCTAGCTAGCCATCCATTCATTCAGCCAGCCAATCAGTCAGCCAGCCGTCCCGTCAGCAAGTCAGCCATCCCGTTAGCCAACCATCCAGTAAGACATCCAGTCAGTCAGTCAGTCAGTCAGTCAGTCAGTCAGTCAGTCAGTCAGTCAGTCAGTCAGTCAGTCAGTCAGTCAGTCAGTCAGTCAGTCAGTCAGTCAGTCAGTCAGTCAGTCAACCAGTCAGTTAGTTAGTTAGTTAGCCAGCCCCTGCAAACATTAGACATGAGCCACTGTTGGTTCAATGTTGGGCCAGCGTCGAAGACGGTGGATCAACATCCATGCCTTTGAACACTTTGGAGCACTGCATATGCCCAACACAGGTGACCCCTCCCCCCCCTCCTGACCACCACCCCGGCTGTGGCACCAGGGTCGATGTGTTTACAGGATGCTTTACATAAAACAGACTGAGTTAATGTAATCACCTGGCCGCCCACACGAGGGCCTTTTTTATATCTTGTCGCCATCACTTGACACCACGACTCCTGAAGAGTCACAGAAAAACCCACATCAGCTCAGCTCAAATGAAAAAAAAACAGCAGCTCAGCTCAAATACTCGGCTATTCACCCAATCAACTAATCAACCCACCGATCAACTAAGTAAACCGACTGATCAACTAGCCAACAAACCAACCGACCAGCTCACCAACGACTCAACCAACCAACTAGCCAACTAACCAACCGACCAGCTAACCAACTACTCAACCAACCAGCTAACCAACCGACTGATCAACTAACCAACTAACCAACTGACCAGCTCACCAACGACTCAACCAACCAACCAACTAACCAACCGACAGATCAACTACCTGACTAACCAACCGACCAGCTCACCAAAGACTCAACCAACCAACTTATCAACTAACCAACCGAACAGCTAACCAACTACTCAACCAACCAACTAACCAACCGACCGATCAACTACCTATCTAACCAACCGACCAGCTAACCAACTACTCAACCAACCAATCGACCGATCAACTAGCCAACCGACCGATAAACTAACCAACTAACCAACCGACCAGCTAACCAACTACTCAACCAACCAGCTAACCAACCGACCGATCAACTACCTATCTAACCAATTGACCAGCTAGCCAACTACTAAACCAACCAACTAACCAACCGACCGATAAACTAACCAATTAACCAACCGACCAGCTAACCAACTACTCAACCAACCAGCTAACCAACCGACCGATCAACTACCTATCTAACCAACCGACCAGCTAACCAACTACTCAACCAACACACTAACCAACCGACCGATCAACTAATCAACTAACCAGCCGACCAGCTAACCAACTACTCAACCAACCAACCAACCGCCAGATCAACTACCTGACTAACCCACCGACCAGCTAACCAACTACTCAACCAACCAGCTAACCAATCGACCGATCAAATAACCAACTAACCAACCGACCAGCTAACCAACTACTCAACCAAGTAACTAACCAACCGACCGATCAACTAGCCAACCGACCAGGTAACCAACTACTCAACCAACCAACTAACTGACCGACCGATTAACTAACCAACCAACTACCCTTCGATTACTGTGAAGGCAGAGTTGAGCTCGGAATCAATGCATTTTTTAGACACAGTAGTTTACAAAGGAAACAGATTTAAGGAGACAGGGATATTGGATAAACGATTGATACTATCATTCTTTTTTAAAAACAAAAAATCGAGAAGCATAGATCAGAAGTTCAGACCTAAGTCTAATTTCAATCCACCTGGCCCCATTAACCCAGTGTTGAAGCTGGAGTTGGACCATCTGGAGCGTAGCTTGGGGTCTCTAGAACTAAAAAAACACCGGATAATTTAGACAGAGAGGAACGTACAGCAATAAAAACTCTTGAACAGAATAAGTATATAATAATTAAACCTGCAGATAAGGGCGCGGCAATTGTAGTAATGGACAAAACGGATTATGTAGGTGAAGCCGAAAGGCAACTAGCAAACCAGTTCCACTAAAACGCTCAGAGGAACCAGTTTTCCCCAAGTCTATACCGAAAATAAACGAAATTTCTGAAAGTCTGGCTAGCCGCCGATTTATTGATGCAGGACAACTATCTTATATGAAATGTCCGGAGGACCCTGCACCACGTAGAATGTATTTATTACCAAAAATACATAAAGATAGAAAAGTGTGGCCGGGAGAGGGAAAAGTCCCACCGGGCATACCAATAATAGCGGATTGCGGTAGTGAAAGTTATGCGTCAGCCGAATATATAGATAATTTTTTAGCACCGCTTGCAAAACAACATAAATCATATCTAAAGGATACTAATGACTTTATTAACAAAATTGCGGGAATTAAAGCGAAGGAAGGGGCATTTATAGCCACAATAGATGTTGACAGTCTTTATACAAACATAGATAATACCAATGGGTTAGAGGCTGTCAAACAAATATTTAATAAGAATCCAGACCCAAAGAGGCCGGATAAAGAAATTTTAGAGCTATTAATAAATTAATTTAAAAAACAATGATTTTGAGTTCAACAGCCAATGGTACCTACAAACGTGGGGAACTTCGATGGGTAAGAAATTTGCACCAAATTATGCTAATTTGTTTTTGGCAGAGTGGGAGGAAAAAGCATTAGAAAAATGCGTCCTAAAACCCTCAGTATACTGGAGGTTCTTGGATGATATTTTTATGATCTGGGAACACTCCAAGGAAGAATTTTACAAATTTGTGAAAATTTTGAATACCCATCACCCTTCGATTACTGTGAAGGCAGAGTTGAGCTCGGAATCAATGCATTTTTTAGACACAGTGGTTTACAAAGCAAACAGATTTAAGGAGACAGGGACATTTGATACCAAAGTTTATTTTAAACCAACAGATACTTTGGAACTGTTACACAAGAAATCACATCACCCAAATCATACTTTTAAGGGATTAATTAAATCACAAATCCTTAGATATGTTAAAATATGTTATAACAAGCAAGATGTAATGGTAGCGTGTAGGAAACTCTTTGCAGCACTAGTCAGGAGAGGTTACTCGGAACGTTTTTTGCGAAAGATTAAAGATAAAACATTGTGTGAATTGAGGAAAAACCCGAACAAGGGATCTTCTCAAAGATGCACTACTAGGAACTGTAAATTATGTTCGACACAAGTAGTTGTAGAGAGTGGTAAGACCATAGGGGGCATACTGGATGCCGGGAATCAAATTCAAATTCTTACCACACAGAATTGTGATTCAACTGACGGTATTTACTGTATAGTTATTTTAAATGCAATAGATTATATATGTGGGGGAAACTGAGCTCTCCTTCAAAAAAAGGATAAACATACATCGTTCGGATGTACGCCTTAAGAAGGACACAGCAGTTGCCACACACTTCAGCTCCGGGAGCTGCAGGGCGACCCATCTGAGAGTGTTGTATCTTGAAGTATTGAAGAATACGGGAGACATAACTCTAAATAAGATTGGGTGACTTGAAGCGGAAAGGAAGTGGCAATTAGCCCTGAAAACGTACTCTTCATTCGGCTTAAATACGGTACCTTCCCCTAAGGATAGTGGCGTCATCCCCTTTGTTATTACCTACTCTTCAACTGCGGTGGAGGCAGCTAAATTAGGGAAGACTTCATTCAATAAACTTAAAGGGAAACATTCAAATATCCTGTATAAACGGTGCGTAACAGCATTTAAAAGGAGACAGAATCTACGTGATCTCTTGGTGAGAAGTAGATTGGGGAAAAACCCCACTGGACAACCCAACGGTTACCGGATCCGACTCAAGTCAGGATCTGACTACATTAGTAAATGCATTAGATGAGGTATAAATTATATCAATTAGTATGATTGTTTTCTTTTTTATAAATCAGGCTATACTTCTCCTCAGTCAGTGCACTAGGTTGGAAACATGGAAAGGCATGCTCTTGAAGGGGTGACGAAAGTCAGACCCTTTAGGGTATAATGAGAGTACAGTTGACAGGTCGATGCCGGGTTTTATGGGGAACCAGGTATTAAAACCCTCACCCGACTCTAACCATGGACCCTAACTCTCACCCTGACCACAAAACCAACCAACCAACAAGCCAGCCAGTCAGCAAACCAACCAACGAACGAAATGAAAGAGGAAACCAATGAGAACCGGTTAGTCTATAACTAAAAAATATCCAGGAAACAGGGAATAATGCCCTACGATTTAAATTGAAAGAGGAAACCAATGAGAACCCAGTTAGTCCATCTAGCTGGCCATCAAACTACGTGATCTCTTGGTGAGAAGTAGATTAGGGAAAGCCCCACTGGACAACCCAACGGTTACCTGATCCGACTCAAGTCAGGATCTGACTACATTAATAAATGCATTAGATGAGGTATAATTTATATCAATTAGTATGATTGTTTTCCTTTTTTATAAATCAGGCTATACTTCTCCTCGGTCAGTGCACTAGGTTGGAAACATGGAAAGGCATCCCCTTGAAGGGGTGACGAAAGTCAGACCCTTTAGGGTATGATGAGAGTACGGTTGACAGGTTGATAAAACCAACCAAACAACCAACCAACCGACCAACCAACCAACCAACCAACCAACCAACCAACCAACCAACCAACCAACCAACTAAACAACCAACCAGCCAATTAACCAACCCAGTAGCCAGCCAAAGCAACCAACCGGCCAACCAAGTAATCAACCAACGAAACAACCAATCAACCCATCAACTAAATAAGCAACAAGCCAACCAACCAGCCAGCCAACAAACCAGCCAACAAATTAAATATGATACCCAACCACCGATCAACAAACAAACAAACCAACTAAACAACGAACCAACAATCAACCAACAACCAATCAACCAATCAACCAATCAGTCAACCAATCAGCACAAAATGTTCATTTTTATTTTGGTCAATCGTCTGCAACGTTCGACCAACATTGATACAACTTTGTGTTAATGTTTTACCTTTGCTGACTGATTGATCCATCCATATACACTGCCATGTAAACCCAAAATGGAGTATGTGCTCACTTTACAAGTACTTTAAAAGTATAAAACAGATACTGTTTACTTTACACAGGGGCATACTCTTTATATTATAATTAATTTGATCTCTTGTACCTTAGCCATTTATAAAAGCGCTGAATTAAATAATTTTAATTTCCACACACTTGAAGTTGTGTCTCGCTACCACGACTCACAACTTCAAGTGGGTGAAAATTACTCAGATTTGCTTAAATTGAGACCAAATATTTGCAAATCAGCAGAATTCTCTTCAATTTGATATCTTGTATTTTCAACCTTCAAGCGCTAAATGAAATAATTTTCAGCCACTTGAAGTTGTGTCCTGCTACCGCTACCCACAACTTCAAATAGATACAAATTATTCATATTTGTTTAATTTGAAACTAAATATTTGCAAATCTTGGTGCTTAAACATTCGCTCATTTCGTTCTCAATAACAGTGATTTTATCGCCCAAAAATTAAAAAATTAAAAAACCAATTTTGTCGTGTTTAGCGATTTAACCTTTTAGACGCCAAATTATTCAATTTGAATTTTCACCCACTTAAAGTTGTGTCTCGCTAACGCGATCCACAACTTCAAGTGAGTAAAAATTATTCAGATTTGACAAAATGGAGGTCAACAAATCTTCCTGATTTTTGTCATCTTTTATCTTTAACAGGTTTAAGAGCTGATATGTAATGTGCTAATATAAGATGTGAAAAACGAATATGGACGGCGCTGGTGGTTAAAGGGTTAGGGGTTAATATACCAGATGAATAAACCATTAACCCTTACAGCGCTAAAATATGTTTGTATAAACCATGGAGAACAAAAGGTTTTTTCAATTTGAAATCATGTTCTAGATAGATATTCCCGCTTCATTTAAATACCTATATGGTTTTACGACCATTAGAGCTATTTTAATTCTTCCAGTGCACCAACCAATCAGCTCTTATCATGTCTTTATACGTCAAAATCTGACGGATGAAGACGGTCCCCGCACTGAAAGGGTCAGGCCTATAAGCGCTGATCTTGACAATAGTCTTTTTTAATCTGTTTTATCAGCGGTTATTGGGAATGAAATGAGTGTTTAGACATCGAGCCTTTGCAGATGTTTGTGAGTAATTATTTTTTCACCCCATTAAAGCTACGATAATGGCATTCTTTCGATATTTCGTTTTTTTTAGAAAGTCGTCAACATTCCAATATTGTAGATGATTGCTACGTCATATAACCATGCATGACGGTGGAATAACAAAAGGTGACCAGGGTGCCCTGAGCCACTTACCGAGTACAGTTCATTATTCACTCCCCTAATAATAATAACAAATAATACAATATTGTTTGTATAGTATGTATAACAACAATAATAAAAACTACATGGTATTTTAACATATACATCGACAAATACACACATCCTTCAAATACAAATATTTCAATTAGCCTAAAATGCCTCGGCTTGCGTGATCTCGTGAAGTCGTCGTGCAGCCGAAGGACAACAGGGCTGTGAGATGTGTCCAGTAACGACCGCGCAGGTCAGTGAAAGCCAGCCAGCCAGCTAGCCAGCTGGCCAGTCAGTCAGTCAGTCAGTCAGTCAGTTAGTCAGTCAGTCAGTCAGTCAGTCAGTCAGTCAGTCAGTCAGTCAGTCAGTCAGTCAGTCAGTCAGTCAGTCAGTCAGTCAGTCAGTCAGTCAGTCAGTCAGTCAGTCAGTCAGTCAGTCAGTCAGTCAGTCAGTACAGTCAGTACAGTCATTTGTCAGTCAGTTAGTCAGTCAGTCAGTCAGTCAGTCAGTCAGTCAGTCAGTCAGTCAGTCAGTCAGTCAGTCAGTCAGTCAGTCAGTCAGTCAGTCAGTCAGTCAGTCATTTGTCAGTCAGTCAGTCAGTCAGTCAGTCAGTCAGTCAGTCAGTCAGTCAGTCAGTCAGTCAGTCAGTCAGTCAGTCAGTCAGTACAGTCATTTGTCAGTCAGTCAGTCAGTCAGTCAGTCAGTCAGTCAGTCAGTCAGTCAGTCAGTCAGTCAGTCAGTCAGTCAGTCAGTCAGTCAGTCAGTCAGTCAGTCAGTCATTTGTCAGTCAGTCAGTCAGTCAGTCAGTCAGTCAGTCAGTCAGTCAGTCAGTCAGTCAGTCAGTCAGTCAGTCAGTCAGTCAGTCAGTCAGTCAGTCAGTCAGTCAGTCAGTCAGTCTGTCAGTCAGTCAGTCAGTCAGTCAGTCAGTCAGTCAGTCAGTCAGTCAGTCAGTCATTTGTCAGTCAGTCAGTCAGTCAGTCAGTCAGTCAGTCAGTCAGTCAGTCAGTCAGTCAGTCAGTCAGTCAGTCAGTCAGTCAGTCAGTCAGTCAGTCAGTCAGTCAGTCAGTCAGTCAGTCAGTCTGTCAGTCAGTCAGTCAGTCAGTCAGTCAGTCAGTCAGTCAGTCATTTGTCAGTCAGTCAGTCAGTCAGTCAGTCAGTCAGTCAGTAAGTCAGTCAGTCAGTCAGTCAGTCAGTCAGCCAGTCAGTCAGTCAGTCATTCAGTCATTTGTCAGTCAGTCAGTCAGTCAGTCAGTCAGTCAGTCAGTCAGTCAGTCAGTCAGTCAGTCAGTCAGTCAGTCAGTCAGTCAGTCAGTCAGTAGTCAGTCAGTCAGTCAGTCAGTCAGTCAGTCAGTCAGTCAACCAATCAGTTCTTATCGAATAACTTCAAGGGTTCTTTATAGCGCACAGTACCGTGGACAGCACTGCACACTGGACATTGAACAGTTTGGAGCACTGTATACGCACAACCCCGATGACAAACATCCGACCTAGATTCAAACCCAGTACCTCTCGAGCCACAGCCGGACCGAATGAGCCATCCTCAGCAAACACAAAACATTTGTATAACATTTGTACAACGTTGGCCTAACGTCTTCGACGTTGGTCCAACATTGTACAAATGTTATACAAATGTTTTGTGTTTACTGGGAAGGGGCCAGCTACTGTGTTGTATATAAAAGGCCGTGTATCCCAATTAACATAAGGAATAGAGACGATGTTGAGCTAATGATGTTCCACCATCTACGACGTTGGCCATACATTGGCCCAACACAGTGTCTATTCCCTATGATTACCCTATGATTACCAATGCTGGGTTAATGTTGGGCCAACGTCTTGGATGCTGGCTCAACATTGGCAGAACACTGTGTCTATTCCTTATGAATGCTTGGTGAACCAACACAGCACATTGGCCGAATGCTGGGCTAATGTTGGTCCACTGTATTCAATGCTGGCACAACATTGGCCCAACATCGTGTTTATTCCTTTTTTTTCTGTGCTTTGATGAGACATATACCCAGCAAACATGAGACATTGGCCCAACGTTGGTTTACTGTTGGGCCAACGTCGAAGACGGTGGCCCAACAGTAAACCAACGTTGGGCCAATGTCTCATGTTTGCTGGGATGCAGTTAATTCCCTGGAAATACAACACATTGACCTAATGTTGGTTTAATGTTGGCCCACCGTCTTCGACGCTGGTCCAACATTAATCTAGCACCGGTTGAATGTCTCGTGTCTGCGGGGTTGACACACTTATACTGTGTAGATGAGCCGGCCGCGTAGCCTCCTGAGCCGGTCCTGTAGCCTGCTGGCACATAACCATCAGGATCCTCAGCAGCCGCTCTGCATCCCGGACCAGCATCCCAGGTTGATACCGGGTTTTATGGGGAACCAGGTAGTGGAACCCTTACCCAACCCTAAACATGGACCCTAACTCTCACCCTGACCACAAAACCACCAAACAACCAAACAACCAAACAACCAACCAACCAACCAACAAACCAACCAACCAGCCAGCCAACCAACCAACCAACCAACTAAACAACCAACCAGCCAATTAACCAACCCAGTAGCCAGCCAAAGCAACCAACCGGCCAACGAAGTAATCAACCAACGAAACAACCAATCAACCCATCAACTAAATAAGCAACAAGCCAACCAACCAACCAGCCAACAAATCAGCCAACAAATTATGTATGATACCCAACCACCGATCAACAAACAAACAAACCAACTGAACAACGAACCAACAATCAACCAGCAATCAATCAACCAATCAGTCATCCAGTCAACCAATCAGCACAAAATGTTCATTGTATTTTTGGTCAATCGTCTGCAACGTTCGATCAACATTGATACAACTTTGTGTTAATGTTTTACCTTTGCTGACTGATTGATCCATACAAATACACTGCCATGTAAACCCAAAATGCAGTATCTGCTTAAAGGGAAATGCCCAGGTCTAAAATCATAAAAAAATCGGTGATTTTATTTTGGCTTCTTAATATGACCATATGATGTAAACATGTTCATAGACTGCAATTTTTGTTTTCAATTTTTGTGCTGCGCATTCACCAGTTAGGCTAAATATAGAGACGAAATTCCTGATTTCTAATGATTGACAACCATGTCAAAAATAAGAAATACGGGAATTTCGTCTCTATATCTAGCCTAACTGGTGAATGGGCAGCAGAAAAATAATAATAAAATCTAAGAACATGCTTACATCATATGGCCATATTAAAAAGCCAAAATAAAATCCCCGATTTTTTGATGATTTTAGACCTGGGCATGTCCCTTTAATTTTACAAGTGCATCAAAAGTATAAAACAGCTACTGTTGACTTTACACAGGAGTATACTCTTTAATTTGATCTCTTGTACCTCAACCCTTAAAGCGATAAATTAAATTATTTTAATTTTCACCCACCTGAAGTTGTGTCTCGCTACCGCGACCCACAACTTCAAGTGGCTGAAAACTACTCATATTTGTTAAAATTGTGACCAAATATTTCCAAATCAGCAGTATACTCTTTAATTTGATCTCTTGTATCTTAAACATTTATACGCTAAAATAAATAATTTTCAGCCACTTGAAGTTGTGTCTTGCTACCGCTACCCACAACTTCAAATAGATAAAAATGACTCATATTTGTTTAATTTGAGACTAAATATTTGCAAATCTTGGTGCTTAAACATTCGATCATTTCGTTCTCATGAATAATGATTTTGTCGCTCAGAAATTAAAAATTTCAAAAACCAATTTTGTCGTGTTTAGCGAATCAACCTTTTAGCCGCCAAATTATTCAATTTGAATTTTCACCCACTTAAAGTTGTGTCTCGCTGACGCGATCCACAACTTCAAGAGAGTAAAAATTATTCAGATTTGACAAAATGGAGGTCAATAAATTTCAAATCTTGCTGATTAGTGTCATTTTTTATCTTTTACAGGTTTAAAAGCTGATATGTAATGAGCTGATATAAAATGTGAAAAACGAATATGGACGGTACCGGCGGTTAAAGGGCTAGGGGTTAATATGCCAGATGAGCGTGGAATAATAAAAATTAACCCTTAAAACGCTAATATTTGTTTGTATAAACCATGGAGACCAAAAGGTTTTTTAAATTCGAAATCATCATGTCCGAGATGGATATTTTCGCTTCATTTGAATACCTATGATATGGATCTACGACCATTAGAGCTATTTTAATTCTTCCAGTGCACCAGCCAATCAGCTCTTATCGTGTCTTTATACGTCAAAATCTGACGGATGAAGACGGTCCCCGCACTGAAAGGGTCAGGCCTATAAGCACTGATCATGACTATAGTCTTTTTTAATCTGTTTTATCAGCGGTTATTGGGAATGAAATGAGTGTTTAAACATCGAGCTTTGCAGATGTTTAATTTAAAATTAAACCAATGTGAGGAATTATTTTTTCACCCATTTAAAGCTACGATAATGGCATTCTTTTGATATTTCGTTTTTTTTAGAATGTCGTCAACATTCCAATATTGTAGATGATTGCTACGTCATATAACCATGCATGACGGTGGAATAACAAAAGGTGACCAGGGTGCCCTGAGCCACTTAATAAGTAGGCCTACAGTTCAGTATTCACTCCACTAATCATAATAACAAATAATACAATATTGTTTGTATAGTATGTATAACAACAATAATAAAAACTCCATGGTATTTTAACATATACATCGACAAATACACACATCCTTCAAATACAAATATTTCAATTAGCCTAAAATGCCTCGGCTTGCGTGATCTCGTGAAGTCGTCGTGCAGCCGAAGGACAACAGGGCTGTGAGATGTGTCCAGTAACGACCGCGCAGGTCAGTGAAAGCCAGTCAGTCAGTCAGTCAGTCAGTCAGTCAGTCAGTCAGTCAGTCAGTCAGTCAGTCAGTCAGTCAGTCAGTCAGTCAGTCAGTCAGTCAGTCAGTCAGTCAGTCAGTCAGTCAGTCAGTCAGTCAGTCAGTCAG